>VRYO01001878.1:30009560-30055380 GCA_009812075.1 Sialia sialis
GCTGGTCTATGAAAACTGTTTGCAACTTGAGCACCTGACACCAAACCCCACACTGGTGCAATTCTGTTACTAATTTGTTACTTTGTTACACACGGATCCTCACTTTTTAGAAAAAAAAAAAAGTGTGGCTTATATTCAGGTGCGGCTTATATATGGACAAATCCTGTGGTCTCCCTGGCTACACGGACTTGCAGCGTATAATCAGGTGCGGCTTATAATTGTGAAATTACTGTAATATTTATCTTGTGTCAGTTGTTTGCCATTCCTTTCAGTTTTCTGTCTTCTCACTCTCTGTATGAAAAGAAACCTTTACAATATGCAGAACACTACATTGTTTATGGAAAAAGTAAATACAGAATAATGTGTAGATCATTTAAAATATCGCAATTCTGTTTTATTTTCCTCTAAGTTTTGTCCTTAGAGTCAATAGGTTGGTGACTTTCTTCAATAATATGGAACTATTCACTGTCTAATACAGTACAAACATTAATTTACTGGATAGCCCAGTGTACATTTTCCAGAGTGATTCATATTATTCTGATAAAAATTAGTACTCAGAGGCATTGTCCATCATTGACTTATAGTCAGTCTTGTTCCCTTTCACTTTCTCTGTCATATGGAGCATTATTTTTACTCATTTGTCTTCACACTTTCAATTTAAACTGACAAGAGAATGCCCACGTTCTAAAAATATTATATGCCATTCTTCATCCATAGATGCTCGTGGTCTTATCAGGTGGATGCTGATGGTGAACCCTGAACGCCGAGCAACCATTGAAGACATTGCCAACCACTGGTGGGTTAACTGGGGCTACAAGAGCAGTGTCTGTGACTGTGATGCCATGAGGGACTCCGAGTCCCCACTGCTGGCAAGGTTCATTGATTGGCATCACCGTTCCACTGGCCTCCAACCAGAGACTGATACCAAAATCAAGTGCCTTTCTAAGCCCAAAGGTCCTGAAGTCACACTTGAGAGACAAAGGTCTCTGAAAAAATCAAAAAAGGAAAATGATATTTCACAGTCCATCCAGGAAGGAGGAGCTGAAAATGCAACCAAACCAACCTCCAAGAGACCCAAAGGCATCCTGAAGAAAAGGAGCAACAGTGAACATCGCTCTCACAGTGCAGGTTTCATTGAAGGAGTTGTCAGCCCAGTGTTACCCTCTGCTTTTAAGCTGGAGCAAGAGTTGTGTAGGACTGGCGTGGCCATTAAAAGTGTTGTAGAGGGAGAAGTAGCTGGCAAATATGGCACTAAGCAGTCTTCACTAATGCCAAAAAAAGGAATCTTAAAGAAGACTCAGCAGAGGGAGTCTGGCTATTACTCCTCTCCAGAAAGAAGCGAATCTTCTGAGCTCTTGGACAATAATGATGAGACAGTAAACAGTGACACTTCTCCAGGGGTCACAGAGCCATCCAGAAATGGGTCTTACATCCATTCCTGCAGGCGTAAGGGCATCTTGAAACATAACAGCAAGTATTCTACCAACAGCACTGAACCTGCTTTGATTAGCCCTGACACACCAACGCTGGAGGCCATGGAAGAAATGGTCTTGCCTGGGGACGCATTACCTCGAAGTTACAGTCGCCCTTCCAGCGTAATTAGTGATGACAGTATTTTGTCCAGTGACTCATTTGATTTGCTGGATTTGCAAGAGAACAGGCCAAACAGGCAGAGAATTCGGAGCTGTGTCTCTGCTGAAAATTTCCTCCAGATCCAAGACTTCGAAGGACTTCAGAACCGCCCACGGCCACAGTATCTAAAGCGTTACCGCAACCGTCTGGGGGACAGCAGTTTTTCTCTCCTCACAGACATGGATGATGTGACTCAGGTCTACAAGAAAGCCCTAGAGATCTGTAACAAGCTCAACTAGCAGAGGGAAGATGAAAAAGGGAGGGAAGGGACTTATTCTGTGTACCTTTATGATGGAGTAAGCCAGGTCACTGATTTGCTGACAATGCTGGGTTTTGATTCAGAGTAGCTGACTGTACCTACTTAGCTGAACTCCAAGTAAAGTTGCCCCAAAGCCATCTCACACTTCTCTAATTTTGTGTCCTCAAAATATTACCTACATGACCAGAGAAAACCCTTTGGTCTTTGTATCTGTGATGAAAGCACATCAGGAGCTAGCAGACAAAAGCATCAATATTTGATGGCTCAAAGTCAAAGCTAGACAGAATTAAAACTGGAAGTGAGGGACATGTTTTGAGAGGTTTTATCTAATTAATATTAGATAAGCTTTATTAAGAGAAGAGCTGAATTCTTCAAGTCAGATTTGGTTCCTTTTAGAACAAGAGGCTTTATGTCTCTCTGAAGTTGTCTTAGTACAGTGATTGCACTGGGAATCTTCGGCTTGCATTGTGCAGGATACCAGGCTAGGTGGTCAGTATGGTCCCTTCCACCAGAGTGACCTGAGAAGTTATGAAAATGTCTAAGATAATTCGAGAGACTTGCCCATAAAAATCTCATGAGGTGTTTGTGGACAAACAGTGGACCATGCATTCAAATCTGGACCTCCCACAGGGTCCAGAGACATTGCTCTTCAGTGAGTAGAAAGTTCTAAAATTGTTTCCAACTACCAGCAAAAATAGAGCCGCAGAAATTATAATGGCAACTGGAAGGAATGGATGTTATCAGCAGCTAAATGACCTTTTAAGGCATTTCAACCCAAATGTTCAATCTGTTACTCTTTCAAAATGGCCCGCCAGATGAATGCCCAGACAAAGATGGATCTGACAAAGGCTCTCAAGAGTTAACTGACCCTGGAGTTCAGTCGCTGTCAGCAAATGGTGCACCTTGCTTGTAGTATTTGGGGGTGACATTAGTTTGCAACCAGAATGTTAGGTAAGGAAAAGGTTGTAGAATGTAGAAAATGGATAGAGGTCAGAAAGTTAGTGGGAAGATGCCTTTCTGCAGATGAAAATGTTTCTAGTTTGGTGGTAATGGAGCAGAAAGAATTGAGTGATGGAATGATAATGGTAGATTTATTAAGTTAGCATAAAGTTTTGGGCCTGCCTCTATCTAGTGTAGCTGGTACTGAGTGTGCAATGATACCAGTTTACAAAAAAAAGGATATGTGTTTGTGTTCTCAGACATAGCCAGCTATCCAGACTGAAGGCTTCAACTCCCATAAAGGTACCACATGGGTCTACTGGATTACCTGAATGTAAGCCTACGTCAGAAAGGCACTGTGTGTTTGACAGGCCTGGGCAAACTGGAATCTTCAGGCCCATTTCAGTCTCATTTCCATGAGCACATAGCCGCTGGCCTTCTTGGTGCACTGGTGTGATTAAATCACAGGTTTCGGCCGATAATGTCAAATGATCCACAGCTGCAAAGCTTGTACCAACACTCACACCCAGAGCACAGAGACATAGGGCAAGTTCTGGTCTCACTCCTGCCCTGTAACTGGAACTGAAAGCAGAGTTTGACCCACTGTGTCCCAAATCCTAGAGATGGTGCAGAAACCGAATAGAGTTCCTGTGGGAATTCCTTGGGAATCGGGGATAAGTCCATATATTGTTGGCATCTGGGACAGGGAGCTATTTCACTTGCAGATTCCTCTTATTCAGTGTGTCATGGTACTTAAGTCTGCTGGTTCCTCCTAAAAATTAAGTGGGCTACCTAGCATAAAGGTGAACCAGCTTGAGTTTCTTAAATCAGTTAATCTGCCTCTGTGGAGAACCTTTACTTTTTATTTATTCACTTACACTGGACCAAATTTGACTCTGAAATAAACGGTGTCAATACCATGAAATCTCTGAGAGACTGCTCTCAGGTGATCAAGTGAAATGTGGCTCACTGTCATTTGCTCAGGAAGGGCAACTGCAGGTCACTTCTCTACAGATGTGTACGTCTCTGTATGATATTCAGATGTCTCATCTTCTCTCACAAGCCCTGCATGTGCTCTTTACCCCATCCCAAACCAGCACCCCATTTTGCAGTGTGTTGAATTAACAGGTTTGTTGTGGTGCATTTTGAAACAACTCAACGTAGTCTCCATGGCCTTTCTGAAACAAGGGGCAGGGGGGTGGGGTGGGGGTGTACCTTGCAGCCACAGCTTTTAACTCGTGTCCTGGGGTGTAAGAGCTGCATCCTCAGCTGGGGTGAGTCAGTGCTGTCCTGTTGAAGCCGGAGCATCACACCTTCCCTGCACATGTGGCACTAAACCTTGAGTGGGTTTCTGGAGGTTTCAGGAGGAAGAGAAGGGAGCTCAGCCGGCCATGGCAGGGAAGTGAGGAGCACTCTGAAGGCTCCTGTCTCCAAAGCTTTTGCCCAGGCCTGCTTCCTTGTGTACAAATGTGAATGAGTGACTGACTGCTTGCTGCCAAACTGGAAATGTTATGTAGGGATTTACTGGCATGTTACTGGCATGTTACATGTTTACTGGCATGTTATCATTCCTAGAAGAGAAGAAAAAAAAAACTTGACTGCACATTGTTACTATTAGTGTTGTGATTCTTATTTAATTTTTTTTTGTAATACAAAGTCAACTTTTTTATTTGAATTTGTCTTTTTTTTTATTTATTGGTCTGAAAGCCATTTCAAAGTTATAATAATATATTTGGTGTAATTTAATTGGTGCAACATTATTTTACAGCTCCGGCCAAAATTGTTTGGTGTTATTTTTTGGGTTTTTTTGGTTTTTTCTCCCAATCCTTGGTTGGTTTGAGCTCTATGAGGCACACAGGGAAAAACGCTGGATAATCACCCGAAGTGTTTGTATTTTTAATCTGATACTGTTTTTTATTAAATAAAATGAAATTAATGTAACTGTGAAGAGTCTCTCTCTCTCCCTTTTTTCTTTTTCACTGTACATCAGCATGAGCCAATGCCAAATGGTAATGAACTTGTCATGCAGAAATACAGCAGCATCTCAGCACTTTGTACCAAGTTGTTTATGCAAACCTCCTTGGCTCATTTGTGCATTTGAATATAATGTGGGTGGCCACAGAGACTCCCTTGCTGTGAAGCATTTGGCACTGCAAAGCACACAGAACTTCCAGCTCTAGAAAAGTTTGGTGGAGAACAGCTGGCTGGGGGTTTTCTGTTGAAGAGAAATGAAGTTTGTGGGCCAGGTGTGCTGTAGGTGAGACAGAGCTGGCTGAGCAGAAACAGCACAACTCATTTGTAGCTCAGGAGCAGATGGTCATGGTCCTTTATCCTCCCCATCTGGGGAAAGGGACAGTTTATTGACAATGTTTTTGTCGGTAAAATTTAGGGAGTTTGAGAGTAATTTGATCAAAAAAGACTGATGGCCATTCACTGCTGTAGAGTGTGTGTTGATTTTGGTCAGATGGCTTTGAACAGAGTAATCAGCTGGTGCGAGGGGGAAAAAGAGGAGTAAAATTTTCATTTTTTTTGGTAACCCCATGATCACCAGAAGGCTTTAGATTGTTTTTCTTGGAAAACAGGTGGGCATCATAAGGGAAGCTGGGTGTTAGGTAAGCTGTGTGTGCTGGGGACTTGTTAAAATAAAGGAAATGGTTGGCAATGTCTTCGTATTGGCTCTGAGCAAGACACCATTAAGTTTCACCCTTGATGCAGCCAGCCAAGATACCTGTGGTGCATATTCTGGTTTTTTAAATTACAGGCAGTTTGGATTAGGATCCAAGGTTTGGATATTATGAAAAAAGAAAAAGGCTTTAATTATTCTAATTCCTTTTCTCTCTCTTGAGCTATTTAAAACAAGAATCCATGGCTGTAGCTGCTAGATTACAACCACTCAAAACCCAGTGGGAATAAGGGGAAGAAGCCAGTGGTGCAGAAGGGTAAGCAGGCATTACATTACAAAAGGAATGATTATCTGCTGTGTGCTAATTGAGTCAGGAATTATGAGGTGTGTAGTCAGTCAGCACGCCTGTTCTTGTACCCGAGGTGAGTAAGGTCTAATTGTGCTGGTGGTGGAAAATATCCTGCAAGTCCCATCTGTAAAAGCAAGTATGAAACAACTTTTTTTTTTTCCTTTCTAATTTTTAACACGCTAGTTAAAAAGTGAAGCTGAGGGCAAACTATTTGTTTCGTTTTTAAAATAATGACTTTCAGAAATTTCTGGATGGCTGAGCATGCTGCACATTTGTTGTAAGCTCTGAGGAGTACATGTTTGTACAGCTCTGAGAGTGCACAGCTCTGGGGTGGGGTGGGAGCTCAGATATTTAATTTTCCTATGTATTACAGAAGATAAGTGCTGAGCAATATGCCTTAGCTGAAGTCACATAGTAAATCTGTAGACCTGGTCTTTTATATTTACTGCATAGGCATTCCAGTGGTTCTCAGAATTTGTAGAGTTCTTATGGTTTGGGCAAGAAAGGAGCAAGGAAGCAAGAAAGGAGCATTTTTAGTTACTGCAGATAAATTTGCAGATAAATTTCTTATTGACTCCATAAGTGTGTGCAGTAAAACTTTGCAACAGCAGAGCCTCAGTTATAGCTACAGGGTAAGTCCTAGCCAGCCTAACGAAGGGAGATGTCTGATACTCATGTAAATTTGGTATATGTAAGAAGCTTATCAGTTTGATTCCACATTTATCTCAGTGATTCACAGCTCTTTTTAATGAGCTGCTTCTGGAGACAGATCTGCAGGAATGCTTTTGTTGAGCCAATTGAAACTCCGATGTTTTCTAGCATCAACCCGAGGTCTCTTGTACCTGTTAGAGGGTTACTCATTTCAGGGTTTCAACTGGAAGTCTTACCACAGCAGAGAACAAGCTGAGTTTCCGCTGTGTTATTGGTATTTAGAATTCAACTGGAGCCCTTATTTATTGTCTGGTGGAGCTGTTTTTTCCTCCTTGCCAAACCAAGACATCTTTCCCATAAAAGACTGAGTAATTTGGCTGGAGAAGCAACTTTTTTGGATAGATGATCTGAGCATTTTATTTCTGGCTATCTCTTTCTATTCCTTACTCCCTGCCCCATATTTCCTGGAATTTTATCAGTGCAGAAAACCCTTTGATTTTCATGTCATCTGGCCACAGAGAGCCCTGAACTTTTAAGGAAATTATATTTATTTGCACCAATGCTTAATTGTTCCTTGGAAAAGCATTTTACAAGACAATTTTACCAATCTCCAGAAGATTCATCCCAACTCAAGTTCATGCTGAGTATTGCACAGGCTCAGGGCCATGAGGGAGTTAGGTAGGTGACTGCTATCAAAGTAAGAAAATCAGCTGTGGGTGCTGCCTATAAGTGCACTTCTGGGTCAGGACATCATCCAACTACTTCATTCAGCAAAACATCTTGACTGCCAGTGTGAACTCAGATTTTTTTGACACTGAGCACCTCTGAAAATCCATGCCCGATCTGTCTCACAATGAGCACCCTGCACTGAAGCTTTGCTGTCAGAGGCCATGTGGGAATGTTGGCATCAACCTGCCTTGACATTTTCTTTTTTGCCCTTTCCCCTTTCACTTTATCCTATTTACTTAACACAAATAAAGCCTGTCTCTCTCTCACATAGTCTAAATCCTGCTTGCTGCCCTGTTTAACTTTGCTCCATAGACTGCATAAATCTGTCAGGACAGTGGGTTGAACTTTGCTCCCAAGGTCTTTTGGCAGCTCTAACCCTGGCATCACTTGGAGGCCATGGGGGTCTCTCTCTGCAGTGGTGGCTCCAGCACTGGTCCTTTGCAGCAGGCAGCTTTTTTTCTGGGATGCAGAAACTGTGGATGGGACCCTAAGCTAACAGCAGGGAGCTCTCTGAAAGAGGCATCAACAAGCGGGACAATTACAAAGCTGGGCTGCTAGGACAAACGGGTTAGACTGACCCAATATAAATCCCTGGGAGTTGGTGGTGAGATTATACCCTTCCCAGAAGGAATCCACTAAGAAAACTGTGGTCCTTTGACAGACTGGGGAGATGCTAATGCATTTAGAAATATGAGGAAGGAGTAACTATAGAAGGACTGTCTGAAAAGCTGTGGAGGAGGGAGAATTTTTCTTATGGCTCTGCAGTACATAGAGTTTATTAAGAAACCCTTCCAAATTTCAGCCTCAGAGGTAATGGGACAAGACATACTTTAAATAGAACCAAAGGGAAAACAAATTCATAACAGATGTTAGAAAATATGTAAATATATATTTGTATTTACGTATAAAGCCCTAGTCCTCACTTGCCAGGCAAGATTGCTAGGACCAGAACATGTGTCATCATCCCAGCTGCACTGGGAATTGTCAAAAATATTTCTTTAAATGTTTCTTCAAACTGTTGTTCTCCTTAGCTGCACGTCCCACAGCTTGATGATTTAATCAGAAGATTTCTTGAGACAAGGGATCTGCTGCCTGAGAAGAGATCTTTGCTAAATTCCCATACAGCTCAGTGCCACAAGGAATGTTGTGTTAGCTCCAGTCCTTAGAAGCCCCAAGGTAGTTAAGCCCCCTGCATTCCCAGCACAAAATTGTGTCAGAGTGGAAAGAGGCAAGTATTACATCCCCAGATGGTACAAACTGATGGAGACCCAACCTGGACAAGCATCCAGCCTTAAAAAACAAACTCCTATCATTGTGAAACTGTGAGTGGATTGAGTGGGAATGGCGTCCAGCCCCACGTGCTCACCATTTGATCTCTCCATATGACAAATTTCTGTTTTCAAAAGTAGCATTAGAAATGCCTGTTTCTGAGAAGCCAATTTCAGTTGCCCACACCTGAATTTTTGAAGCCAATGGCCAGCATCTGCTCTCTGTGACTTCAGCCTGAGCTGTGGTCCTGTGTGCTTACACAGATAAGGCTTTCTGGACCTCAGGCTGGACATTTCAAAATGGAGATACTCTGAAATCTTGAGCCTTTCCTTAGTTGTCTGGGGTCTTTCAAAACACTGACACACCAGGGCATTGTATAATTTTGGGGAAATTGAACAATTATCCATCCGAATAGGAACTTTATCATTAATGATGATTTTTTAGGAAATCAAAATGTTTTTAATTTCTCAGGAGTGTATGACTGTGAATATTGCATAGAAGACAGACATAGAAGCTTCAGCCCTTTAGAAAAACAAGACACTTGCAAAGCTTTCAACAGCCCCAGAATTTGAGCATTACAGTTCAATAAATCTGCCCTTTCCTAAAGGAAATGATGCTTTGGTCAAGTTTCTAATGTGGTCTTATCCCAGGATATCCCACCAGACTAGTCTGGGTAGGCATGGAAATTACCCTGTTTTAACTTTACTAGAGAAGACAAAAAAAGCCCAAGTAAGCAGCATAATGTGAACAACATCACATGGCCTATGAAGATCTAACTGTAGTTGCTCTTTTGCTAGAGCCAGAATGTTGTTTGCAGAAAAGTTCCAAATTATGATTCTGATCTAGCAATGACTTAGGTAGGTAACTCTGGAACAAACAAAAACTATTGATGATTACAGAAAATGTGGCAGAGTAGGGGCAGCATTTCATCTTGGTGAGAGAATAGAGGGACAATCTTCTCTTGCACTGGATATGAATGAATAAATTTCATGCTGAAATTGGAGCAAATTTACTGGAGCTTCCCTCATTTGTCCCTTGACACTATGTGTAGTTGCACAGAGAATGGGACCCCTGACATGCTGAGGGACAGCCCTTAGAGCCCTGCCCTCGGATAAAGATTTGCATGTTGTTCCCTCTGACATCAGCACACTCCCCAACACCTGCAAAAGCACCCTTGCCACAGAGGGCATCTCTAAAAATACTTCAGTAAATAGATGTGTTGTGAGCAGACCCGATTGCTTCAAACAGCAGAAAATCGTTTTTGTCAACGCACTCAGTAAACCTTAATTAAAACTGTACTGTTCCACCACAAAGTTATCTTGCTTTTCTTCTGGCAAAGCTGGTACTACTGAGACAGAAATTCCTGCATTAGTTTATCTATCTTCTCCCTTTAAACCTTTTCTTCTGAAGAAGCCTCAGTCAAAAGCTGAAACAAGGTCCTCCTTAGTTATAGAAACTAAGCTCAAGCAAATTTGAAGAATGAAACAAAAGCAACATCACTTTTGACCAGTCCAAGCTTGTCCACACTCCTGCATGAACATTCCATGTCTAGTGCCAAATTCCCAGAAATACTGTGAGACCATACTGACTAACTGCCCGCGAAATGAAAGTGTGTTGGGAGCATCAGAAGGTTCTAGATTAATTTAGTCCCATGCCCTGCAATATATCCCTCACCACACACAAACACTTGGTTGACTGGTTTTTTGAAAGAACAGTAGAAAGCCTGCAAAGCTCAAAGATGAGATTTGGGTTTTCACCACTGAAGCATCCATGCTCTCCTTCACATGCATGTGAATAGAAAGCCTTTGTTCAGATTAAGCCAAGAAGAAATAAACTGTTCTGGAAGGTCATTTCAGCTTGCTTCGAGGGGTGAAGAAGAACTAGAAAAGATAACCAAATGTGGTTGTCTTACCAGTGATTACAAATGCTGTCTTTCATCAGAACAGGCAAGGTTTTGTTAGAAATCTCTATTTTGTGTTGGACTAATTCATTGTAGGTGCAGGCTAGAGGTTCTGTAAAAGCTTTAGTTCCTGAGTGTCCCGCTTGAGGCACCCTGGGTGGTTTGATTTTTAGAGAATCAGTGGTTCCCACAGCAAAGGTGGGTGCTCAATCTGCCTTGCAGGTCCTTTCAGGTCTTGGTGGTTGCTTCTTGGAGTGGTGCCTGTCAGCATTCAGGAAATTATGAGTTGAGCTAGTTGTCAGCAGAAGAACAAACTCCATTAATCTGTTCTCTATTGGTATCTGGAGGCTCTGCTTGGATTTCAGACTCCACCATAAAGTAAATCTACCACCAGGATGGTAAGCAACCATGTTAAGTCCATCTTCCAGCAAACCACCACCATTTTTATTGAGAAGAGTTTTGCTACAACCAATGAATTCATTTTAAAGGGAGAGCAGGGAGAGGACCCATTTGAAATGTGACATTTCAAATGTAACTCTGCCAGTATTTCCTGTAGTTTAGTTGTTTTATGAAATCTTGCCCCTTATCTCTCTCATATGAGCCCTGATTCACTAAATTACTCCTATAAATAACTTTCACATGTTTAGAGGTAGGCCTGCTTGTTGCTTGCTAACTCAGAGCAATGGCTTTCTATTTGACTGTGAAATGCTACCCAGGAAAATCCCCAAATCCCCAGTTTTCAGTATCATTTTTTGACATGAACTCAAAGAGGTTGGCAAAAATGCTTCAGTAGTGGTTTTCCTGAAAAAACTGAGCAATATTTTATATCTGTCTTTCTTCAAATATGAAGCTTTGGTACAAACCACAGCTTGCCTGGCTATGTCCTGTTTTCTTCTTCTATTTTGAGTATTTATTTCTGCAGATAAATGGCTTGCAGTAGTTCGTCATACAGATGGTCATTAACAAATCAAAGATGGAATTTTCGAAAACAGTCAGCAGAAGCCCAGCTCTACTCTTGTTCAAGTTTCTGGCAAAACCCATAGAGATGTTATTTTTCTTTTTCTACAGATAGCCCCTCATAAGCCTTTCCTGTACCTAGAAGAGTATTTCCTCATTTCTGATAGAATCATTGTAGGAGTTACTGCATAAGGAGTGAACATTTTGGCAAGATAATAATAACCCTGATCTTCTTTTATGCAGTTATGGATTCAGAAGGAATTAAATCAGCAAGCTTAGTGATGGAGAGAAAAACTGAAGAAGTTATTTCAGTACATCCAGGGTCACTGTCCTATTTTTGTATTATTGTAGCCCATAAAATCTTCCCTGCTGTAGTGGACATCACTGGCTTTATGTGCTTTATTTCCCAAATGGCATAGGTAGGCTCCTTGGGCTATGGTTTAAACTTTAAAAACCCTACAAAAATAATAGAGCTGACCTTTAACCTTTAACCTACTTGATTTCTTTTTAAGTGCCAGAGTAAGGTGAACAGTCTTTAAAGGAAAGAAGATGCAAAGTCAGAGCCCAAAGCATATTGGTATCTTAAGGAGTCTTTTCTCACCTCTTGCCCTACTGGGATTCCCTGACACCCCATGGCCATGTAGCACTTCCTAGAACTGGTACAGGCTGGAAACATCAGCAGCAGCCTCCACAGCAAGCCCACTCCTTGCTCCAAAAGTGCCATCACACCCAGGGAACCTCCAGGATCCCTGTTGTACTGCCACTCACAAATACCCTGTGCAGCACACACCCCTTGAGCTGAATGACCTTTAGGGATCCCCTGAAGGGTGTTTTTGTTCCTTACTTCCACCACTCTTTTGTTTTTTGCCCCTTGGAGCATGGCTGACTGCTGCTCATTGCTACTCAAGGGCCGGGTGCCTGGACCATGTGTTTTCCTCCAGTTTGTTCAAGCTAATTTGATTTGTGGATTTGCAGAGACAACATCAGAGACTGACTCTTAACTGGACATCCCATCCCATACTTCCTTCTCACTGGCTCCTCTTAGACAAGGCTAATTCACACCTTCTGCTGGGGCGGGGAATTTGCTTTAAAATAGATAACCAAGCTCAGGAAGGAAGGAAGGAGCAGCTGGGGGGACTGGAGCAGTTGGTTTCCTTGCTGGGAATCCCCATTAGGCTGGACAAAATCTCTCTTGTTCGCTGAGCAAAGAAGGGAGAGTCACTTTGGGTGCCTCAGACCTATGGAGCTCGCAGGTTCTGCCCCACCTGCTGCATCCAGGTGGACTTGGCTCTGTCAAGCATCTGCTCTTGGCTGCTCATCCAGCTTTTTTCCTGTATGTAAAAACCAGTAATGTTATTTTTGTTTTAAAAATAAGAGCTAAAAAATCAGATTGCAGGCTGCATCTCCTGTGTTGTTTGATCACTGCTGTCTGTGTGGGGAGCACAGCAGGTTGTGAACTCCTTGTGGGAGCACAACACGTACACAGCTATGCAATTTTTATGTGCATTTATCCCACAGTCCTTCACTGAGCACAACTCTGATCACTGATGTCATGATTACTCATGTCAAATGTCTCATGGTGGCTTTCAGGCCCTTTGTTCCACTTTCATGATGACTATGGGGAGATCTTGCAAAAGTACCATCATCAGTGAAAGAAATTAAAATCAGCAAGGACTTTGGCTTCTGCCAGTGAGCAAAATCTGCAGTTGAGGAAATTTTGAGCTATTGTTATAACAAAAGCAGCTCCCTCTCTTTTAATTTCCATTTGTTTGGACTTGGATCTTTCTCTCAGCTTTTCCACACTTGAATTCCTTATGAATTTACTGTGAGCTAAACCAAAGAAACTGGAGACCTACAGAACATAATCACTGTCTCAGTGATTTTGGGTACAGGCACATTTTCATAGGAAAAGTTGTGAAAACACTATAAGACACTGAAAGAAACAGTTTTTTCAACTTACCTTCAATTTATAATGAGAGCACTTAATATGAATTTCAGAATATCAAAAACCTCAAGCAGCCACACGGACCAGTCATTCTGCAATTGTATTTAGAGGAGACTTGGGAATTTGTACATAAGAGGCTGAAGAACAAAGACGTCTGCCCTCAGGAAGGATATTAATATTGAAGGAGACCTACACTTGAGCATGCTTCTATTCCTGCTTCAGGGGATTTTCTTCCAGCAGGGATTTTCCTGCTCCAGTTGCTAATTTCCCTGAAGGCATTCTGACATGTAGGATGCCTCTTTACACTTTTTGTCAGAGCTATGGTATTTGAGGGAGACAAAGTACAAATCTACAAATTTTCGTGCATACAACGAAAGAAGGAGGTGTTAGTATATGCTTAAGGGCAGACAAAGGATTATCTTCTAATCTGCTCATTTTGCTAAACAGAAGTTGTACAGATTTACCAGATATTGCTTGTGTCTGTTTAAATTACAGCTTATCTTTCAAAAAATAACCAGCCTTGGTACAAACATTCCAGTGGATGAAGAATCAATCGCATTCCTTGGGAAATTGTTTCAGTCATTTATTACTAATACATGAAGCTGAGATTTTCAGTTACCCTGAGAAGTGAGCAAACCAAGACCTGGAGGCAGTTCATCTTTAAAATCTCCATATGGAGGAATTTCTTCAGCATTTTGATAGAGTGTCTTTGGAGCTTAGCTGAAATTAAAGTGCTATTAAGTCCCTGAATTCTTTTTATCTCAAGGAGAAATTTAAAAATGGTTAGAAAATATGAATACTCAATTCATGTTTGCTGTGTGCATTTAATCCCCTGTCTCTTTCTTCCCAAAGGTTACATACATATATATATACAAAATACATAAAATATATGAAATGCATAAAAAATATAAAATATATAAAAATAATGACTGAATGAGTAAATGGATACTGCCTGTGTCCAGAATCAGTAAGTGCAAAACAATGCTCTAGTTAAGCTTCCATCCAGTCCTGTGGGATGCATATGATGGGAAATGCTTCCCTGTTGTTTACATAGATTCAAAAAATGGGGTTATGGCATCCTGTAGCAAATGCTCAGAGAATGTGTGCTGGGACATTAGAACACTTATTTCTCTAGTGCCAAACAAACAAAAACCCCCAAAGCATTCCTGGATAATACTTTCTAATTGTTTCTGGGGAAAAAAGTCTTTTTTTCCACATCAGTTAGCACATTGTCATGACAGGTAAATTAATTTTCCAGCAGTGTTCTGCTGTTCCAAGTCTACCCATAGAATGTGCATGAAATTCCTAATTAATCTCTTACAGCAATTAGCTTTGAAAATACTCTACAGGGTTTGAATTTTGTGAATATTAGCTGATATAAAAATTCAAAGGAAACCCTCAATTATTTAACAGTGAATTTAAGTCTGTGTTGCAAAAAGTGAAAAAATTTACCTAGACTAGAAACCATTCCTGATCTACTGTCTGATTTTCTGATGTCTCTTTCTACTGGTATCAGTGATAGCGTGTGAAAAGTAACCACAAAATATGTAGCTTCATCATACCAAAAAGACACGTAAGTAGGAGAAGGGGACTGGATTTCAAGAAAGCAAGCTGGATTTATGGAGGAAGATTAAAAAAGCTAATTATGTTTAACTTGGCTGACAGACAGCTAAAAAACGGGATATGATAACTGCCTACAAATATGTGAAAGATGCATAATACACCAAGGAAAGAGGGAAATAGTTTGAGACAAAGTCTGTTAAAGCAAAATTTACTCTGGGTAGAATGCTAACAATGAGACCTGTCAGACTGCAGAAAAATTTCCTGAGGGAATTAGTCAACACCTCATTAAAAAAATACCTTGGACAACATGCATTGAGGGGGATTGCAGGGAATAATCCTTCAGTGAGAAAGTCAGGGACCAGGGAGCTTCATAGGCCACATTCTCTCCATTATTGCTGCTATTGTCAACAGAATATCATTTAAAAGATTTTTCCAACAATGTTTTTGAGGCAAGAGAATTTTATTTCTTCCCTGACAAGCAGTAGATGGAAGGAAATTCTCTTGGAGGGAAATTACTCTTTTTATGGAAAAATTGAAGCATCAAAAGAAAGTCAGTGTATTTGGAATGGGAGCAGTGGTGTTGTGCCAACCTTCCCTGTCCCCAGGAAAGTTTCACTGCAGATGACAGGAGTGCTCTCATTGAAGTGCAAGGGAATTGGAGACAATCTGGATTTTGGATTATGTGCGTAGCTCCTGTTCAACATAAGCACCGTAGTGGACTTGCACTTGAGCAGCTATCCTGTGTCAAAAGCCAACTTGCCTTGAGTCTGTTTTTTTCTCCTAACTCAGCTAATTTGATTTTGTCAACCCAGCTCCTCAGCACATTTCTTTGCAATCTAGACCTGCCTTCACTATTAGGGGCTGCATTTCTATGCCAGAAACACCAGCCTATATTTTTCCCTAGGCTGGCTCCCCTGCATGATCCACCACAACTGAGACTTAACACAGCTGCAGTGGAGCAACTGTGAATCTACTTAGCATCAGTCTTATGAAAGTCCATGGAAACAGCTGATCCCTTAAAATGAGAAGGGAACCAGTGTTTCACTGCACATTTATGCCGATGTAACTCCTCTGCCTCATTCTAGGATAAACTGAAGCTAGGCAGCAGTGAATCAGACCTAATATGTTTAGTACTTGTATACTAAATTTATGAGGCACCCAGTGACATTTGCCTTATGTATAATGGTAGCACTCCCAGCAGGATGATCTAATCATTCATGAGGAATTATGGTACAATGCTGGAGTTTATTTAATGCTTAGTGTTCACAACAACCTCCAGCATTGATTTTAATCTGGTTACTGCTCACATTGTGAATCAGATCTCTGCGGAGTAGTAGCAGCAGCAGCAGAGGAGATCAACCACATCCCATGCAGCGTGGCATATATCAGCAGTACAAGGTTGCACTGTTTTTCTGACAGGCAAAGGAAGCAGAGTTGATTCACACACCAGAACAATTCCTCTCACCAAGACACTTAGGAATGCATCAAAGGAAACCAGTCTCTTTCTGCAGGCTTCCTCTGAGCAATGGGCTTACTGTAAATCAAAGGCTAAAAAAATAGCACTTTTTAAAAATGGTGCCCTTGACAAATGGAGCGGGAAAACCTGTGAAAATTTGGATGCAGCAGAATGACTTTTCAAGGAGTGCACTCCAAGGTGTTAATTTTGCAGCATGTACTTGGAGTGGCACATTTTTCTATTTCTAACATTGTATTCCGTCCAGGAGGAGACTAAGGTCAAAAAAGGTTTGCCACCTTTAGGAGATGGACTATCCCTTAAAAAGAACCAATAATAGAGGTAAAACGGAGGAAAGAAAACTTTCATCCAAGTTGTTTTCTCAATTTCTAAGGAAAATGTTCCAAATAAGTGAATGATCTTTTTATAACCAAAATCTCCTTCTGAGTTCCCTCTAGCTTGGTTCATGTTGCCTTCAAGTAATTTTAACAGCAAATATTTCCTGAGCAGGAAGGGCAAATTGTTCTGCTAGTGGAATTTAGTCACAAGGTTTTAGGGAAATAATATTAATATTCACAGCTGCTGTGTCAGTGCCACAGAGAAGAAGCAGATTCACGAGGATGGCTGGTTTGTATCCTGTCCAGCCTTCATCCAAGACTTTGCTAATTTTCCCCTGGAGAGATCACTACTTTATTCCCTCAATGATTTTTTGAGCTACTTGCTTGAAGGCTGTATTTACATGGCATCTGTTTGTGTGATTGATTGCTCTTATGACTTGCTGGCAGCAGCTAAAATATTACATTAAAAAAAATAAAAAGCATAAAAATTCCTTCCTAGTAAGTTAAAGTTACATCAAGGAGGTTCTCACATTTAACAGCCCTCCTGCGACCACATGTGACAACGTGGTGAGCAACAGGACCCATCCAACTTGTTTGCCTTGGGCTGTCAGAGAAACAAATGACTGTGGACTTTTCTTAAAGAAGCTTATAGCATCATTTCAAATGTCATGGGGCAACAGCCAAGGCTCCTTTATTCTCCAGACAAAAACACACCGCCTATGAGCACTACCAACACAGATCCTGCTTTCTGGCTTGGAGGAAAGGCAGCCACACTGCACCTCCCACAGCCATAGGAGCAGCTGGCAGAGCATGGCAGCCTCATCTGGATCCTCTTCCCAGCTGCCCCACATTTGCAGCAGTGTCCCTGCCACCCCTTGCATGGTGCTTTGCTCAGTGAAATGACCCCCAGCGTGGCACTTCTAGGCAGGTCTCTCTGTGTGCCCTGGCCAAGGATGCTTAGAGGGAGGGACATGAGCCCTCAGCCCACCATGAACTCCTCTGAGCAAGAGTCCAGGTTGTAGCTGTGTCCTTGGTTTTATCGAGGGGAAATAGGGACATCTGAAAGTGAGACAGAGAAGGCAGAGGATTTGCTCATAACAAGAAGTTCATGAAATGAGAAGAGTCAATCTATGACTCTCCATTGTTGGTTTCTGGGGTAACCCTAATGCAGTTTGTGGTACAGAACATTACTGGATACCCCTGGGATTCTCCCACGGGTGGGCTTGGAGGGCTTGATCCCACCATTGGCCATGGCACACCTGACAGGCCATGGGACTGTCGGGGGTGATGTCCCTGCAAGCCTGGCAGATAGAGCTGATTATCAGTCACTGCAGATGCTTTGCTGGCTGCACAAGCTGCCAAGGAGCAGCGCTATTACTGGGTAACATGTCTGGTTACTTTATAGACCCAGCTAACAAGAAGGGGGGGGGAAATTCCTACATTGTGCAAAGGACTCTTTTCTCCCCCCACCAACCCCCCCTCTTGTTTGGATCTTTGCCACTGTTTAAATTTAAGCAGATTTGCTATCCCAACATCTGCAGTTTGATTATTTGACTATTGCCTGGCTCTGGGTCAAACCACAGCAGAATACACTAGTCTGTGATTTACAGCCTGGGCTGTGATTATAATGGTTTTATTTTAGTTGGACCCCTATTTACAAGCTCATTTGTATTAGTGCACAGTGTTGTAATAACAATGGCAGAATTATTAGGTCTCGCAGAAACAATCGCACGTAGTAAATGGCTGCAGCTCACAGGGCGCTGCTTAAGCGCTCCAGCAGCCCAGCCATGTCTGCAGCACAGAGGTTGCCATTTTAATAGCAAGGTGGGGAGGGGAGCAAGGAGAGGGCCGGAGAGGGGGAAGGAGCTGGGGAGAAACGTGGTTGTTATTCATTCTTTTCTAAGTAAATAGAAAGGACGTGTGTTTCCTGGATTAGCCACTGAAAACAAATGCTGAGAGGGGAAAGAGCTGGTGTTTCCCTCAGCAGGGTTAAATAAGGTACTCGGCCTCGGTGCTGATGGCCGACGGCTCCGCGCGCCATGAGGGACACCACAGCGGCCTGCGAGGGCCACCCGCGCCATGGGGAGGATCCTGCACAGCCCTGGATGGCTTGACTTGCCCTGGAGAGCCCGTGACCAGCCACGGTGGCTGTGCCTGAGGTGCAGAAGCTCAGGCCAGGGCCTTACCTGGGAGCAGGTGAGTGGATGGAGGGGACACTGCGGGTTCCATGGCCGGCCCGGGAGGACTGAGCTGGGCTGGCGAGAGCCATTGTCAGGGTGTCCCATCACCACACAGGGCTGCGCTGCTCCACAGGCGTTTTCAGGGCTTGCCTTGGGAGCCTGTGTCATGTCTCTTTTCTCCTTGTGAAAACAGGAAGGGTATTCAGGGTTTTCTCTGGCACGCCACTGGACCTGAGCTTGGGCACACACGGATGGAGCCGACCAGTGCAGGTCTCTTGTTTGAGGAACGCTGGCAGCTCCTGCTGGAGACTTGCAGGTGTCAAGCAGTTCTGAAAATCAGGTTTTTTTATGTGATTGGTGGCCCTGGGGCGTCAGTGAAAGGATGAACAGGATGGAGGAGAAGCCAGGGGACAGCAATGCTGTCCAAGAACTTCCACCTCCTGCCCTACTGCTGGCTGAAAATTAAATATTAAAAAATGGTGATTATTTAGACTCAGGTAGGAAAAAAGCATCTTCAAAATCAAATTAAAAAAAATTCAAAGGAAGAGTAGTACCAAGAATTATTATCATTCATTGTGAAGAATGTAAGACAAGGAAACAGCCCTGTCCCAACTCCCAAGGCTTCAGTCCTTTCTCTGATGTGACTCCCTCGACCATCACCTGAGTCAGCACATGAAAAATGGGTGAGCTGAATCATCTTCTCTCCGGACTATGAAAGGAGCATAGGCCAAAAAAGCACTTTGTCTGGATGTTTCAGATAAATTACTCAAGATGCCTGAGATTAAATTGGATTTAAGATATCCTGTTTAAGATGATGGTTATAAAACTGTGTGTCCTTGAGGCCTGTCCTGTGCTTAGCTACCCTTCCTCTTACAGATGTTATTTGGTATTGCTGACCAGCTCTGTTCAAGGGTAAAACCCTTCAAAGCTAAGAGAAAAAGTAGTATTTCTTTCTCTGGCTGACCTCTGTCTTTGTACCTCTCTCTGTTTAAAAGCTTCTGGTTTCCTGGGTGTTTTGGTCTTTTAGAAAAGAACCTTCTGACTAGAATTCTGTATAGTGAGAGTTTTTAGGGATTTCTGCATCCCTTTTGTACTAAATGATTCCCTGATGCATTAGCATCACCAAACTAGATTAATCTTCTTTTCATTTTAGTACTGAGATCAGTGTCTCTGTCAACATAGTTTATTGAACCTTTTTACCGTTTTATCACTTGCATTTACCTCCTCTAAGATGACTTTTCTCTTAAGTATGTCCTGAGAAAAGATCCTACTTTAAAATTCTCTCTGGCCAAGCTGCCAAGAAGAGTTGCTCTCCTGTGGGGCATGATCCCGTGCCAAAATTCCTCCTGCTTCATCACAGATGCAGAATTTCCCAGCAGCTGGCATGTCCCCTGTAGCTTTAGGAATTAAGCTGTATCTTTTTGTCAGAGAAAAATTAGGATGGACTTCTCTGCTAAAGGGAAGGACTAGTAGAGATAATTTAACACATAGGCTGTGCTGCGTGGGGTCTTTTTGTGGGTGTAACATTTCTGCAGTACAAAACTTGCTTTCTGGTGGAGTCAAATACCTTCCTTGTATTTTTCAGGAGCCATTGAAAAATCAGACTGAGAGGTAAATCCTATATAATTACCCAGCCTTATGAAAGAGACTGCAGAGAAGAGGGTTTATAAACAGTCTTGCCAGAGCTCATTTATATCATGCCACGATAGTGTGGGAACCGCAATCTTTCTCCTTGTTTTTGTGGATGGCCCAGACAGCAAAGGGTCCAGCCCTGCCCTTGGTACTGTGCCTGCTGAAGCTGAAATTGGTACTAAATTGCCACCAACACCAGTGGCAGATGCACATGATCTCCTTCAGATTGGTTTTGCACTGTTTTCTCTTTTCTTGGCTTAAATAAGGATCAGTCCCTGCAAGCTTTCTGTGCATCAACTGCTTCTGCCAACTTCAAGGATGTATTTGAGAGGATGAAGATTACTTCTTCTTGGCTTGCAAGATTAGAGCCAAAGATGCACAAATCTTGCCTAAAAGGGCTGAAACAGGGCTTAGCTTGCTCATCTGTTGCTGTCACATGCTGTGAACCTGACTTGTAGCTCTGCTCTGGCTTCAGCATGGTGCTAAGTACTTTGCAGCACAGCACTTCCCAAAAAAGCTGGGAACCCTACATCTGCAGGGAAAATCAAACAAACAGATTGGAGAAATTAATTGTAGAGTCCCCACACATAGCACTGCATTTAAAGCGAGTACAAACAAATAGATTGGACAAGCTGGGCTACTTGAAAAAGAAGTGAGCAATGCAAACCAGAGAAAAATACATTTGCATTGGTGATATTTTAATCACTTATACTTTCATTAAACAAAATACTTAAGTAGATCTTATGCTTCAATGAAGTTGAAGGGACTTGAGTATATGCTTTAAATTCTGTAAGTGCTTAAAAGTGCTGCCAAGCAAGGATGCAAGTCCTCAAAGTGCTTGGGCTGAGAGTACACTTAAGTGTTTTGCTGAGTCAGATCCATGGTGTCACAGGGACTCAAAGTGAGCTCAGAGGTTTCAGCCGAGATGAAGGATAAAGCCAAACAGCATAACAGGAAACTCTCAGGATTTTCCAGAGTCTAGTGCATAATTAGATTAAATGCACAATCCCATTTTGGGATTATGAGTGGGTTTGGGGTTTTTTAGACCATTAAAAAGAGAAGGAATCTTCCTTTGCAGGCACGCACAAAATCTATCAGGTAACTTTTCCTATCCTTTCCTAGTACGTGGCATTTCAAAATTAAACAAATGTCTGTGGCACTGCAGTTTAGTTCTAAGTAATTAAAAATTTCTTCTCCTGTGTTCATCTACATAGCAATAAATTATATCCCAAGTTTTCCCTGGGAAACTAAGTGGAATGTAATGGTATTGCAAGTAGGACATAACACTGCCATAGCAATTACATCTAAGCTTTGCTAACTGTACATTTCAGCAAACAGTTCTTAACTATATACTTTATGGCACACATGCATATTTATTTTAATATAAATATTTAATGTACAGATTTTAAATGTTTCCCCTACCTCTGACCTGCATTAGCCACTTCTGTGGCTTGCAGAAATGCATTAAGCAAAGCAGATTGAACAGTTCTTCTCACTGCTTCATGTTTTCATTCCCCTTAAAATTCTATCCTATTACTTGGCCACAGACCGACCATGCCCTTCAGCACTACTGAATTTCGAAGAGGTGATAACTGCTTTGAAATTGATGGAAAGAGCCATAAAGGAGACTAGAGACATAAAAAGTGTTGCCTTCATGCTGACTTTGTTTGCAGCTGCTATGTGATTCCTTTCCATTGTTTGAACTTATTCATTCATCCCAGAACAAGTCCTGAAACTGTACACGCTGTCCAGCAAAATTTAATTGGTTTTAACAAAGGCAACACACCTCTAAGGAGCACTAGACAATCTCTTGCACTGATCTTCACTAATCTTAAGCTTCATTCATCCTGTTTGCTGGTGCTCTCTAACCTCTCCAGTCCAGGGCCAGGGCTTTTGGGGCAGAATGTCTGCCAGTCCTTGTTGGCTGGCTCAAATGTCAGTGACCTGGCAGGAGCTGAGCTTGACTGAGCCAGGCTGACTACTTGCAGGGACATTGAGGTGTCTGTACCACATGCCTCGGGTGGCAGTTTTGCCCTTTTCTGGGATATCTCAGCAGTCCCCCATCACCTTTCTCCCTCCCAAGAGCTGGCTGAGGAGCAGTGTCCATCCCAGAACTTAATGCCTGGAGTTGGGATCACAGACAAGACCTGATTGGACAGTGCTTTAGCAAGAATGATAGCAACCCTAAATTGTAAAAGGGGCTTCATTTCTAAGATGTTGGCTTCCTTTGCCATTCATATTCTCTGTATATCTGACTTTACAGTGGGTTAGCAGTATGGCTTAGCATCCAGAAGTTATGAAAATATATGAGGGTTTGATTCCCCATGGGCTCCTATTCTCCTGCTGTGGCTCCTCCAGGATGTCAGAGCAGATCCATGTGGTGTAGCCCAGACTCAGGGTGAGCTGCCTTTATTCAGCATGTGCAATCTGTGCCAAGGGTCCTCCTTGGTGGTTAAAAGCCACTGCTCTGTCCTAGCCCCTCACCTCACCTCACTCTGCACACAGTTGTGGAGATACCACATGTCCTTTTTCTCACGCTTCAGCTCCACAGTGCAGTAGCCAAATGCAGGGAAAGCCCTAAGATGCTATTTTCTTCTGTCAGCAAATTACTGCAGAGATGACCCCAAAAGGAGGTGTAGAGATAGGCACAGAACAATGTTTGCATGGTGCCTGGTTGATGCTGACTGTTGCTCCAAGGGGGACAAAACCTGGGCATTGACTTCCCCTATACATCTTTAAAGGCTGACTCTAATTGTTTTTTAAAAATGCCATTATATCACAATGGATAATATCCTGCCACGTCAGCTTTAAAATCTACCAAATGCAGGACCTGTCAAGACCTAGACCTCCTGTGAGTGGAGGATAAAGGTGCCAAGGAAAATGAACCAAACAGACCTTTCAAAAGCATTTCAGAAAATATCACTGAGATTGCTCAATTAAATATGGATATTGTTTAAAATAAATGGGTGGAGGCAGCAACAGGCAGGGAACAGCTGTGCCTGTTGAATCTCATCCCTTTGTTTGAGCAACAGCACAAATCCCCACACATGTGGGATCTTTTTTATTATCTTTGCCCCTACCCCACATATAATCTTTATTTATAGGATCTCTAACAGCATCTCAGATTGTAACCTTGATTTATAATACTGGAAACGCTGGCACCACATTTCGTTTGCATGGAAGTGAGCTAGGTGCATTGCATAGCTGAGCTGTAATGTTGCTGTGAAGAATAGCAGATGTTTAGCTGTTTTCATTTCCACTCCTCAGTGGACAATCAACAAGGTCTGGTAACTTCTCTTGCTTGCTGTGGGGTGGCCCAGAAATCTAAGTGGGGGGTCTGGCCAGGGAATAACACACTACTGGATCAGCAGAATACCTCCATCAGCATTTACACAGGCAATGACAATAGATAGCTCAGTAACTGGGGCATTGTTTAGAGCTTTTCTTGTACTTCTGATTGCCCTACGTCAGTTGCCAAACATTTTTTGAGTTATTGTGCATATGTGATACTGTCCCCTTCTGGGACTTCCCACAGGAGGTCAGGCACCTTTCTTATCTCTTTTCAGGAACTGAAAGTACACCACACAGACAGATGAGAAACATTTTCCCCCTAGTAAATATTTTCACTAAAACAGAAACACCTTTATATAACTGAATTTCCCATAAAATCTTAATGAGAAACCTCCTGCTTTTCGGAGGAAAACAAACAGGCAAGCAAAATCCTCAACCCATCCTTGTGCTCAGCAAGTTCCTCCAGGAAGGAATCTAGCCGTGTCTGCAAAAATTGTGTTGTGTAATGCCAAGGAAATGCAAGAAACCAACAAACACTCTCGTTCATCCCTCAGCCAAGCTTTCTTCCCACTCTTTTCCACTTGTTTTGAACTAATAACCATCTAGTGACTGCAGGGGAGCTTCTCCCCATGAAAGTCATAGACTGCATGATGCAGGGCCTGTGTCACCCAAGCAGTGTCACTATTTGCACTTATAGAAGTCAGCTCAGCTTTTCTCATTACTCTTAATTGATCAAATGCATTGGAGCCTCACTGAATTGTAAATCAGTTGAGTCAATCCAATATCAAAGTTGAGTCATGATTAATGAGTGTAGATTGATCAAAAATTACCCAAGAAGTGTGGCTACTTGAAAGGGTGTTAACTTCACCAATGTCAAGGGAGTTACTCTTGTTTTATGCCACTATAAACAAGAGCACTGCTGAGCTGTGAGTCACTATTTCTCTTTTGCTGCTTCTATTTTCAGAGCAGATCTACTGGCTTTGCTGCTAGATGAGGTTGCAGAGATGCTTTTTGGAGCTTCTTGCTGTTTAAACAGGGGCAGACTTTGTGGGAGAGCAGAGAGAACCAGGATGTTGTGACCTGGGAAAGGATGAAACCTAAATGCTCACATAGTATTTTCAGTAGTATTATAAAATGCAGATGCTTCAAAGCCTAAGTTTTATCCCAGCTAGTAACAAGCATTTGAGGTAAATCATTCTGTGGCCATACTGGGTTCCCCTCAAAAAGTACTTGTCCCAGGCAATTAAAATAGATGTTCAAGGAAAAAATTATTATGATATTACTTGGACCTGTACAGAGATGCCTGAGGGGAATAGTTGCTTTGAGCCCTGAAGTATCATTGCATTGTCATATGATCAGGAGGTCGTTCTTGTAGGGACAGCTATTTTCAAACACACTCTTCTGACACAGGCATGCACAGGCAGGATGCATCCATTTTCTAAGGCAGGCAATGTAGCAATCTGTCAGCTGAGAAACATCTGAAAAAGGGTGGTTTTCCTCAAAAGGAAAGTGGCTCAAGAAAGCATGTGGCTTTCAGAGGAGAAATACTTTATTATTATTGAAGAATCCAGTCCTCAAAACATATTTAGTCTGACATTTAGCATTTGAACTGTACCATGTGGTCCAGCATTGTAGCTATTAAAATCACTTGTTTGCACCTTCCAGGCAGCAAGTAATTCTGTGGCCAAGGTGCTGTGTTCATATCGTCCTTTTCCATCCAAGCTGTCCTTAGCTGTCTGGTCTTGGCTTCCATAAACCACTCATTGCTTTCACCAGGATTGAAAACAAGATGTGGTAGGAGCCATCACAAATTAACAGATCCTGTTTGCAGGGATGGATACCATGACCACAGGAGCTAAAGAGAGTCATGTCTTCCATGGTCACATTGCTTTTGGGTACAGTTTGTCCTGAAGAATGCCATGCTGGCAAAGATCTGCAAACTAGGATGAAACTCTCCCCTGTGAAGGCAGCCAGAATGAGGTACGTGCTTTACCACAGTCTCCTTTGAGCTTTATTTTGACAATGCAGTAATGTACAGCCATTCTGTTGGTCCTCTGAAAACGAGTGAATTCCAGTCTCAGAACCTAACTGGTGTCATATTGTTATGAATCACCACTTAAATATTTTCAGTGCTCCTTTAGCAGAATAGCTAAATAGGAATTTAGTCCTTACATCAGGAGCCATAAAAATTACTCCAGCTAGAACCCTGTAATTCTTGATGTAGAATATTCTGACTAGAGTTGCCTCTCTATTTCTTTCAGGTTACATTTTCCTTAATTTGCAATCAGGCTGAGTTGGGCTGATTTGTGTTTCTGTGTTGCAGCCCAGCAATCTAACAAAATAACATACCGTGCTAGCAAACATAGAGAGAGCTTGTGGACTGCAAGCTCCACTCTGGAGTGTGTGCAGGGATCTGTAGATATGCCTGGTTCAGAAGAAATTGGAAGAGATCTTCCTACCACTAGGATGGGTCGTGCTGCAATTGTGCCCAGGCATTTTCTGTGCAAACCTGTTGACCTTGGTGGAGTTATTCCATCCACATGGCAAGAATCCTGAAACAGAACTTGGACTACGGGAAGTCAGTGGGAACTATGCCACATCCATTGGCTTCAGGAGGAACAGGGATATTGTTGGCTTAAAATTACAGTCAGCTTTCAATTTTTATTTCTGGCTTAAGAGGGAAAGACTTGAGGAAAATGGATAGAGAGAAACATTGATTAAAAAAGTCTGAAAGCAACATCATTATACTTTCTCAGAATAACAGGAGCACAACACATCTCTACAAGAATGTAGGCTGAAGTTGAATTGCAAGATTTGTATATTTTTCCTTAGGAAAAATGTTGTGGTGAAAAATGTTAATGATTTTTAAATAATGCTCCATTTTGCAGAGCAATTTTCCAAGCAGTCTTTGCCTCCAAAGCAATTGCTGACCATTTAATGACATAGTAAGTATCAAATACTGGAAGAAAGTGCATGTGGTAAGGACCATATAATCACAAAGTAAATTCACCAGTATTTTTGCTTTAAAAGCCAGCACACGTGTTAAATGATATTTTTGTGTCTACTGTGTACAATTACCAAGCATTGTATACTTTGGGAATACATAATTATAAGTGTGCTCCTTGCACCAGGAGTATACAATTACTCCCTGAGCATCCCCTGGATGCCATGACTGTCCTGTTTGGAGGGCCAAGCAAAAGCCCAAATAAAAGACCCTTAGTGACCAGGACTTTGGGAACTGTCACATAAAGAGCCAAGTCAACATCTTACCCTGTTTTCGTTTCCTTGAGAATACTTTGGGAGAGGCCTAGACCTGAAACAAATGCTGCAAAGGAACTACAGACTGGTTTCATTACTTTAGCTTTATAAAAAAGATTCTTCATCTGCCTGTGCCTTCCTCCTGCCATTGCATTACTGCACTGAACGATGCTGTGCCCACAATCAAAACTTAAAAATAAAATTTAAAAATAGGTGCAGGAAGAAGAATGACACTGTGGCTGGAAAACATGCCTGACATCCAGACACTTCAGGCATCAACAGGAAGTTCAAAGGGGTGACTGGAGAAAATTGAGTACAAAGTTGGCTAAAGGCACAACAAAATGGGTGCAGGCAGATGGTACTGATGTATCTCAGACCCTCCACCTGGGCAGATAAGCCATTACCTGGAAGGAGAGTGGTAAAACCAGCAGTCAGCTGCTGGAGTCCTAGAAGGAAGAGACAGAAGGCCAGCTCCTGGGCTGAACAACTGAAGGGATCCCTTAGGGATGTTGCTTGGTGCTGTGGCTGTGGTAGCCAGTGCCAGTATTTCTCAAGAGAGAGAAAACCAGAGCTATAGCCAGACATGGTATCACACCAGATTTCCAGAGAACGTGCAGAATGATTAACAGGAATAAAGAATTTTGCCAGAAAACTGCCAGTTCTATAAAGCAGTTTTCTATTGACTGTAAATCTCTAAAGACCTGTTAATTCTCCTTGGTGAGGAAGAAGAATCCCTTTTATCTGTAAGAGACAGAACCAGCTGATTTTCCTCTGATATCTCTCAGTCCTGGGGGTGTTTGCTGAACATTTTTTCAGCCGAGTTCCCAAAGAATCGAGTGAAAATACTCTCTTTTTCTTCTGGGTCCCACTTTAAGATATTTTTCTTCCTATGGTCAGTAGTCGACAAGATGTCACTTGTCATTTGAGGAAAGGAAGAATATCACTTCAGCGGGTAATGTAACCACAGGACTATAAACCCAAGTCAGTAACACTCTGCTATCCCTTCCTGTGACTCAGTGATCGTGGTATATCCGAGGCATGTCCTGGCGCCCTCTTTATCATTGTCTCACGGAGTGCTCAATGCCTGAGTTTGAGAAACCTTTTTTAGTCAGAGCTATGCTGTATTGTTGGAGGTAGATAAGGGCTCCAGGTCACTGCAATTCAATGTATGCCTGGCTTGCTTTATCTGAAGCCCTTTATATGAAGGAACAATAATCCTCATTTTCTGTGTCTTCACATTTATACTCCGTGGTCTAGGGATCTCAGAGCAAATGTTAATTAGTAAAGCACTCAGTTTAAATTTAAAACGTACTATAAAATTCTGAGAGAAAGGTTGAATTTTGCTTCCACAAGTACACTAATCCTAATAAAATCCTGCCTGTTCATATTTTAAAAGTATTTCATATCACAAACACAAATTATTTTGCCATCAACTGCCAGTGGAAAGCAACTGAGGGTTGTTCCAGTGTGAAGCATTTTGCCATGCATCTAAGAGGTGATTTAGGAAACCTCAGGCTAATGTCAAAGGTCCGCACGGCTCACACACTTTCAAGGCTACTGCACTTTGCACTGCCTGACGTCTGCTGTGCCTCAGCTGCACAGATTTGTTTGGGATAATGCTTGAAAGTATTTCCTTTGATGTTAGATAGCATTAAGTGAGTAAATGAAAAGAAAAAAAAAAAAAAAGAATAAAAGCCAATCCTGAACCTAGAATGCAATCTTCCTGAAATATTCAAATAGTCTGTTTTCACAGTCTGTCTTCAAGAGACTGACTGTTAATATCACATTAGTTCCTTGTGCTGATTGGTACTCCAGCACCAACACACATTTTGTAATAATTTCAAAACTGTGCAGAACCTAGGGTACAGTTTCCAGCCTGTGCTGATGCAAGTTTGCTTGTGTCATTCTCCTTGTCAGAGCCTTAAGCCAAGCCTGATGTGAGCAGGAGCAAACTGGCAAACTGAAGTCTGCAGTCTGCATTTGTGAAGAAATAAAAATAGCAGTGACACAGGAAATATCTGGAGGCAGTGTGACAAATGGCCCTTATCAATTTACAGCTACTCACTTTTGGTTCTATATCACAGCCCCTGCCTTTCCTCTGCCCAGATGTAAATGACCCAAGGAGATGCCTGGCAGTGCAAGTTAAGCCCTACATGAATATTTCAGATCTTGTGGGTAGTGACAGGCAGGCAGTGTTGCCTGAGGTACATGGTGCAATACCCCTCAGTGCACCTGGCATTAGGGAACAAACAGGGCAGGGAAAACTGGATCTGCCTGCAACTACACTGTGCAGGAACAGTGCACGGGAGTGCCGGCAGCTGGATGGGAACTAGGGATCAGGAAGAACAGAGAGGCAGAGTTAAGAAAGACTGTGAGTGTTCAGGAGTGCCTCAGAGACACAGAAGTTGTTTTGGCAGAGCAGAGGCAGCAGGAGCCTGGACAGCACAGCCAGGTCTGCAAGGTCTGGGAGCAGGAGGGAGCATCCGCAAGCAATGCAGCCCTCTGCAGCTCTTTTCATCAACTTTTGTTGTTTTTTCTTCCTCTTCTCAAAATAGTTACTTGTTAGAACAAGCTTCTTGCCAGGATGTTGCAATTGAAATGTTTGCTCTTGATCCTGGCTGTGATTCCTGTAGCACAACTATGCTGGGTAAATCAACGCCCCCCCACAACAAGTGGCAGAAGACATAATCCTGGCTGTGCTGAAAATAACAAACTTTGACTCACTTCCTCTTCAGAAACTCTTCAGTATGCCCCATTATGCAATTCTCTAGTCTCCTGCTACCAAGACAGACATAATACCCATTCTATCCCTGAAGAGCAGCTTCTAGGGGGCACTTTTCCCTGCACAGATCCATCAGTTGTGATCATGTTAAAGTGGTGAAGCCCTGCGCTGATCAAGGAATGTTCTGCTACTGTCACCAGTATTTTGTCTGTGTGTCTGTGTGTGTGTGTGTGTGCATGCCATCTAGATCTTTCCATGCTGTTTATTTCAGAGCAGTGATGAGGCACTTGGCGTTTTAGTTAGAACACCTCAAATCCATAGCTAAAACTCCAGTGGCTCAACTTTTCAGCTTTCCTGGGGTATTGCAGTCTCCAGGAATTACCCCAACTCTCTGTCACCAAACCAGCACCTGACATAAAAAAGAAAGTAGGTTCTACCTCAGTGAATAACATGTATTTCTTTGGTGATTACTGGAAGGTGAGCAGGAACAAAGAAATGGAAAATTGCTTGTATATGAAATAGGCACAAAGAATATTTTCATGAGCCTAGACTGCAGTCTTGCCGGGTTTCACATCTGTCATTAAGCCCTTCAGACTTCTGAGCTGCAGCAATGAATCCTTTTTATTTATTTTATTTTTTAATTAATGACATCAAGGCAGCATGGCAATTATTAAGGCAAAACTGTCCTGCATGCACACATAAAGACACATGCCCTTTGGTGACTGGTAGTTGGAAAAAAAATATTCAATACATCAAGGACAAATGTGCAAAAGTAAAAATATCTTCTTAGTCATTGATGTGAAGGAAGCTAAATAAATAAATTACTAAATAAATAACACAGGCGAAAAGAATTTCCATGAATTCAAGTGGTGGCTTAGCAGAGCCATTCCTCTTCTGAAAACTTGGGGACATGCATATGGCCAGTGCTGTATCCAGGGAAAACCAGGGGAGTCACAGCATACTTTTTAGCAAAATCACTCCCATTTTACCTGCAATTTCCCACTGAGTATAGCAAAATGCTGAACCTATCCTAAGCATGAGGAAATGTATCAATATATCGATTTTGTATCAGGAGGATGAACACCCAATACTCACCTCTGAATTCAGTGTGTTGCATTGTGACCTCTTCTGGTGTATCACTGTGGAATTTTAGCAAAGCAGAAATACCTTTAGTAGGCACAGGGACAGTCCTTTTGTAAAAAAACCCCTATTTTTATTGCCACCCAGAAAGATGCTGCAAATCCACCTACTCACAGGGATCTACTACTAACTCCTAATAAAACACCTAACTGCTTTTGAAATCTTGACTTCTTTGTTTTATTAGTGTCCCCACCACAGACAAAGCCCTATCGCCCCAAGCTCTGTTCACACACACCTCTAATCCTCCAGGATTTATAAGCATATCAGAGATGTTAATCTAGATCATCTAAGAGTCTCCTTGGGAGTTTTATTTCAGATTCCAGTCAAAGAGATAAAGAGCTGAGATCTGGAGTCTTTTCTTCTGTAGTCAGGTGTTTTTCTAAAACTAGGATAGGGTTAGGAAGAATGCCTCTGGCTGATTCTGAGCATCTGTATCCCCTCTCAGATCATGTCAGCTCTGCTGCATGATGAATTCTTATTTGGGGGTCACACACAGTCAGGGCTGATGAATCAGCTGGCAGTGAGGTAGGCAGCCTCTCCCCTGTGACTCCTCCAAGGTGCTGGTGGTTTGGATGCAGCCAAGCAAGCAGAGTGCTCATGTGGAGATGTGTACACGCACGCAGAAAATTATCAAAATGCCTGCCTTGCTGAAGAGTCCAGCTTGCTGGAAGCACACGCTCAGCCGGCAGAAGCCTGCTGCTTCCAAATCTGGAGAGAGCTGTGGCCTGGCTGATGCTCTGACAGGCTGCCCACACCTGTGTGCGCTCAGCCTGCGGGGAAGGTCCAAAAAGGTAGGTGAACATGCAGCATGGCCCACCTGCCTGGGCTTGCCTGGAATGACACACCCAGCTCCTGTGCAAAAACACTGCCTTCGTTGTCTCAGAAAGGTGAAACAACCACACTTGGTGGTTGCCTTTGGAGAACTTGCTTACTGTGCCTGTTCCTATGGAGAGAACACCAGGTCTCAACGTTTAGGAGGCTTCCCATAGATGGACACAACGCAATGTAGAGTGACTGAGCTACAGTGCTTCTCATTCTTCCCCCACTCTTTTACAGACACAGGGGATCCATTAAGGTTTCCACCGAGATGCTTTCCAAGTTCAGCCAACACCCATACCTGAGACCCTCCTCCTTCAGGGCTGCTAAGGATCTGCTGCCATCTCTCACTAGCAAGAGAAATGCAGACTGGAGGGGCAGTTTGGTGGCACTGTCACTGCCCAGCTGGAAGGATGTCCTGAAGCTGAGGCTGTTCTGACTCCAGCGTAGCTCAGTAGTGATGTTGAAGGTCAGTAATGATGGTGCTTTTTTGATCTGAGGAAGACACAAATCTAGGAAATCAGGGTGAAGAATGGAATTTAAAATTATCTCATCACCTTAGGAAAACTGACTGGAGAAAGTAAGATGAAATTCAGTAGGAACACATGCAGAATGTTGTACTCAGGCTTGACAATACAATTCCTTAAATCTTGAAAGAGTGAAAAGGAGTCCTGCTCTGCTAATCCCTGGAAAAACTTCATCTGGATTTTCATGTTCAGTTTCATGATCAGTGGAAGACCAGATCCCTACCGTGTCTTTATGACTCAGTATAAAACAGAGACTTTGTGAACCAAAAGACAGTAGCTGTTTAAAGGTCTATTATCATTCCCCTCTGGTACAAGTTTGGTTGACAGAATAAGCTTCAGGTCTGAGAGCACCACTATTAAACCTTGAATTTCTCCTGGAAGGTGGTGATTTGAAAGTATATTGGAGACACCCTTTCAGTGGGAGAAACCATGATGATGTGGTTGTGCTGGGCAATATATGGGGAATATGCCTTGCTTTCCTCTGATACCGCTCCAAGTCAATAGTTATTACTCCAATAACATCAAGGGAGTTAGGCTTGTATGAAACTGGAAATAATGCAGTGCTTAATTAGATTATTTTGATAAGAACTTAGGGTAATGTGTAGCTAGAAAAGATTAATTGCAGCTTCATTTTCCAAGGTAATTCCATGTAGGATTGCCTCTGGTCACAACACAGTTTTACTCTAATGGTGCTGCACATTGTTGAAAGTCAGCAGTCATTTATTTTGTGCTGAACAGACTACATTATGAAGGAGATAATCCAGTTTGCTGTCATTTTGGCAGCTTGCTAATGACACAGGGCAGTGTAATATTGCATGGGTTCAGAATTCAGCTGCTAAGCTTCAAGATTTATGCTTAGCACATACTGTCATTCTTCAGAAATAGTTTTTGCTTTATCCCAAAACTCTGCTTTAAATTTATTGTCACTTTCCGGCTAGTGTCTAAAGGGCAACCAAATGGCATTTTTCTTCATGCTTGTTAAATGATCTATAATCAAGTGAGGGCAGGGGGAAAACTCTGCCAATTAACAAAGTCAGAGCCTTTGCAAGAAGCAGACAGAATGGAAAAGAGAACAGATTTGAGCTAACTAATTCAGATGTTTTAACAGATCATTCATTGCTCTAAATCAGCGTCCTTCATCTAGAAGGGAAGAAAGTCTAGTGGTATAGATATTAGTCTAGAACCTGTGTAGTCTAAGAACTTCCTGGGCCATGTTCTTCCCTCCTGCTCTCCTTCCCCTACTCCATCCCTATCTCCTAATTTCCATGTAATGAGAAGTCAGGTCGGTGGCCCAGCCAGGACCCAGGCACACACAGCTGGCAGCACCATTGCCTCAGGTTTAAGGCCAGAGAGCAGGGCCAGGTGAAACTTTACAAAGCAACTTCCATAGCATCCTATGGATTTCCTGGCCCTCTGTTCCTTGGCACTTAAGGGCAGCTGCCCAGCTCTGCCTTTCAAACACAGCCTGGTGTCCTTCCTAGGGCATGGGGAAGCACAGGGAGTTTGTGCTGGGGCATCTGCAGCTCTTGCTGGTGTGGTGTCTATGGGCACAGTAAATCTTGTCTCCTGGTTCTGTTCTGTATCTTTTGAATTTTACTTTGGTTTTCAGGAAGAAAAAGGGAAGATCTGCTGAAAATTGATAGCTCAGTGGCATTTCTGCCATACATCATCAAGATTGCTCTGTACTATATTGAACTCTCCTAGGCCAGTTTTCCCATAGGTTTGGTTTTTCAATGTATTTCAGGCTTAGAAATAGTTTCAGGTTCACAGACCACAACAAACCCTTATGGGAATCCTGCAGTTTGTTTGGTGACCTGTTGGGTTTGAGATTTGGTTTGGTTGGTTAGTTTGACTTGGTTCATTGTTCATTTGGAGGTCCCCAAGGAGTAGAGGGCAATGGGTTCTATTCATAGAGGGTGGGAACTCAGGCACCCTCTGACAGTGCAGGCTTTATAAGAGCAGGTAGGCAGAAAGATCAGCCTGTTGACAGCATTCAAACTGGGTACAAAAAGCCTGACCTTCATGTCCTGAAGCCAAGGGAGTCTGAAGAGTGAATCAAAGAGGACAGGAGGGACTGACAGTGGGCGATTGATAGGCAAAGGATATGATCTCAGCAACTGCATTTTGAAGGGAGGCCTCCAGGAAAAAAAAAAAAAAAAAGAAAAGAAAAAAAAAGAAGAAAGAAAATGAGATCAAGCATTATATTTTACTAAAAAAGATTGACCTTTACTGATGTTAACTGCTATGAATAATATCAGTTTGTACCAGCAGAGGAATTGAGCCTGAATTTATTTTTCTTATAGATTTCCCTATTAGATTAATTCACTGGTGAATGAGATAAAAGTAGGAGGAAGCTGAATGCTGATATTGCTAACAGCAAAGTTCACCTCACAGGTCAGACTTTCATACAAAATACAAAATAGCTCTGATCTCATACTTTTGTGCCTTATGAAAAAGACTGAAATAAAGTCAAGACTGCTCTGTGCTGCACTGAATGGTACTTACAGCAGTGGGAGGCATACCAAGGTCTTCACTTCTCCCCTCTCCCCACCCAGTAAAGCATAGCCAGTGGAAAAGGTGTAATATTGGTTGAGAGCTGGGTGGTTCTTCCTGCACATGAGTGGGTTGCCATGCTGACTCCTCTGGGTTTTGGGGCTGGTGCGAGGAGCAGAAGCTGAAGCCTTCAAGGCCAGGCTGAATGGGCTCCGAGCAACTCGATCTGGTGTCCCTACCCATGGCAGGGGATTGGAACTAGATAATCTTTAAGGTCCCTTCCAACCCAAACCATTCTATGATTCTGCAATGATTCTATGATTACAAGGAAAATGCTTGAGTGACACCATTAAATGGAGCTCAGCAGAGCCAGGCTCTCAGCTCAGGAGAGGTAGCGAACAAGTTAAATCTTATCCTTTCAAATGTTGCCGTCAAAATGAAGAAAGACACCGATTGGTGGTCTTAGAATGAAGAGAGGGTTGGTGGTCTTAGAATGAAGAGAGGGAAAGAGAGAAAAAAAGGAAGACTGTTGTTAATGGTTGGAAGGCTCTTACATATAAAGAGTCATCCTGGGTAAGACAATACAAAGTAGACAGAAACAGCAGCATTTCTGAATGTCTCAGGAACAAGGAAGGAAGGAAGGAAAGCTGAGCTGAAGTTGACTCATTCCAAGGATTTGAGTGAGAAAGAGGATGGGGTATTCAGAAGTTTCCCATGAAAAAGTACCTCTAAAAAGAAGCCCTACCTTTCAAAGAAAAAAAATGTAAGAGAAAAAAGAAACCAGAAACCTTGCACAAGATTTTGTGTAATTTAGAAATGGCTTTTGCATTTTTTCGCATCCTTAGAAAATTCCTTAAGAAATCAGTGGATCATTACTGTAGGCGGGAGCTTTCATCACCATATTGAGTGAGCGAAAATGTTCATGTCAATCTCACGCCTTTGGAACACGTAAAGGACCGTGCGTGTCATCACAAGGGCTGCGTTTGCACAATGCCTTAAGACACCGCTGCTGATGCCTGCGGAAAGTACAAAGCAGTCCCCGGAAGGCACTGTGCCCCATTGTCCCATACATCTTTTTTTCCACTCTTTATCAGTTGGTGATAGAGATAAATATTTGTTTTTCTCCTGACACTTTTGGTTCCAAATTTATGTAGGGTGTGAGAAGCATCTCTATCAACACTCCTAGATTTACAAGGTTTTGAATTTATATGCTGAGAGAGTGTAAGCATTCTGGATTCAGTTTCTATAATCCCTATTTTACAGAAGTGTTTGGGTTTTTGCTTGATTTGCTGTTGAAATTGTTTTTCTTTGGGGTTTTATTTAATCTTTCTCTCTGGAGAAATAAATTAACACTATGGCACCATGATTTGACATGCCTATATCTTTTTGAAAGATATATGCAGAATAAGGAAAGGTCATCTTAATCCTTCACCCATTAAGCCAAAATAATCCCTGCTGTTTCAGGCTATATGGGATGTATGGGCATCTTTGCCTTTCCTTTGCTATCTTCTTAGGCTCCTCTGCCTTCTCCATCTGGAAAGACCTTAAATATCCACATACTCTGCCAGAAATAGGGACTCAAAGCATTTTCTATGCTTTTTCACATTACCCTTTCCCCTGCCTCTGTACACCAGCATGCTCTTAATTCTCTACTGCTATTCAAGAGAAAAATGAGTGCATTTCGGGTGAGTATACAGGACACAATCCCCCACAGTATGTGGGAAAAACCCTGCAAGAGAGAATGCAGTGAGTCTCTGAGGTGTCCTGTGCCGTGGTTTCCCTGGGTGGTCTTTCTAATGAGAGATGATAGGTATATTGGAGAATTTTGGGACTGCAACTGTTGATCCCTCTTGCAACTCCTCTTCCTCACTAGCATGTGGTAAAATTTGTCCTAATCAAGCCAAGCACCATGTTCCATGAGCAGCTCTTGTTTCTGGTGCCTTTTTTGCAGGCAACATAGCTGTACATTCCACCTTGCAGCACTGCTCTGTATCACATTTACAGGGCCACTTTATCATGCTCATCCCGTTGTTCCTAGATAAGTAATTCCACTCTCCACTGAGTGCTAAGCCCTTGCAAATATTTATGCACACCTCTCCTCATACAATCACTCAGCCAGTACCTTCAAACTTTCCTCTGAAGCCCTTCACATTTCTGGTAATTGCTGCTATGGTTTTCCTCTGCTCAGTACTGTTCAGGCAACAGCCTCACCACTGTATACATTTCTCTTTAAACTTCTTATAGATCTGCTCCATAGGCTACCCCTTTTTCCGCAGGCAATGGCTGTTGTGACCGTGGTGGTGATGTCCCTGCTCCTCTGTGACCAGAACAGGTGCAGGTATTCCCAAACTGCACATCTGGGGGTTTTGAGTGCTGTGGCACTCAACTGCTGTTGGCAAACCGTCTCCTGCAATGCTCCTGTGTGTGAAATGATTTCCCTCCTGCATCTCCACCATGCATTAAGTTGCAATGACGGAAAGTAAGTTGCTCACTGTTCTGGTTCATATAATTATGCAATTGGAGTTTTAATTAGAACGCCATGAAAATCAAAGAAGACAAATGAATCTAGCTCTAAGACATTATTTAATCACATAGATGCATTTTCAAATTAAGACAGAACTCTTGATAGCTGAGCCACTTCAAGCAACCCACATTGGTAGTATTATTTAATAAGGGACAATGCACACACCACCACCTGCATCCATCAAAACTAAGGGTGATCTAAATCACCTGGTGCCAAAATTGATGCAAACAACCAGGAAAAAGATAAAAACTAAGAAAATAACATGCCAGTCCCTGGGCTTTTCTCTCTAATCTTTGGAAGAGCCTTAGGGTAGACACGTCAATTATTTTCTTTGTTCCTCCTTCTGTACACTGTTTGCATTACAATTTGGCATAATTATTTAAGAAGCTCTGAGTTGTGTTGGATGTGGGTGGTGGATTCATGGCCTGAGGAGTGTGGTGTTGTTGTTGTATATTACTCTCTAACTCTCAAGAGGCTGAGCATACTGTACTCCATCTGCAATTAATTTTTCACTTTGCATGGGTGTTTTTATGCAGTGTACATAATATGTATAATACAGCTATTCTATTTTTCCTTCTTATTGCTGTAGACAGTAAATATCTGCTCAGGCTTCTCCATTTTTGATCACCAAAACATGATAGAGTGAGTTTTATGTCATGTGGTTAAGGAAACAATAATGACAATTTTCTTCTCCTGTTATTTTCCGAAGCTACAATGGCATAACTAAAAACAGATAGCAAGACATTGCAGGTACACAGCAAGATCTGCAGTTTATAGGTTTACTTGGGTATTCAGGCAGTTCATCCTAGTTTTCCACTGCTAAGGATCTGGTTCAAAAAGCTATCATCTAGAATATGTGGCGTTTCTTCTTAATGAACACGATAGCAGAGACATTGAACACATTGAGTTAATAAAATTGGGCTGGAATAACTAAAAGAAAGATATGATCCATATTAACTGCAGGCCATACCATTGGCACATCATCCAAGAAAGCTGAAATAGTTGCATTCTTCTAAGATTCAAGTATGCTTTGAGGTGAAAATACCATTTAGCAAGCACATATATCAACAATCAGTTTTGTGGCCCTCTTCCTTAGTATCACAGAGTGTAGCCAAATTCAAGACTGGTATTTGCTCCCTGGCTCCAGTGGGCTTTCTTCCAAGCTAACATTTGGTGTCTTACACTTAAACCAGAACCAAGCTCCTGCAGCGAAACACACGCCAAATATTAAGGGCAGTACTGAAATATATGTAGGTAGTGAAATTGCTACTGAGGAAACTTTATGCTCCAAGTGTAACTGGACACTAAACAGGAAGAGAAGCTAATCACTGAAAGCATTGGTAATTCTCTCTTGAGCTGCCAGGACAATAGATTTGGTAAACTGATCCTTTGGCAGCACGGCACACAAGCCCCATCACTTTACAGAATAGATATTGACTGGATTTAGTCTCACCTGTTATGAAATGCTTTAAGCTGTACAGCAAAAAGAGCAATCAGTAGTGCTTTCAGTGTTTTCTGATTAATAAGGAAACTCTGGGAAAAGCAACTTTTCTGCCTTCCTAAACTCTTGCACTAGTTTGGTTTACCATCATAGTCTACTGAGTAGGTGCGTGGAGGAGAGCAGAACTGATCCTTCTCCACTAAACTCCTCAAAACATGGACACACAGAAGCTGGGACTCAAACCAACCACTCTCATGGGGCCACCTTCTCCCTTGCAGATGCAAGGACTGGTAATAACCTTGGCCTGGAGCAGGCTTCATGGAACGAAGGATCCATAATGCCAATCTGCAAGGAAACCTGCAGATGGTCTCTGCTACTTTGGGAGAGGTAGGGAATGAGTAGACAGCAGATGCCAGGCAGGTTGTGTCATGGCACTAAAGAAACATGAGACAAAGATCTGCTCCTTTAGTTTTATCTTCATCCTCCCTGCAAAGCAGACAATTCTGAATCATACTTATTCCAGAAACTAGACAGAGGACCTACTGATAGATAATAATGTCTTTTATATAAGTTCTTTGATGTAGGAAAGCAAGAAGCCTCCAAGACATGAACTGTGAACATTTTCTGTGGTAGTGCTATGGTAATAACATGGTTTTTAAATTCAAGGTGTAGAGTCAAGCCCTCAATGACGCAATAAAAAAAGTCATGTCACAGCACAATACTTCTAAGGGTAATTGTTTGGCCATTTCTGCAGTGTAAGCAGAGTATAAGAAAACTGTACTAAAGTGTGAAAAGCAATCCTCTTATTTATGAATAACCAGATAAACCCAGCCCTCACTGAAAATTTCAGTGTAATTAGATCTCTATGTCCATGACTATGATTGAGAGGCACAAAAGGGTATCACAGAGGATAATGGAGTTGTTACATGTCAGGGGTCTGATTTCCATTACATTTGTAAGGTGTAGTTGTGTAAGTTTCTTCTCACATACTAATTTATGAGGATGTGGGTCAAAGCCATTTGCTACAGCTCTGAGTAAAGCCAGGTGATATATTCTTTACCTATTATGACTAGTGTGACATCTGTAAAGAGTTAAATAAAGAGCATCTCTCCTCCATGGGTTTTTAAAGCACTCTTCTACTACTGTAATGTGAAATAAATTCAAAGTTAAAGGGTCATTATAACACTAAAACCAAAAAAGCAAGGACAACCTCATACATGTGCCTGAAACCTAAGGAGCTTCCAGAAGAGCCCTAATGTCTGAGCCAGAGTATGTGCAAGTCGTCAAAGAGAAATGGAAATTGTGTGCTGGATTCTTTACTTGATTATACTAGTTGGAAAGACAAAGTTTCAGCAGTTTGATTCGATGCTTAAAGAGTACAATGACAATGTGTTCTTCTAAATAAAAATGTTGCTGACCAGTTGATCAGCAAAACTATGATACAACCCTAAAATCTCAGTAAGAAAGTAGATGCACTATGTGAGAAAGGTATTGCATCATAAGATTATGAAATTTGCTCACCCAGGTTCATCTCTAGGTTCTGCCACTAGCCTTTTCTGTCATGTCAACTTAATCAAGCATAAGAGGGTTCAAATAAGTGGTCATTATGCACGTTACTGTCAAGGCCCTAAGCCTGACTTTTTGCCAGTCCTTGAAACTCCAGATGAACATGAATATTTTTCAGCTAGGCAGATGATTTGAAAATCAGGACCAAAGTAGTTTGGACCTGGAAAATTAGAAGGCACTTATTACTCACTTATGCACATCACAGACCTACTTCAAGGCTTAACCAGTCATATGCTTTCGACCTTGGATTGGAAAATAATTCACACAATGAATGGCAGGTTTTTTCTTCTTCTGGTGCCCAGTATTTTTTTTTTCCACACATAAAGAATTTGAGTTTAAATTGTGGATTATTAGCCATTTTGATGTTTTAAGGAGTGGTCCATGCAATCATAGGATTATACTAACACATGATGTCCTACAAACATGTTAAGAAATGCAATGAGATTTGAACAAGAACTTGGCCCTGATGCAAAACAAATAGCAAGATAAAACACCACTTCAAAACTTGAGACACTCTCTGTGTCTTGTGTTAAGTAGGCTATTTACTGTCTTGTGACCCAGGTGAAATGTAACCACTTGGTTTATATGTCCTAAAAAGAAGAGTTTTACAAAGGGTCAGCTTCTGGCATCGATTTACAGCTGATGTTTACCCAGTGCTCATGAAATATTAAGGAACACAACTTTCCTGTGCATTTTGTTCACAGGATCCTTTATGCTGATGTTTAAAAGCATCCCTACACTGAGATGTTCATACTAACCAGGAGGAAAGGGATATTCACAAAGTTAAACAGCACATCCAAAAGCAACCTTGTTATGCCCATTATTGCATGGAGAAACATGTATCACCATGAATGAAGCCACTTGTCCCTGCATTAACGCTGTTCACTTCACATCCCAGGAACTCCTGTTTTGCTTACCTCTGACTGCTCAGATGAGACCTGGGCGAGCTGGGTCACAGTCAGGGAGGATGTGATTCTTCTGTTCTTGAGCATCTCTCCCTCTGCTGCATCACCCTTCTCACAGTGGTGCTGTGCAGCAAAAAGATCTAGTCTATAGATTATAACAGAAGTTTCTCTTGTATTGCAAATGAAGATTTGTATCCATATGTGCTGGTTTCAGCGGGGTGGAGCTGATTTTCTTCATGGTGGCTGTTGTGGGGCTATGTTTTTGAGCAAGTGACTGTGTGGTGCCTGGTTGCTGGATAAAGCTAAATGACATCACCATGCAACTTCTCTTGGGTGATTGATGTCTTTTAAAGTGGCATTACTTTGCTATTCTGTGCTGCCAAAATTGCTCAGCACTTTGTCATCCATAACAGCAATGATGCTAAACTCATAGCATGTGTAGTAGTATTTGAGAAATTTGACATCAAATTCTAAAGGATTTTTGCCTTTTTCTTACTTCTCCAAATTTTCCTCTGACATTTACAGCCCTCTCCTCTCCTCTCCTCTCCTCTCCTCTCCTCTCCTCTCCTCTCCTCTCCTCTCCTCTCCTCTCCTCTCCTCTCCTCTCCTCTCCTCTCCTCTCCTCTCCTCTCCTCTCCTCTCCTCTCCTCTCCTCTCCTCTCCTCCTCTTTTCCTCTGAGATTTACAGGGAAAAATTTCCTCAGGGAACTATGTCACAGTGGTTTCATTTGCTATGATACTGTTAGCTCTGCTTGTGATTCTGGATTTGCTCAGAAATTCCTGATTTTAAAGTTTATAAATTTCTTCTGGTTTACAACATCGACTACATGATATCACAGGAATAAAACCTGTAGTGGGAGACCTGAGAAGGACAGACCTCTTCTGCCCTGTCTCCAGTACTCACTACATCAGCCAGAGTTGGGCACAGGCTCAAATCTTCACTGCAGTACAGTTCCCAGGATATGTTAGGACCCACATAGTCAATATGTGTCAGTTATTGAGACAGGCTGTGAAAATTTGGTATTCCCAAACTGGGTAGAAATACATATCCAAGTGAGGTTGATTTTTAAAAATTCCTTATTAGCAACCTTTTTGTTTTTACAACTTCAAAGTGGAAGCCCACAGAAAAAGTTCAGTCCTGCAGAGGATCCTAAATCTTTTCATGTTGATAGTGATGAAGATGAACAGATTATCCCTACCCCTGATGCTGAGTGATTTCACCAACCTAGTGGGAAAGATCCTTCTCCTAATTACACAGGAACAAGTAGGGAATTGCTGTGGTGACGTGAATGGAGTTATTTTGGATAGACACCAATACAGGAGAGAACACAATCTGGCGCCTTGAATGCTGCCAACAAAAGCTCAGTTGTATTATCCTGTGATTTGACTGTGGCAGGCAGTCTCATTGAACTGATGTCTGACCTAGCTCCCACGGAAGTCAATGTGAGCCTTTGCTCTGATTAAAATGCTTTTCAGGAGACCTTCTCGGCAGCCGGATTGGATTTCGGATCAAGGGCTCCCTCACCGACTGTGACTGGGGCTCACATCCTCCATGGAACTGACCTAAATGTCATCTTATCTCAAGACTGGCCCAGCTTTGGCTGGGGGTGTCGAATCAGGCAACCTTCTGAAGGCTTTTCAGGTATGAAATATTCTCTGTGGCTTGGTACTGAATAGGGCTGTGGAAGACACAGCAGCATTCTCATCCATCAGCCCAACCTGCACTTTCAGTGGAAGAAAGACTCCTGCACAAGAGTCCTTGGGAATGTCAGGCATTATTTAACCATTGTATTAGCATACCTCTGCTTATTACCTTACAATGCTCTCATCGTGTTACAACATCGATGAGGACAAGTCACCAACCCTGGAGATTTATCTTCTCTAAAGGAATGTTTCCAAGACTTCAGCCCAGTAAACACTGGACTTTAGCTGGGATTTAGAAGGAATGTATTTTCTTATTTGATTTGCAAGGTTTTTGTTTCCTGCCTCACTACATATTTCCAGAATTTTGGGTGATAGGGTTTCATTTAAATAATTCAAACTCCCAAGAAAAAAAAACCAAGCACATTTAATTTTAAAAATAGAAAAATTATAGACATATATCTACATGACACAGTTTTGGACCTATACCAGTGAGACCAGACTGCTAAAAAAATAGTTTTCACAGGATCCATCCAATCACCAAGGTTTATGCCCAGCAAAATTTGCTTTAAATATTCACTTTTAAGGCATCTGGGCTTTGCAGTTTGTTTTCCTCTTCCATCTTCATGTGAGTTTTTTTCACATTTCTTTCTCATTTTTTTTCACATTTCTTTTCCCCTCTGGATCTTTGTACCAATGATGGGGATATGGTACAAAGATGAAATAAGTGTGTGAAAATTAGTATCTATTAAAAAACAGAAGGGAAACAAAAACAGAGTCTCTCTCTATACCTGACCTTGCAGCCAGATTCCTCTGTACATCTTGGATTATAGAAAGACTGATGATCTGTCTGACTGACCACTGAAACATATTCTTCTTCCTTTCTGCTTTTGACCTGAAGAACAGCTTATGAATCACTGACAATGTTCCCTCCACTAGAGAGATCACACACTCATAAAAGGCAGGCTTGTGTCTATCCAATCCCTCTCCTTTCTCACAGGATTCAATGCCCCTGTCCTAATTCGGACAGCTTTTCTGTAAAATCACGTTGCAGTTTGGAGAATGCAGATCTCTGACATAGAAGAGATCACATTAGGGTAATCCATCGTCTCCCTTTCCTCTTGAAACTCCAAGCCCACAAGCTGCACATTTAGAAAGAAAAAAATGGTCCAGACCATTCCAGATTACCTATAAAGTTGATTAAATTAAAAAAGAAAGGACTCATAGCTGTTGTTATATAAGTGGAGTATGAGATACTCATAATTAATGGCAAACTAGTCCAAAATTTACCATAATTGTCATGTTCTTACAAAAGATCACACGTGGCCAAAAACACGAACATTTTGGCAGCCAGTTTGGTACCACACTAAGACAAGCATATAGCATGCAGGTCTGATGAGATTTCATATGATTATGCTTTTAAACTGGCACTGTTCTGCACCTTAGTTGTAGTCAGAAGATCCAGGGTCTGAGATTACTATAATTTTGTAGAGTAAAATCTTGGGCAAAGTTGTATTTAATCTGATAGGGCCCACTACTGAAATCCTTACATGGTGAAATGACTCATTGACGTCACTGGAGTTTTGCCCGAATAAGAACTTCAGACTAAGGCCTGGAGGGATTATCTGTGCTCTCCTCTACTTACTCATTAAGTAAATTCTATATAGACTCGAATGAATGTAAAATGGCCTAAATGGAAATATGGGACTTATATAAAGTCAACAAGGATTTACTGGATTTATTGCAAATATCATAATTTAGGTTACTTTTTACTTTTTTTTCCCTCAGAAGAGGACTCTATAGAAGAACAGAAACAAAAACATATAATCAGGGCATTACAGAAAATCTCTCAAGAACTGTGATTTTTCACTATTTTTTATTGTTGTGGAGAGCTCAAGATGACTTCCAAGGGAAATGCAGACCTCCTACGGTATGGTCAAGTTGAAAGATTTTCCTTCATTGTTTTTCATGCACCTTTTGAAAGTAGCCTACTTACTGACCCTTGATTTAAAATCAGTACTGTAAGAGGCTGACTTTTTCCAAAGAGGCAACAACTGCATTTACTTGCGTTGGTCCCCACAGGCAAAGACAAAAACATTTGAGGGGTAACCATTTGGATCCAGTGCAATCACAAGCCAATTCTAGGGCTTTGTGTCCAACCTTCTTGCTCTGTAATTCTCCAGTAGGAATTGTCCTGCTGGACAAGAATCAGGATCTGGCCCTGACACCTATCCTTCCTTCCTTCCCAACTGATTTCAAACTGAAGAATATAGACAACAGAAGGAGAACACACTTCTGGGAAGGAGATCTTTCCTGCTTTCCCCTTCAGCACTATCAATAACCTTGCAATTTGATAGCAGCCAGAGGAGAGTAAGATTTCTAATTTCCCAGGCATGATGTTTTTTTTCAGAGACAGTTTCCAGCCATGCTGAAGGAGATGATGCAAGTGTGAAGTCAAAAGAATACTTTATAGTCTGCACCACAGCATGTGCCCATGCTAGTTTATATCTGGGGTGTTTGACTTAGTGAGGGAGTCTGGCCCCACTTATCCTGGAAAATTGTCTTTTAGTTCCCTAGGTCATGTTCCTAAAATTCTTTTGGGTTGGTAGATGCTTTAGTATTCATTCTGGCAGGTGTCAGCACCATTGACATTGCCTGTCCCCTGTCATTCTACCTTGACAAGTCCTTTCTTCACCTTAAAACAAATGAACAAACAAACAAAACTAAAAAGTCACGGAAATACCAGAAACACTCAATGGCAACTGTAGCAGCATTAAATTCACTGCCTCTGTTTTCCAGAGAACTGCCACAGAACTTTCCATTCCACAGAAAGTCAATGCTGAGAGGCTGCTCAGTGCTCCCTGGTGCCTTCACAGCATGACATTCTCTGATTCTTCTGACAGGCTATTTTTGCTGCATCCTTGGTGTGTGAAGGTGCTGATCACCTTCTCCTGTTGATGGCATCAAGGGGAATATCTCGGATACCCATTCTGGAGATTGGACAGACAGAGATAGAAGGGAGATGGATAATGATCAAACCTTCCTCTTTTTATTTACACACTGATTAATACAGTAAT
>VRYO01001878.1:30064924-30074976 GCA_009812075.1 Sialia sialis
TAAATCCCCACATTTATTAGTAGAGCTGCTCTCAGGTGCACTTCTCTGCATCTGCTGGTGAGGAGCACTCTTACTTTGTGAGCTGCCAGGCAGGCGCCCCTGAGGTCCAAGCTCCTCTGGGATTGCTTGCACCTTCTGTCTGTTTCTCAGCTCATTGTTCATTCTGTGGCTTTTCTGAGGTGCATGGTGAGACTTAGGCCAAGCAAGACCAGATGGAATTCATTGTAAGGAAGTTTGTGACTGTCCATCCGACTAAAAATTGAGAGACTTGTGAGCTACTGATGTGAAAAATGTTTTTCCAGAAAGGCTTGTGTGGTCCTGTTAATCATACACGTGCAGTGATATGTTCAGTATAATTGGCACTCCACTGTTTTTCCCAATAGAGAAAAGTGAGTATTTTGACACTGGACTATCACATTTTCCACATTTGCATTATAAAACTACCAAAAAAAAAAGGAATAAAAAAGAAAACAAAAAAAAAAAAGAAAAAATAAAAAAGGCTTCTGTTCCCTCACACAGTGTAGAGAAAAGGAAAGAAATCACAGCTGTGCCTCAGTTTCTCTTCAGAGTGGAATGAGAAAGAAGCACAAAGAGATATGGTGGCTTGTTAAAAGCTTCCTGAGTGGTCAACGGAAGATGACAAACCAAGTCTAGATTTCTTAACTCTCATCCAATAGAGTCCTTTCCATGGGACCACCCAAGACATTTCCATGGGACATTATTATCTTCCTATATTGCCTATATTACTTTTTTTAAAAAATAACTTTCATGTTTAAAAGAATTGGATCTTGGTTATTTAAACTGAAAAACTGTAAAACATAAAGGAGGCTAGATATGACAGTGAAATGGCAATGAAGTAAAATATAAATGCATGGTTCAAGCCATCATATTAGGATGCAAAATGTAAGTTATTTGTTCAGAAAGAAAAAGGAAGGTTTACTCACATATTCTAAATTATCAGAGGTTGAAAACAAGATTTCTTTATATGATTTTTCCTGAGACTGCAAAGAGGAATATTGACATAATTAGATCAGTATTAATGAGCCCTAACAAAAGTGGTTTGTTATGGAGTTTGTTATTAAGCCATTCTGAGAAATTGAATGGTAATTTGCATCAGTCATCGAACCAAATGTTACATCTGAGCTTAAAGAAATGCATAATTTAATTGAAACTATAATAACTTTTGCTGCAGAGATGACTAATAGGGCCAGTTAAATCTGATAATGTGGGACAAAGGAGGATATAAATAGATAACTCTCAGCACTGGAAAGGTGTGGCAACCTTTTATACCCTGTCTGACAAGACAGAGGGAATAGATTTTTCTAATCCATGGATGTTCTTTGCATTGCCCATAGTCAGTGGGAAACACTTGACCAATGCTCTACTGCTGATGGATTTGACTGGACATGTAAAAAACAGGTAGGACTTTCTCAGAGAACTTCTTGCTTTCATGCCTACATGCAAGTGATGTTTTTCATTGATGTTATGTGCCCCTGATCCAGGTTTATTTGGGCCAATGAAGCAAAATTAACATTATGAATTAATACTAATATAACTGAGTTTGAGGTCTGAGTCCAAGATAAATAAAAATATCTTTGGTTCCCCTCCTGTATTAAGGCCTTAGTGAGGACCAACTCACAAACAAACAATAGGAACAAATCAAACCTGCTGTAAAAGGATTTTTGTTACTGTAATAAATTCAATATGCATATGAAGAATTTTGCAAACACCTTTGCATAGTACTTAATATATGGTAAACTCCACATAGATCTTAATTATCTGGGTTATAGGGTGGTGTTAGCTCCTTCACAGGAAAAACAAGATCTCAAAAGAGTGACAGACAGCCTGGAGCTTTAAATATAAGCTCTGGCGAGCAACTAAGCAACTATTTCAGCACAACAGATGACTTTCTCCTGTGAAATTCCCCTTTACAGGGGATGCTTGGGTTCATATATGCTTAACTCTTCCATCCTTCAGCACTTCCTTTCCCCAGAGTGAGGGAAAGTTGAGGAGGGCTCCACTTCCAGCAAGGATGCAAATGCTGTTTTGAATTACAAAGAGAAAAGTGAAGGGCTCTCTCTGGGCAGTCTGACATGTGTTATAAATGCCTTTATAGTAGGTATAGTCTTGTGTCTTTCTCCAGTGAATAAGTAAATAAGAAGATTCAAAATGCTTTAGCAGCACAAAGAGCCCAGTTTAACTTCCAAACCTTGTGCAATCTTTCCTTCCACCCCCACTTAAAAAAACCCACAAAACAACAGTAGGGAATAGGCTCCCAAATGCTTCTGTTGTAGTTGCACTTCAGCGTAGGAGAGCTCTGGCCACCAATGGCTTACTTTTTTTAGCAGGCAAGAAGAAAGCGTGGAGGACTTAGGACAAACCACAACAAATATGAGCTGAAAGCTGCTGGGGAAGCAGGATGAATGAAACAGAGAAGGATTTCTCTGTGCCAGCGTTTCCAAGCCTTCTCTTCCTGATTTAGTCCCATTGCTGCACACAGATAGAAGGTTGGCTGTAGGGCTTGACTGATCCCAAACAGCTTTTTTCTTTACCCTTTCACCAAGCCAGACTTAGAAAGGTTAGAAAAAAACCTTTGACATGGTCTCCTGCAATAAGGAAGATATTATCATGATTATTGTCCTTGCATTGTTGGAGTATGGGGGGAACACACAGAGGAAGATTGTGCCTCACAGTGTAATGTACAATGGCTAAGAAATAATAATGAGTGCAAAAAAAGATGGAGAAAAAATTACAGGACCAAACAATCTTTCAAAACTGGTAGTTAAAGATCAAGTAATGCAGAATCAAAGGGAATTTGAACTGCCCTGCCCAGCAACCAGGAATATGAGCCTGACCAGTAATACAAAAATAGCATCTCCTTATAAAATGAAAAATCTGTGCTAAGCCACAAAGCTTCAAAGCATCATTTGGTTTTTCTGTTAAAGTATCATCCTTCTGTATGGAGTTGGACTCGATGATCCTTGTGGGTCCATTCCAACTAAGAATATTCTGTGCATCTGTGTACTCTGCCAAACACATTCCTGCTCCTGTCTTTTCATATAGGAAAAGAGAGGAAGAAAACTGCTCAAACATAACGAAAGAGACTCATTAAAAATTACAGAACTATAGCAATTACAGACACAAATGTGGAAAGGGTTTCTTAGAAGGGAGATTTGTAGGACTTTGGCTCTGGGCTGCTCTTCATAGGAATCTACTCTTCTTCCTCTTCATACCTCAGCACCAGCCTTATATATCAGACAAATAAAAACATGATGGCTATAAAACACGCTGGATTGTCTGAGGAGACCTTGGTGTAATGAAATTTTGCATTAAAATATGTTTTCACAGTTGTAAATTTTTCTGTGTTACTTATTTTTATAAAATCTGCAGCAGGTGCTTAAAAATACATAGAAAGTCAACAAAAATATTTTGTTTATTTAACTAAGCATTTGTAAAGGCAACAGAAAGTTTGGGCCCACTGGCAGCTTAATGAATGTCTTTTCCCCATCCATTTTCACCCTCCTACACTCACTGCCCACACAATTCATTATCACATCACTTTTAAATCCACTGGAACAGGATTGCTGATTCTGTGTTTGCTCACAGACCTCAAACTCTCTGAGCATCTCTAGTGTTAGGAGAAGGTGTCTGTGAAAAGTATGACTAGATCAGATTTACCACTTTATTCCACATGGCTCTTTGAATGTGCAATATAAGCATCTGAGCTTTGAGTTTGATGGAAGTGTGGCAATAAGAAAAGCACAAGTAAAATTAATGACTGGTCAATGGTCTACGAAAAGGAATATATTTATTCCTCATGGTTTTAATGCAAAACTGTAGTGTAATTATTTATTTTTTCATGATAAGATCAGTTGATAGTTCAAAGATACCAAAACTGGACCTCACAGAGAGGATACTCCAGCTCTTACTTCGTGTAACCTGTGAATACATTCTTTTCTGAGTCCTAAAGCTACTGTAGTCCTTCTAACAACAAACTTCCTTGAGGCTTTTTTCAAGTGCATTTGTGTGTGGAACAGAAAAGGAGGGAGCAAAAGGAAAAGTTAATTATATGCCAAGAGAGGGGAGAGAGGGAGAAGATAATAATCCATTAATACAGCTTATGCAATTTCCAGATGTTTGTTAATGAAAAAAACATAGAAGGGATGAAATTTAGAGGAAAACTTAAATAAAAATATTGGCAAACCAAATTCACATTTGTCTAAAGTTTGCTGCAGCTCAGAAACCCTTTGTGTGAACCTGGACTGATTTATGATTTCACATCAAAACCACTCCAGCCAGAGGATTTTGCATGGTTAGGTTGTGAGACCAGATGATTCTCACTACTTCCAGGGTTTATTCAATTCCCAGAACACAAAAGAAAAGCCAGAGGGTGCAAGCCTGCATGAGCTGACATAAAAGAGAAAACAGCAAATCTCTGAAAAGAACAAGGGCCAAGTTTTACATAGCTCCAGTTGTGAACTAGGAATTTCCACATATTCTTTCCACACCAGTGATTCCTTTGAAATTGCACCATCTTCCCCTTCCATCCCAGAGAGCCTGAAGTTACATGTGTCTTGACTTTTCTCTAACTACATAACTTGGCTCTCAATCCTCATCGGCAGTGCTCCATTAAAGTTCCCAGATTTGGGATAGAGGAAGAACTCCTGAGCTCTGGCACATGCCCCAAGACATGTAAGGCAGAAGTGATCCTGCAGCTGCACAGCTCCCTCCACGCTCAGCATGTCTGTCCTGACTTGCGCCAGGCTATTTTTAAATCACAGTATGCCATTTCCTCATGCTTTTCATTCTTCTATCTCTCTATTGCTTAGAAATGTTATTCTCATTTGTTTAAAAGTCTGGAATCCCAAGCAGTCACGATTTCCTTTCTCATCTCTGTTGACTGCAGACTGCTGTTTCTTGATCGTGCTTATCCTTTTCAACACATGGAATTTGCACTTCCCATAAGAAATATGCAGTACCCTCTGACACTGGTTGATCTACTTCTCAGTTCATTGAAACTGTGTCCAGGCAATGCCAAACTGTCCTGAGAATCCCAAAGATGCTCTTTCCCAATGTTACTTGGCCTTATTTCCCTCATTGTAATTGTTCACCACAGCTTCAAATCTTCAAAGAGGGGACAGCAGCTACTAAACTGGAGGAACTACATCCTTGCATTTATCATTTCAGGATGTTTCTCTCCTTTGTGGAAGAGTTATAGAGGTTTTACTCAAAAAAGTAGTCCATTTGGGTATCAAATTGGCTGACAGTGAAAATAAGAAACCCACAAGTATCCCTCTGCAACCAAAACTAAAAGTCCTTAAATAATTCTCAAATATGGTCTCTTCTGTGCAGCTACAATTATTTCTCTTTGAGATCTGTATTTGTGTAGCTCATCTTGCAGTGATCTCTGGGAAATAATACAACAGCACTCTACCTAGAGGTTTGCAGACTGACAGACAGAAGCTACCACTCAGCGGTATGTGAATGGCCAGCAAAAAGAAGAATGTATCCTCTAGTTCTTGCAAACAGCAAGGACCAGAGGCCTGAAACTCTTGTTACTGCTGCCATTTCCAGTGCTGGTTTCCAAACCTGTGAGGAAGCTGTCTCCTAGGTCATTACTACTACTCAGAAATCACCATTATTTGCAATTCTGTCTCAAAGACTGAAATAGTTCTTGTCTGAATTTGGTCATATAAGTACCTGTGTTTTCAAAAGGAGACTTTCTACTTCAGCTTCTAGAAATGTGGTCAATTCTTCTTTTATTTCTAGCACTTGCTGGGCAGCCTGCACTGCCCAGTCCTCTGCTGGTGCAGAACAGTGTAACTCTTTCCTGGTAAACGGGGTTGAAGCACAGTGTGCCATGGAGGATGTCACACCATAGGACGTGGTGTAGGACAGGCTTGCTCTGTATAGGAGTTGGTACTGACCTGCCTAAGGCTCGTTGATGTTTTTCTGCAATTATTTACCGGCTGTTATATAATGGTACGTACCACACCTGAGTTGTTCTTGTGCCAATGACTGACTGAAAATGCATCCTGTTGTGATTTGGGTTCATGTATTCTGCTGGTATTTTCGATTAACACATGTGCTCTCAGGAAGACAAGTCCGAGGTGAGGGTTTTGCTCTCTTTTTTCTTTTTTGTTTCCTAAAAATAACTCCCAAAGAAACAACAACAAAATCAAAACCCTTGAAAAGAAAATCAGAACAAATTACAGGCTATGGCTCTGGCTGATCAATTCACCCATTCTTACTCCTTGGAAGATTTCTCATTACACAAGGCCACTGGAAGAGCACATGCTGCAGACAATCCTGGCATGGTAATCACAAATCACTTCCCATTCCTGGGCGAATCAGAAATGGTTCATACAAAGTTGTAGTCCAAAGTTACAAAAGTTGTAACATATTTAAATAAGTTAGAGATCTGATGAAAAGGCTCAGAAAGGAAAGAACACTATGTCCTTCCTTTTTGAAATCAAACTGCTGAGTGTCTCCTATTAGTAAAATTTTCCAAGTCAATTAGATCTAAGATGCCATCTTAATCTCTGTTTGCTATGGGGCTTCTCCCAGACTGCAAAAGGAGGCAAAAAAGTAGCACATGATGAAACAAAACTGCCAAATTCTCACCTCCTTGACTGACAGCTACTTAGACGTGAAACAAGTTGGCACTTACCTGAAGTCACACCAATCTGGACTGTTGGAAGAATTTGACAATTTCAATAGCTCCGAATTTTTCTGGCACATTTTCTGTTGGCTTCTATGCAGCTGTCAAATCTGCAGAGTTTCTGACTTGAATCTGACTAAGGATGTTTTTTTAAAACTGAGAAATTACTTCAGATTGTGCAATGTTGTCAGGAGGTTTAGAACTTTAAAGCTAAACCTGAAATTAAGCTTATTTTACTGCATGCTTTCCTGGCTTGTGCTGTATCTTTGAAACAAGTTTGTGCAATGTAGGCTCATTTGTCTTTTTGTGGGGTTTGAGCTTGAAGAAAAAAAAAAGAAAATAGTTTGTGGAAGCTGGCAAGGTAAGAGAGAACAGGAATCCTACCCATCATTTCATCATTTTCTGTGTGTGTACAAAGTCAAGTGTTTTCAATACAGGTTTACCCTTATCCTCTAGTTGCCATTTGAGAACGAAGAAGAAAGAATGTCTTAGTTAATATGCTGGTTAATTCATTAAATTTGATCTTTGAATTAGAAAGATGTGTTGACTTCCACATCTCAGCATTTCAAAGATTCTGCACAGTCCTGAGAGAAATGTCTGAACAGACTTCAGGTTGTGACACTGGGTTTGTGGCCCCAGTGCTGGGACGGTCCCTAATGATGCTGTAACCAATGAAGTGCACGACCACATCCTCTGGCAATGACTTTTGGACCTAGAGGGTCTAAAATAATGAGGAGTCATTCTGCAGTGTTTCCCTCCATTTCAGATTTTAAAAGTCATATAATTATGTAAAATCTTATTAAGAGCAGTTATTTTCAAAGCAGCTGTCGTTATCATCAATAGAACATGAGAAGAACAGAAATGACACGACATTTCTCTGATAAGATGTTCTCAAAGGAATCTTTATCTCTTGTAGAAGGCTGAATGACGAATAATCCCAGTAACACACTGATGTACATTTACCTCTGTTTTCAGGATATTAAGAAACCTATGCCACCTCATCACTTTCTTATCTGGAACAATCTTTAGAATAACTTCTAAGTAGTTATTATTTTAGTTATTCCATGTAAAATTGATTTCTGAGCTTATAGAAAACACCACTTTTAAAAGACATTGTGTATAATAAAACACATATAATGAAATACCTCTGGCATTGCAAGGCCAGCATCATTCCTTTACCCCTAACATTTTTAGGCTAAAGACTGCATGCTTGCAAAGCCCAGTACTTTTTTCCAGTACTCTTATAGCTTAGTAATGTCTTGCTCATTAAGAGTAATCAGCATCAATACTTAAGAAAAAAAAAATTAGGAGACAAACCCAGATAGCTGGATGCCCCATGAAAAATTACATTCTGTCATTCTTAGCTTCCTTCACATTTTCTAAATCAACAAATACGCCCTTGCAATAATAACTCCTCCTTGAATGTGGGACCTGCGCTACTATCAACCAGGTCAAGCCCAACTGATGAGTAGTTGTGAAATGCTGTTTTGAACTGTTCTTTTTCCTTTCTCAGCTACAAGAAAGGATGTAGCTGTTTCCAGCAGAATATAATGCGTTTGGATACTCCAAGTCAGAAACCTCACAGATATTGTCCACACCTAGGAAGCACTGAGCTCCCTGGGTAACGGGCTCCCTGTGGGATTCCCAAGTTGGGCACAAAACAAAATTAAACCTTCAGCAAGGGCACTATCTTCCCGGCAGCAAGAGCTGACATCCTGGTGGGCTGATTGTACCTTGCAAGAACAGCACACATGACCTAGGATCACTTTCCTTCAGTATCCTCATTCAACCCTGCGTGTCTTTTGTGAGCTCTCACAATTGCTGGACATTCCGAGGGGCCTCTTTGTTACTCCCATTCATCTCTCTTTTTTGTCTTGTCTGACAAATGCTTCTGCTGTGCTTCACCAGCACAACACTGATTTCAGTGTAAACCCTGTCTCTGAAGACTAGGCTGGTTCACTGCCCTCTCCTCTATTCCCCTACTCTCTGACTCTGCACTGCCAGCTTGCTCAATCACTGAACTTTCACCCTTGGTTTTGCCAAGTTAATGGTTTCCCTATAGACTGAATAGATGGGCATTTCTTCCTTGCTTCGTTCCTTTACCTTCTTGAGTTTCAGAAATGCACATAACTTTAAGCTACTCTCCAATTACAGCTGAATTATTCCCTAAAGCAATTAAGGTGAAACATTACTTCGGAAGACTTTGCTAATGTTTCGAATTAGCAGCAGCATTTGATACAGTTGTCAGTACTTTTCCATTAACAGTGCTAACCTCCCCACCTCCCTGCAAACCCATTAAATTGATCTGATTCCCATGAAGCTGATGGGAAGAGTCCAGGATGCAGCTTCTCCCAGTGAAGCTGAACTAAAAAAATTGCAAGGGCAGGCTGATTCTCAGATCATTTATTGATCTTTTTCATTCAGTGCATTACAATCCAAAACCCTCTTCCTCCCCTTTTTAATCGCCTTTAATCAGTGGTAGATCATGTTTCAGCAGGGCTTTAATGGATTCTTGAGGATAGTTATGGAGTTGTGACTTGGCGGCTGTGTAATCAGTCCACCGGCTTCAAATCCCTTTGATTTTCAGGAATTCTTCTGAAGAGAACTGAAAGGAGGCTGGCAGTGACAGAAGTACACTGCAGCAAGGAAGCCTGGTCACACAAATGGAATTTGCTACTGGTTACTCATTCCTCTCTCCATATGCCTACCAGTGACAGTGCATGATATGCAGCTAGAGAACAGCACTGCTCATCCACAGGTTTTCAGAAAGGCTGGGTTATCCATGTGGGCACAAATTATTTCCAAGGCGTATTTCCAAGTTACACTGTTCAGTGCAGCATTCCCTTTGCACTATTTATACAGCCCTGAGCTCTCATTCCCTATTGACAGAGGATAAGGATAATCTTTGGGCAACCTAATTCTCTAAGATACAATCAACGTTCATATGATCTAGCATTGCATGAGTAATGCTGGCACCAAGCTAAGCCCTAACTGAATGACAAGGTCATTTTTTTCTCAGCTATTGCATATTTTTTGAGAAAAGCAACATGCATGGTTCTTGCATGTAATTATTAGCCTGCCTTTTTTTTTTTTTTTCAAGATTTTTCACTAGATTTAAAAGCACATAAACATCAAGATATTGCTCAACTATAAGTGTTTCAGATGAAATCTTTTGAGATAAATGAAGGTATAAGAAACTCTTCTCCATTGACGTGCTTGTGGAGAAGGATATATTAAAATGTCCCAGCTGACCATTCAAGTACAGTGGCAGCTACAGTGCTTGGGATACTGGGCTCTAGAAGCATCTGAGGTTGTAAAAAACTTTGTCACACAGCATTCCCCTGATAAAGTTTTTAAAAAGCAACACTCTCTGGGTTTTGTACAGTAATGT
>VRYO01001878.1:30075976-30126901 GCA_009812075.1 Sialia sialis
GATTAAATCCTCACAAGCATTGTAAACATTCTGTACGAGGTCAGCAGGTATCCTAAATAGATAATTAGGCATAACAGGAGAGCTAGTGCAAGGACAGCTCTGGTGTGGACCGCGGTGTTACCCAGAGCCTCTGGCCAGCACAGCATAGATATGCTGATAGCTGCTGCTGCTCCTGACATATCTCACAGTGTGGTTCCTGTTCCTGTCACGATCCTTCTTTAACAATAAGTGGGGTCACAGGCAAGCAGTGCTGTTTGAAACAGAGCTTAGTAACACCTGTTGAGAAGGAAAGTTTTGAGCTCAGGCTACAGTTTTTGATAACTTTGTGGCCAAGTTTGTATACACAATTCAAAAGTCACACAAGCCCAAATATTCCAGAAAACTTAATCCTTTTTCCCTAGGTCTTTTCTTTGTATTATAGTAGATCTGTCCATGGCTGACAGCATTTTGGCATACAAGTACCAAGCTCAGTTGTGAAGCACATTGCTACCACGTTCACAAGGAAAACAATCCAGTATAGGGCTTTCCTATGTAAAGCACCTTTTGTTCTCCCCAGAAGTCTATGATCTGACCTCATAGCTCAATTCAGAAGCCATGGACAAAGACCCATAAGACTTTACACAAACAGACCAAGGCACAGAGCAAAGAACCCATAATAAACTGGGGAAATGAAAAGGACTGATTGTCTTTCTCAAGAAAAATGGAAATGGTTATGTGTACTACAGACAAAATCACTTTGAGGGAAACCATTTTCTGCAGATCCCTTTGTGATTAATTCTACAGGAATTAATCTCCACATCACAAATATTTTCATTACAAATAAACATCAAGAAAAATCTACAGATAGCAAAATTACTGCTGTGTATGGGTGCAGAACCTGTCCTGCCTTGGCAATCAGCAGATCCAGCACTCCAGGAAAACTGTGTCTTTCTGCCTTGCCTTGGGCTTCCTGAGTGAAGGTAAGAAGTGAATAAAAGATATAAGAACCAATGCTATGCTGCTGTTTGATTTGAAGCCTATTGTCTGTCCTGCCTGCTCTCAGCCATGGAATGCTGCTTACTGCACTGAGGGCCTGATGCTGAATTTGCACCAGGTAAAAGACATACAATTCTGCTACAAATTGTTCTTAAAGAAAAACTTCTAGGTGTGGAAATACAAATAAATTCATTAGATTGGGTTCTAGGCTTTCTCTTAAAGGCTATATGAGCTGTAAGATATTAAAACTGAAATTTGATACATAGCATTTTCAGTCATCTTTACTTTTTCCAAATACCCAGAAAATAGTTGATCCTGCAGAAGGTTCCTACTCAGAGACCTCCTGAAGTCCTCCCTGGCTTGAATCCTCCTGTGATCCTGTAATTAAGAATTACTTGAGAACTGGGAGTTCTTAAATGCAGCTTAAATAGTTTGAATAATGTCTACTTTAAAAGCATTCAGGTCTGTCTGTCCTACTTCAAAGTGCACAAATGAATGCTCATCAGTATGCTGAGGTAGCACTCTTAATTTTGCTGTTTTTGAAGATGCTAGAGAAGATGTTCCTAAGTATTCAGATATTTCATCCACTCCACACAACCTTCATAAGCCCATCTTATGGGCTCGCAACATGAAATTTCTCTTGGCATGTATTTCCCCTTTTATTTATTAGCCTTTACACAATCCTTGCAAATGGCACTGCTGAATGCTTCCTGTGGTCTTAGAGCCAGGCATAAACTGCTGCTGTCAGAAAGAAAAGCAGAAGAAGTAAAAATGAAACAAGAAAGAAGAAAAGCTCTTCACAAAATTACCTGTGTTCCTGAATCTGAAACCTGGCTTTTAGATTAGAGATGGACACAAGTTTCAAAGATAAAAAACGTCAGGAGATGTAAGCTACTGATTCAAGAACAGCCCCCTGCTCCTTGACAAAGATTTTACTGTCTTGTTCAGAATCATTCTTTTACCAACATGAAGAAATACAGGGCTCTTGCCAACATGATCTAGCTGAAGATGTTCCTGATCATTGCAGGGTGGATTTATAAAGGTCCCTTTCAATCCTAACAATTCTATGAAATACACCTTTCTAACTATTAAAACACCCCCCGAAAGATCATCTTCCTTCTGGTTACAAAGCAGTGAATTTAATACGTCTCTTTGTTGATTCAGAGCACCCAAAGAAGCCAAGGAACCAGACCTTCAGCTCTGCATGGTTGCACGTGTGAGCTGGAGCTCTCCTCCTGCCCAGGCACCCTGTCAGACTCGCCCAGACAGGGTACCCAAATCAATAGGTCTGCAGTTTGTGGCTGAGCATCTGGCCCACATTGGTTTAACTTTATCAACTAGTTGGATCTGGCTAATATTAGAGACTAATAAAACTCATCTGTTTTGGAAACAAAGGTGAGCCAACAGTTAAATCTGCCATCAGTAAAATAATAATAAAAAAAAAGGTTTGAGGAAGCCTGAGAATGATTAATGCTGGGCCCAAACTAATCAGAAAACAAATACTCCTCAAAGCTACCATCAAGAAGAAGAGGTCAGAGCCAATATTTTGATGCATGATGATATAGAAATAACTCTGACTGAGAAATGTAATGCTGGAATCAATTTTATCCAATAGTGCAAACAATAAAAATCACAAGCCAAAGTCTACCCTGGATATCCACATGGGAGCCCCAATGGTTTCAGTCCTAGCCACACACATGCATCTGAGAGTGCATTTTGGAACCCCAGGTCTTTAATCCACAACCTCTACTAAGCTCAAATATTTCGTGCAGTAAGGATGAGGGTTGCACAGCTGTAACTAAAAACAGAATTTGGCCCGTTTATTATAAGTGCTGTGTCTGAAGTGGGTTTTCTCCTACTAAAAAGCCCAACTTTTTAGGGTTATGAAAAGTTGTAAGTGGTAGATTGTAAAAAACTTCCAGTCTGCAATAGAAAATACACCCTGGAAAACTACTTAAATGAATAGAATCCATCTTCCAGAGTCAGGAAATCATCCTTTGTAGAAAAAAAAATGAGGAAAGACCCTTTCACTTTCTTTGACTCTGGACTGGAGTGATGTCTCTTCTATGTTTTTGATTTTCAAGTCCCTTCATTACCCTTCTGTCCAATGTGTATTGTCTCTGAAAACATCTGAACCTTTGCTCAAACATAATTTTACTGCATCTGTTTCTCCCTCTTTGCTTTGGCTTGCAACACTAGGAGGACAGATAAATAACCAACGATGTCAGAAACCTACATTATAAATCATTGGGAAATTGAGGTAATTTGAATAGTCTTGCTGAGTTCTGATACGCATTAACTACATGTGCAGCTTTAGGGAAGGCTGCGTGCAATTGCAAGTCATTAACCTGAGGTGCATCCCACATCTCTCAGGGAGCTCTGCAGAGTCTGACCCGATGCTGCTGACCTTCAGGGAGTGTTTTCCAGAGTTCATGGCTCACACACTCAATGCTTAAATCCACCTGGAAAATCAAGCAGATAGTGTTTTTCCTAAGAATTCTATGCCAGTGTTTGGAAAACATAAATTATCACAAAAATTGTTAGCAAAACAAACAGACGATTTCCAGGGGACCACAGAAATGTAGGTCTTTGCACAAGTTCTGCATTTGCTTAAGGTCATTGGGAAATTCTAGTTTTTATGAGCTGAGCTTTCCAAAGGAGCAGCTAGGAAAAGTATTGCAGTTAAAAGTCGACAGAATTGAGGTGTCCAACCTCTGGTTCTGTTCTCTAGAATTTTCCTAAGTATTTAGCAATACTATTACTAATAACACCAAGGAGACCCAAATCCCTAGCTGCTGGGGTTGTGGGTGTACTCACTTCAGGAGTCAGCTTCTGGTCAGGGTCAGCAGGGGACTTTTTCCACCTGTGGTGGTCATGGAGGGTTCTCAGCAGTGCAGGGGAGAGACCACCTTCAGCCAAACCATGCACTTTGACCCTGCCAGAGCTTCCCCATGCAACTCTGTAGAAGTGTCCCAGAAGGATATAATTATCATAACATTAAACAGGCCATAACATTCAATCTCTGAGAACATCTCCCCAGACCACAGCTGACTCCCATCTTTGCATCCTACGTCTTGGCCATCAGACTTCAAGAAATCTACAAGGGGCTGTGGGAAGCTTTGCATTTGTTTCAGCATTGTGGCATTTTAAAAAGGGGGCAATTTACTGTTCTGAGCAGGTTTGAATTTGTGTGCAGAGAAAGAACTCCAGAGCCATAAGATACCATCCACCAAAAAACACAGGATCAATTCCCATCAGCAGTTTGGAGGAAGGCTTTTCCCAACAAACAACTCATCTTCCATGGACACTGGCTCCACCTTTCTTCCAGATTCAGACACACAAATTGCAACGCAAAAATCATGAGTATGCACATATTTTTGATAAAAGGTGCGCTTGTTTCAAAGCACTGGATGTCTCAGTGATAATCACATCTGATTGTTGAAGCTGCAGCCAATTGTCTTGGGAAGTACTGGTAGATGTGTTGAAGAAAAGTAATGATAAATCCACCAGCACATCTTGGGTTTGTCCATTACAGTATTTTTTTCTTCTTTAAAGAGTAAGGGAAAATTCATTTCCAAAGTAGACTTGGTGAACATCTGTTTGTGGAAGAAGAAAACACACATCGATCAGCTCTTGGGCTAGAAATGTGAGAAGTTTCAAATAGTATAACCTTCGATCAAATGACCAATGTTTGTAAAAATAGGGATCTGTGCACACTGTTCTTTCTGTCTCAATGTCCTGAACTGAGCTGCAAGTGGAATGTCAGCTTAGACAACTGCATGAACCTTTTTGGGGTTGCATCCTAGGAAGTCAAGAAATGCATCAAGTAAACCAAAGTTAAACACAGCTGAGTCTTCCACTCCTTTCATCCCCATATCCATGTTCGTACAGAGACATCAAGTTCACAGCAGACTGATTTTGCACCGATGAAACTTCTAGCAAACCTGAATGGGAGAATGATCTCTTCTTACAAACCAAATCTTTCCATCATTTGACCCCGATTGTGCTTCCAACCAAGCCTGTAGAAAATACACAGAGTGCATCACTTCCTTTGCTGAAGGCCTGTGCAAATATTTCTGATAAATTTATCTCACGCTGCCCCGCGTAATGGATTTTTCAAGTACCTTGGTGAGGCTTCTGAAAGCACTGACTGTCATCAGTTGATACCCCAGGCCTGTGTGTGTACAAGATTGCCACAGAAGAGGCAAAAAGCTAAAATAGACCACAGTATCTGATGAAAGATGGCTGTTTCTTATCGGACCCATTAAAATTCCAGTCTTGAAGAGAGAGTGGGCTGAATTGTCCCCTAGAATTTTAGTCATCACTCAGAGGAGTGTGGGATTCAATAAAACGGTAAATAGAACAGGAAGTGCCAAATACATTTTTTGTTACAGTGGTGTATATCTGACTATTCTCTGGTTGATACTGTATGACAACATCTCACTGATAAGAGCGCTTGTGAGGGCTGACTTAGCTTGATCGGGTGGATTTGCTTCTGCTTCCTGGGAGAATGGCTTTGGATGGAAAACAAGACTTGCCTTGTTTGAATTACCTGAGTAAACTCAGACTTGTAAACAGACTTAGGAGATGCCTTCTGTGGAAGGTGAATATAGCTCTTGTAAATCATGAGAAGATGAGGAATATGTATTCCTGGCTCTGATAGAAGCCAACAAAAAAGAGAAAATTCAGCTGGAATGTGCTTTCATTTTGCTCTGTACAAATTCATTGCACAAATGAGAAATGAGCCTCTCTAATCATGTGCGTAGCTGGACATCCATCTTTTTATTTCTTTGACATGGGGAAACTTTTCTCCAGAAGTACTCAAGCTAAATTTGTCTCAGTCATACCAGTTGAAGGAAAAGCTTTGTCCTTATTTTGAGTTTTACTTTTCGGACACTGACTAAGATAATTTTGTTCAGCAGGACCTTCAATGTTAATATACACACACATGTGGAAAGGCTCTACTCTTTGGACACTTAGATAAAGATACCATATTTTTACTTCACTCCTGGAAAGGTGCTAACATTTTTTCAAATAAGCAGGCTTTTAGAAAAGAGTCTCTGCATACCTGATGAGTGTTAAAAACATACTGCTAAAACCTTTAGAGATAGCTTTAATACTTCCAAATCCATTACCAGCACTGTTGCATTATCATCCAGCAGTACCCCCTGTATTCTTCCTGTTTTGTGACTGGACTCAGTTCACTCTGAACTTCTCAGCCATTACCAGAAGTTTTCCTTACTATGCTGACTTTTCAGAAGACAGTTTTTCTTTATGGGTTGCATATTCTCAAACACATCCTTTTGCTGCACTGGAAATAGCTGCCATCGATTTGGCAACAATGACTTGTGTTGCTGCATGATGAGGGAGCATGTTTTTCAGAATGGATCTTTTCCTGATATTGCTGAGTTTTCTAACATGCAATATAGCCAATATACTAAGAAGCAGAATAGTAACAAAAAAATGTTCCCATCTATGTGCTAAAAAAGTTAAATCAAAATCCTGTGAAGATTTGCTAATATTTCTTGAAGATTTCTACCAATTTTCCTACCAATGTACAGCATCTTACCAAAAAAATCGGCTATGCCCATTGCTCTTTAAATGAACCTAGAGATCTTCTATATGGAAGCTATATCAATATTTTATTTACTTCCATTGTTCACTGGGAGTTCTCCAGCCTTAACATCAGGGCTGGCATTAGGCAGGTTTGAGGGAGCATCAACACTGAACCTTCATATGGTTCCTGTTTACTGGAGAGCCAGAAGACACATTACATAATGTGTCCCAGATGTTAAGAAGGAGATGTCCACAGATGTAACAGATTTGATGCACGCTCTCTGTAAATGCACAGGGTTTGGTGTGTGTGCACAAGGTCACAGGTTTTAGAATGGCAATTAAGGTTCCAAATAACACTAAATGCAATACATGTTACTCACAGTGGAAAAGAGAAAAACTTTTCAGCATAAGCTGTATGCTTTGTAAGACACTGAAGGAAAACAGAATACAGGTTTGGCCTAGGTTGAGGACAATATGCCTCTACTGTGTAGACACTACTTGTACATGGGTGATGTCACTGCTTCCAAATCTGATTTGAGTTGTTCTAAATGAATGACGACCATAATCATTATGAGCTGGCAGCTAATTCAAACCAGTGGAATATGCATTTAGAGAGAGGTGGGACAATGACGTAGTACAAAGACCCTTGCATGGCATAACGTAGTTTATGAACAGCTGGTAGTTAATAGCTTTTTAAAATAAACACTGTCTAAATGCACAATCCAGATCCCACACAGCTCTTTGAATCTCAGTGGCTGCTGTTTTATTTTCCCTGCCAGTTGCAGCTAGACACTCAGCAGGATGGCAAAAAATCGACAGCTGGTTACAATTAGAGAAGCCCAGTGAGATGGCATCTCCATTAGTAGGTGACCTCTCTAGCTCTACTAAGTGTGCTTTAAACATCTCAGCAGAAGGTGGGACACCTCCAGAACATTACCAGGGCACAGAAAGGTGGGAGGGTGTGGACACTCATGGGCTAATTAAGAAAAAGGTCACTAGTCTTCCCTGGAAGGACTGTCCTTAGACACTAGCCTCATTGTAATGGTTAGAAAAAAATACTCCCAGCACGCCTCCTCGCTCTAGGCAAATTGTTTGTACCCCATTGGTCCTTCCCCCTTTGCTCTGCCTCAGAGTCTTCATCAGATTTGCCTGTTGCTCTACCCACCCCCTATCTTTCCCATACAAGTCCTGCTCCCTCAGACCTTCTGAGCTGCAGCGTTGCTTTGTCCCTGGTACCCTTCATGGAAGAAGCTCAATAAACTTCTCCATGGAAAACCATACAAGGTTCCCATCCTTCTCTCCAGCATTGCCTGAAGACGAGTCACAAAGGAGATAAATTTATTTGCCCGAAAGTGTGGACATGCCTGTGTGGCCAGGACATCCTTTTCAGGATGCTTCCCAGGAATATTGTGGCACTCCACCAGTGCTCTGCAGTGACAGGAGGAATTTTTCTCTATGAATTACTTTTCAGGTTAAAGTATGCTTCATGTAAGAGGTTGTCATTGTGGGCTGCAGGATGATCTTTGCTTATAAGCCCTGTGATTAAACTTTGTTTTGATATTTTTCCCTCTGAACATCAATTGTCTGAGACAAAGAAATCCCTCAGTAGCACAGTTGATCAGGTGGACTTCTTACATTGATTTGGATGGATAAGAGTTACAGTAATTTCACAATTATAAGCTGCACCTGATTATAAGCCACATCTCCTGATACCGGGTAGACCACGGGATTTGTCCATATATAAGCCACACCTGAATATAAGCCGCACTACTGGGGTCGGCTGGATTCTTCAATGAAAAAGGTGCGGCTTATAATCGTGAAATTACTGTAAGTATCTGAAGCTCAGCCTCTTCTGTAGGTGTCAACACCAGCTGAGGACCAACTTTTTCTGTCAGAAAAGACCTCACTTTTTGTGCTACAGAGAAGAGGATTTCTCAGTGTGATGGTGTGCCCAGACTGAGACCTATTGCCTTTTCCAAGACGTAGAGACAACAGGAACCATTAGTAAGAACTGACAGGGAAAAGGAGAAAACATGCCACATTAAATTAAACAGAATCCCACACCATTCCAGCTGCACAGAATTCAGGCCCTCAAGTTTTTTTCAAAGTAGAGATATTAATAGCAAAGGCCAGAATTTTTGATGCAACTCTTTTTTATGTAGAACAATATAGAGTCTGCTCTCATAAACACAGTAGGACACAAACCACTGGAGGCAAATTTTCTTCTCACAGCAGATCTTTCCCAGCCAACTCTCCAGTGTTTCAGGCTTCTCCCAGGATAGGCATCCACACAACTTGGCTGTGCTGCAGCTCTGCTTCCCTGCCTGTTTCCTACACGCTGTCTCCTTCATTCCCCATCTGAACTACCTCTCATCTACCTACACAAATTTCTTTCCCAAAATAATACCCAGACAAAGCCAGTCTTCCCACAATATTCAAATTCCTGAGGTGCTTTTGTTTTGAGTAGAAATGTGCTTAGCAGTCTATAGCAGTGTCTTCAGTGAAGGACACCTTCCTGCAAGACATAATACAGCTCACGCTACACCACAGGCTGAGACGATGCAATCAATCCTTTGCCCTGAGCTCTCTTATTAAGCATATTGCATATTGCATACTGGAACTACTTGTCTTTAATGACTTACTAATACCAATGAAATCTACCAAAAACTTTTGCCATTTTTTCTTTGAATTTGGCATTCATTACATAACAGTTTTATTTGCAGAGATGCTGTTTAGGGTCCTACACCTGTGACAAAGAAAAGAAAAGCAGAAGTGCTGCAGGAGAAAGAGAAAATGGAAAACTTTCCCATGGATCAGTGCTGCACAATCCTCTGCCACATGGCAAGTGATTTCCCCTTCACCACCTCCTCCCAGCTATGGCCCAGCATACAGTCACAATAAAATCCTCTGCCCCTCAGGGCAGGGAAGATTGATAAACCCCCTCTTCTTTTATATGGGTTTATGTCTATTGGACACAAGACCAGGAGGCAATGGTCCTCTTCATCTCTGAAAGGTAAATATGAATCACATAAAGTTACAGCAGATTCCACCAATGCCTGAACACTGCTAAGAGAGCAAGATCTTACATCTCAGCTGCTTTGGCTCTGCAGCTGATGAAATCTGTGCCGGCAATGGAATTGAGTCCTGTAGTCCTTAGACATTTTCTCTTGCCCTTTATAAGCCAGTCACCACCCGCAGATGTCCTGTGAAGGTAAACCACAAAGCTTTAAAAAAAAGCGGGGGGAGATGAAAGAGGAAATGTTAAGCGGTCTGCAAAATTCACAGGTAAAGTATTTTATCACACAAGTAGGAGTGTGGTGGATCATTTGCTTGGTGCCTGTGATTGCAATGTCCCAGGGGAATCCCACTTTAATGTTATCATCCTGCAGCAGAGCTTCTCCTCAGAGCCCCATAAAAAACGGCAGGAAGTTCCTTGCATTCCAGACTCAGCAATGGCTAGGTCACAAGAGAGCACTGATGCCCTGGCCAAAGGGTATTGGGAATGGGATGTGGGCAGAGATCCAGGTACTGCCTGTGCAGAACTTCATAGACTTCTATTCATTAGAGGACAGCAAAAACAGTACAGGGATACAAGCTAGGCTGAGAGACTGAAGTCAAATTTATTCTTGTCCCTTGATCACTGTCAGTGCCAAAAGACAAGGCTTGACAATCTTACTTGCTCCATTTTCTGAGTGGTCTACCAAAACCACCCCTATAAATGCAACTGAGCCTTATCTTATACTTCTTCATGCTGGGTCAGTCAGCATGATCCCACTGCTCAGCTCCTTTCAAGGAGCAGTAACATCCACAGACAACCTGTGAGAGCAGCCTTGGGAGCCTGGGAAGAGTAATATTTTTTCTGTGAGATATTTGGAATACTATATTTCCCTGAAAAGTGGTTAGAAAATGCAGCCAAGAAGCGGAAGGAAGGGATAGGATAATTTTTTTCTTTAAGTCATCTATATCTTTCAAGCTTGGCTGAACGTGAAGACTTTGGAAAGGTAGGACTTTTGAAGTAACAATGAGAGCCATTATATACTTTTAATATCAATATTTTTTTGTACCTCAACTTGGGTATAAAGTTTAAGAGAAATGACAGGACAGCTAGGAGAGGCTGACTTGGTCTCAGCACACTTCAAAGGGAGCATACAACCAGCTTGGATCTACACATACATCTCACTAATCCACTTGAGTACTGGAATTCTGCCCCACTCTGCTAAAATATTACTTCAGTGCTCGGAGTAGAATCTGTATTGCATTTTGGAGCTATAAAAAGCAGTTAGGACTTGAATTTTGAGAAAGTGCCTCCTTATAAGTGCCTCCTTATAAGCTCAAGCAAAAGGGCAGAAATGATTTTATCAAGCTAAAGGCTGGGATGTAAATCTGCTGTGAAAGGGAAAATGGAGAAAAATAAAAGTTTTGTCTGAAAACGGGTCTCATTCCAACATAACCAACTCCATCCTGACCCAGCATCAGAAAGTGGTTTAATAAACCACAGCTGAAGGGGGAAGCAGAATTTCTCAGGTTCATTTAGCCTTTTTCTCTCCTTTGTGTAATTTCAGGGTAAGGCCAAAGAAATACATCCTGAAAACCTAATTTCTATTTTGAGAAATCACATTTTTGCTTTAGAAATGATGTGTTTTGTTCTGGGGTAATCTCTCCTGGTTCTGCTGTGACAAAGCAGCATTCTCACGCTCCAGGTCTCATTGCAGTGTGGTACCTCTCAGCAGGTATTGTGGATGTCAAAGACAGAAGGCTCTTGTTTACTCTGGATTCCTTTGCCCTCTCATCCTCTCACAGACTGAGCAAACGGAGGAGAGCACAACCTGTGCTGGAACAAAATGTTCTTGTAGAAACAACAGATCTTCATTAAGCATTTGCTAATTAGGGCTATGCCAAGGAAACAAGGCCTGTTCTTTCTAATCTCCATAGAAACACTCAGTCATGCTTCCTTCCTAACCCACTGCAAGCATGTCAGCATGCACCAGCAAGCCTTACTGGCTGGCCCAGCCTTTATTAGCCAACACTATGTCTGAAAAACACAGGGAGGATTTAAAAAAAATAAATAATTATTAGTTGTTTTATTTACAGGCACAATTACCAAGAAGTTCAATTGATCGTTCTACCTTTCCTGTTTATCACATAGTACAATGGGTAACCTGGGATGCTGAAAGCTCTCCGAAATTTCTGGCAATCCACAGATGTGTGCATGCATTCCCAAAATATTTGACTTAAACTAGAACTAAAAGTTTCACCCATGGAAAGGCTCTCTATAGCAGATGCTAGTCTTTTTCTGGTTAGAAAACTGGGTTATGTAATTATTGTCAGATTGAGATATTTTTGCCTCTGAGATTCTTGGTAGAAGCTAACTTGAAGTCTTATATTACATTTGAAGTGTTGCTTGCAATTTTATGGCTGGAAATCCGATGTCAGCACAAAGTAGCTGTAAAGTCCACCCCAATATCTTCTTTTGGTTCAGTCTGGGAGCATCTGGGACCGCCTCACCTCTTGTCCCTGCAGCTATTTGAGTCTGTCATTTGCTTGTGGCAGACTTTGCAAATTGCTTTGGTTGCATATGGCAGGACAAGGAGCTGTTGTGTGTGCTCACTGCTGAGACTGCCTGCTCTCCAGAGTGCCTTCTTGCAGCGCATCCATGGGGATGCCTGCTCTCAGGACATGGCTAACCTGGCCTTGAGGATACCTTCAGGTGTCAGGCACACTTACACCATCAGGTCCTTTCCTCATAGACCAAGGAATACCATCGTGTTCAGGGTGGTCAATAATGCTGGCGTTGTGCTTTAGAGCTCCCTGGCTTCCCTGTGCCATGGACACTGGGATTCTGTTTCTTTACCTACACCAACAATGACTCCTGCACATCGCTCTAGGAGTCATGGTGTGATCACCAGGAGTGAGAAACATCTCTGCTGTCAGACAGGGCATCTCATTTCCCTTAAACTCTAATGCAGAGACGTTCTGCATACACTAGTGACTGCCCTGTGGCCAGTGTGTACTGGATTTTTCTTCCTTCATGCAAGTTCTTGGAAAAGAATTTGCGTGCCCTTGTTCTGAGTTCATTCATTCCTTACCTCCTTTATTTCTTTTTGAGAATGGCTTTTTAGTTGGCCTGTCTCACAGTAGCAGTTTACTTAGCATCTGGGAAAAGTTCTAAAGAAAAAAAAATCCATTCCAGGAAGCAAGACTTGTGTTAGGGATATGAGTTCCATATCTGCTCCCTGACTAGCATTTCAAATCCATCTTAATAACAAAGCAACTGCAGTCTATTTGCATTTTATAAAAACAAAATGTGAAATCCTAGCCTAATGCTTTGAAATCAAATCTAACAGCTCACAAATTCCATGTGTCATGCTAATCTGAAGGCTCTGCCTACTATAAACATTTCTGAATCCACAAATGTATTTCATGTTGACTCTGCCACACTTCAGTGGAAGAAGAGAGGGAGAGAGGAAAATCTTCTCTGCAGCACTGAAAGTAATCAGCCTTACAGTAATCAGTCTTAATTGTAAACAAATCTTAATTGTAAAGATGTTTTTAAAAGGAAAAGGATAGACAAGAACTTTATGACATCAACAACCGGATTATCTGGCCATTGGATTTTTAAATTCTATTGTCTAGTTAAATTAACCAGTTCCCTCCATCTTTCCAATGACAGATTTAGCCAATTAACATGACCAAAAAAACTTTATGATGTGTAGATTAGTGTTTCCAAACTGATTAAACAATGTTTAGGAGGTAAGTGCAATTAGGCTATATCTCAGTCCTGATGGTATTTGTAATTAACTTGGAGCTTCAGCCTGAAAGACCGAAGGCCAGATGCTTAGCAGAGCACAGCTGGCAGTAAGATAATTAAGTTACATCACATGATGCTGGCTGCCATTTGGGTTTAATCCAGAACCTTAGCTTTATGCAAGAATTACTTTAATTACCCACTGTGAAAGAACACAACTCGCACTGGCTGCAGGTAAATCATGATATACACCCTTAAGATCCAAATCAACAAAATTCATCCAAAGGAGAGAGAAAGAGCACTGATGCTGAGTCAGACCAGAAGTCCCAGTCATCCCCTGTGGTGCCCAGGAGAGTACTCAGTAGCAGATGACATCCCTGCCGGCTGGTTTCAGTGGCACTCCGGATTAAGGACAGGTTTATTTATCTAGGGATCTAGATGCCAAAGAATTGAAAGGCCAGTGTGCAGCGCATGGACAGAGCAAAACACAAACAGGGAGACTTCTGCTGCTTTGCCCTTTACATTTCCTCCAGGGATTTAAGATTAATCTTAATTAATAAGGTTATGGTCTTAGCTTAAAAGGCCATGAAGCTTTAGGAGTGGGTATTTCCACATTCAGTGGCCCATGGAGGTCATTATCTTATGATTCTTGAGTGCCTTAAAGCCTGTGAGCAGCTCTGAGGAGACTAGAAAAGTTCATGTACATGGATGAGGCCCCAAAAAACGTGAAAAGATGGCCACTTGTTTCCATAACAACAGAAGCTGTAGTGAACTGTCATTTTAAATGGATACTTAACGAACTAAGTGCTTGGCTGTGAACTTCATCATTCTTTAGGAGACTATCAGCATTTCTTCCTTTCTCCCACAGGAGTTGTTGAGATGTACAACTTAAGCAACAAAGAGATGAGAAGCCAAGGAAACAACAGGAAAAGACAAAAATGTATGTATATCACAACTGCAAAAATTTATTTGATTTTATTTTTCACTTGATTGTATTGCTTACAAAATTTGGGATTAATCTTGTCCAGCTTTGTATGGCTAAAAATTATCCAAGTTTCCCTTATAAGCTGTAGAGAAAAGTACTCCAGAGGGCATTGTATCCCAATTACCCCCAGGGGAATGGGGTGATTCACCCTCCACAGATAGATACATCTTTCTATGGAGAGATTTTAAACAGCCTGGGATGACCATGTTCGGTTAGTGTGACAAACCCCACCCAAAGAGAACAAAAACATGAGTCCTAAGGAAATAGTCAGTTGTTAAATTGTGTAGGAAACTGCGAAGGAAAACAGAGCCTTGCAATAAGTGGCAGCTCACTTCCATCTATCTCACTCAGTTCACAGTACCAAACTGATGTTAAGACAAAGCCCGAATCCTTCTTACCCTGTGTCAGCTGAGCAAGCTTTTGAGGTGAATGGGAATTTTTTGAAATAAGGGTAAAGATAATACTAAGAATGCACATCTGTATTTCTTCCTGTGAGAAAAATAGGAATGGATAATCTTACTTATTTTTTGCTACAGCAGATGAATGTCACCACCCACTAAAACCTATCTACAACAGGATGAGTAAAAAGAATTTGCAGTCTTTGAGCCAAGCTTGGACTACTCTGTTTCTGGAAGTGAAAAGTGGCTCCTTTTAAGATTGAAAGTGCATTTTACACCCTTCAGTTTAACACCGGAAATGGGAAAAAGGTTTTTGGAAAACAGCATCAGCTTTGGGCAATATGCGTGTTCAGAAGGTGCTCTAGCATGTGCCTTTGCTGAGACCTTGCTTTCTTATTACCCTATTTACTCAGAGCAGCTTCATGCTGCTCTTCTTTTTATCCCAGCTCATTCTCACTTCTGCTTTCCCCCAGTGGATTCTTGCAGTATTCCTGTTGTGTTGGAGGTCAGGCAGTAAGATTATGATTCTTCCAGCCATGGAATTACTTGGAGTCTGTTCATTGTATATTCCTTTTCTTCTTCCCCGCTTCTCATGATCTCATGCTCACATGCGACTTTGGTCTACAAATCTTTTTTTGGAACCATGAGGTCCACACTTACCTTCAATCATGCTCCTTATCAAATTGACTTCTTTTGAAAATGTAATGGTGATGCAAGCTTCTCTTCAGGTCTTTTGCAGAAAATTCCCTTGGGACATCCATTCTTGAAAATTACTTTTACCATGATAGCTCAAATCCATCTGTGGCCTCTAAAGATGAGCCTATTCCAATAAAACTGCTATTACAAAGCCCTAATGCAACTTCACTGATTTCACAGAATCATAGCAGGGAGGCATTTAGATCCCCTGGGTTTATGCTACTCCAGAGCATAGCTTGGTATAACTTGTATATTGGTTTGAAACCCTGTCATGTAAACTGTGAATCTGTACTTTATGAATTTATCTTGAGTTTGCCCTACCACTCTCTGAGTGTCTAAAAAAGCTCATTGTTTCAAAGGCAAAACTCACTAGTGGCACTTTCATTGGAAAACGTCTTTCTAGACTAATTCAGTTTTAGCATTATGATCTGAATAAGCTGATTGCAACCTAAGCTGGTTTTGGGCAACCCTCTGTTTTAGAAAGCTGTGTGAATGTAGATGACAGATAGATTGGCTTAGTCTTTCTAAAGAATTCATTGTCTCCCTTGCTTGTACAGCTGACTTTTTGCAATAGCAAGGGCCTGCTGGTGAGCTCAGAAGCTACTTATTACCTGTATTCTCAGGAATTTCTGTTGTGAAATACGACTTTGTGTGCCCACAGAACTATTATACTACAATGAAATCTTAACAAGAAGTAAACATGCATCTAAGAAAAATTTCTTTCTCATACTTGTAAGTCTGAGTAATTTTGCCGTCAGATCTCAAGATTTACATTGCTGTTCCCATTTGAAGGCAGTGCCTAAAACGAAGCATATGAGATGTAGAACAGCAACTTTCAGGTTGTTATCTATTGACAAGGATTAAGATGGATGCTTCATCTCAGAGACTCAGATAAGCTTAGCAGATATGCATGGATGGGCTCTGATAAGCAGGCAGTGACTAACCCTGGATTTCTCTGTGGTATGATGACATCACCACTGTTCAGGGTGGAAGGATCCCACCAGCCCTGCTCTGCTCAGCCTGCTCTGCTGTAAAGATCTGATGCAATCAGACTAATGCAAGACAGCCTTTGCAGCAGATCCAAGGCAGAACGCTGTTGGCTCACATTTTGGACAAAAAGCATACAAAGCACAGAAATGTAGCAGAGTGATGCTTGTAGAGCTGGCCAAGGGTGTCATTGCTCAGAGATATTAAAGGAAAGGGGATTTTGCTGTGCTTCATGGATTGGTATGAACCTAACCCCAGGGTCCTGTCGGGGTTGACTCCTGTGGCTGGGAAAGGGGCTGCTGAGTGCAGAATCTCCACTCTGGTGGTCCCCACACCCAGAGCATCCCTCGCAGCTAAAGACCCAAATCCCAGGGACCTTCCTCAAGCAAAACTCTGACGTGCTGTAGTGGCCATGAAAGCTGGCAATGACTTCTTATTGTTAAATGCTTTGGGACACCTCAAATATGAATGGAGCTATATAAAATTCAATTCTATTGTAAAGAAAACAGCTGTCATGAATTAAGGCTATGTTCAGCTTTAGAGATGTGGACAACTGTCCAGTAGGGAATGAATAGAAAACTCAACCCATTTAACTTTGAGATGGAGATTTGTCTTCTTTTTCCCAGAAAACAAGTCCCCAGGGGTTTTTAATCTATAAACCATGTATAGCATATCACCCAAACAATATCTTTTGAGGTTTGAAAAACCCCTTGCTGCTAATTATTGGTTATAGATGGTTTAAAAGAAAAATGTAGTTTTAATGCTGGGTTTAATTAAAATGCCTTTAATAACAGTCATGGATTTTGCAGCACAAGTGCTAAAAGGCCAAATCCTGCTTTTGCAGTGAACTGAGTTCAGAAGAACTAGATGAGCAAGCAATCCAAGCCAGATTTGGGCCAAACTTTGCAAAACTGTTTTGCTTTTAATGTGACAAAAGTCTGCTTTCCCAATAAGAACATTTTTCTGGAAAGGAGCAGATTTACTGTTTGAACTTTATCATTTCCTCTTCTACAAAACAATAGGGTACAAAAGGAACCATTCCAAATTTTTACCCCTTTAATTAATAAGACATTCTTTGGTGTATGACAGGAAAAATATGTGATGAATGTACTTGATATGTTATGATTAATAGCGGTCTAGGGAGGTTTTAGAGACATGAGACGCCCCATAAACACAGAATTAATACCAAAGTGAACATTTTTATAATGTCCATTTTGGTACTCTCCCTCAGCTAAGATGTTAGTAGCTTTATATATCATTTAATTAATGCTTAAAAAAATAAAATGCAAACAGCTCTTTTCAAACCATAACAATTCATTGTATGACTTATGTGGGTTTGAACTGGCAGAGTTAGTCAAAACACTCCTAGTGACACTTTACTTCCATAAACCATTTGTATTGTAAATTTTACTACAAATTTCTGTGCCAGGTTGGAAGGGTTCAGGTAGAGGGCACTTTGAATATAGAGGCTGAATGTAGCCTGCTTATCAAAATTATTTAACAATGCAATTAAAAATAATTAGAGAAAGAGAGGGAAGCTACACTAGAGGTATCTCTTACTTATAACTAGAGTCTGCAATATCTCTATTCAGGTCCGAAAACACTGGCCCTGACTAACTTCCCACACAGGTGAAAATTACAGTAATTTCACAATTATAAGCTGCACCTGATTATAAGCCACACCTCCTGGTAGCCGGGTAGACCACGGGATTTTTCCATAAATAAGCCGCAGCTGAATATAAGCCGCACTACTGGGGTAGGCTGGATTCTTCAATGAAAAAGGTGCGGCTTATAATCGTGAAATTACTGTACAAATAACTAGTAGTGTGAATAGTAGAAAATAGTAGGAAAAGAAGGTGATCTTGTGCTCCACTGTCCATCTCTTTCATTGAACGTGATGTAGGTGATTATCTTCCACTTGGTTGTCTCTGGAAAGGTCCTTGACTCAGGGCTGTCTTGGGTACTCTGCTGAGCTGATGGTAGATGCAGTCAACCATTGAAGAAAAGCCAGCTGGTACACGGCTATAAACCCAGAAGGAATGGGATTATACATGGTCAGTGACTGCCAGCAAAACACAGTATCAGTGTATCAGTGCAGGATGAAGAGCAAGCCCACTTCTTTGAAACCCTGAGCTGGCCATGGAGCTGAGCTGAGGAGTGCTGATAACAAAGACAAAATGCTCTATATGCTACAGGCCCATTGTTTCTGAATACCCAGGCCTAAAGACCATGGTTATAAAAATAGAAAGATACTCAGCAACCTTCCCCAGCCTGCAAAGGAAAGAATGAAAAGGAAGAAAATTGGGAAGTTCATGCTGAAAGCAATCACATGGGTGATGGCACTGTTAGAGAAAGGACAGCTTCTAGCCCACTTACTAGGCCAGGGGAAATTAAGGGATAACTCAAACATCCAGATTGTCCCTGAAAAAAAGGAAAACAGAATATGGAGCTGAGGATCTTAAATCACCTTTCACCAAAAATCTAAGATACTTTGTCAAGCATGAGAAAGCAGAGATATTGAAATGCTCGTGAGGAAAAAAAATACAGTAATTTCACGAATATAAGCCGCACCTTTTTAATTGAAGAATCCAGCCTACCCCAGTGGTGCGGCTTATATTCAGGTGCGGCTTATCTATGGACAAATCCCAGCAAAACGCCAACCCGGAAGTGAGAGCCGTCCAAGCAGAGTGGCAAGTGGGAGCCGCCGGGACCATGGGACTGCCTGGAACAAGGGCTGCAAGTGTGCGGCCCGGCCCCTGTGCCATCAGGAGCCGGTGGGAACAGGGGATGGCCGGGAACGGGGGCTGCGCAAGGGCAGCCCGGCCCCTGCCGCTGGGAATCCAGGCTGTGTGGGGCCGGGCCGGAGCGCCCCGCCCCTCTGCCGTGTGAGTAAAAAAAAAAAAAAAAAAAAAAAAGCGCGGCTTATATTCAGGTGCGGCTTATATATGGACAAATCCCATGGTCTTCCCAGCTACCCGGAAGTGCGGCTTATATTCAGGTGCAGTTTAGAATCGTGAAACTACTGTAAGTATTTTTAGACAAACCTGAGATGGAGTAACATTATATGCTGTACTATAAGAGATCATAAAGGAGTAAGCATGGATAAAACCATTTGGAGTACATGAACTGTCTTTTATGCTATGCCAAAATATAGAATGAAAAATAAATACTAATATTAAGGATAAGGTCCAGATTTTCCTGAGTATGATAGGATACAATTTTCTTTATGAACTAAGATGAAGTTCATTGAACAAGAGGGCACCCTTAATTACACTTTGTTTTTATAAGTGATAAGCAATAAAAACTTGTTTCAGGTGGATTGTGGGTTGATTCAGTTTAAGTACAACTTAAATGTAAACAAAGGCAGTTTTGTAATTAAGATTTTAGATTTCAAATGGATAACGGTTCAGAAATGAAGGTACCTAATTAGTGAGCTATCCAAAAGAAATCAAGGAGCTGAGTGCAGAGGAAACATAGAATTACTCAAAGTCAAAGGGATGAAGCCTATCTGGGCTCTGTATCATAAGCAAAGGAAAAATCTTTGTAAATTTGTGGGGAAGCACTCTGGACAGAAAGTAGTAAATATGCACGTTGAAGAACATATTGGAATTTTTAAAAAAGTCTTCTCAGGATAAGAAGCAAAATGAGCTCCATTAAACATGAGGAAACACAAAGGTAAAGTGAGAATCAGTGAAATCAATCTGAATTACAACTTGGGAGAAAAACCAATGACTTGAGACAACAAGCAAAAAACTGTTAAACTATATGTATAATAATGAAGAAAAAGTAAGCCCCACTGGAGTGAAGATGATAGAGAAATCAGTGGTAATTCAGGTAAAGTTTCAAAACTCTGCCTTAATAAAAATAAAAACAGTGAATTAGAGTAGGGTTGGTAATGGAAGTGAGAGCATCAAGCTGAAAATACACAGAGTGAATTCAAAGCAGAAATCTCTCCTGTAAGTCTGTAACTCCTCTAACTGTGAAAGAGTTGGCTCAAGAAATTGAGGATTGAGTATTAATTTTTGTATTGGTTACGTTGGATTGGTGTTGTGCATTATAGTTGAGCAGAGTTAATGCAATCCTTGTGAAAACATGGAAATGGCCCACTGACAACCAACCTGACTTCAATAGAATACAAAATATAGGCACAAATTTTGAAAGATGGTGTAAGTCAAGAGAAATGAAAATCAATATAAAATGGAGCATAGCTTTAATAAAACTGAATCATGCAAGAATAAGCAAGTATATTTCTTAGATGGTAAAAATACTTTTGTAGACAAAGGAAATGAAGCATTTAATCTGAATTTCAGGTAAACATTACTTACGAAGACAGAGGGCGAAAGGTTACATTGTGTGCAGAAGCTGAGAATCAGTACAATAACTACAAGGTCAACAGGGAACTACCTAAAGGACACCTCAAAACAGCTTCTGTTGAAAGGGAATTATCAGGTGGGAGGAAATCTATTGTTTGATGGATTGACCTTAGAACCTATTCATTTAATAGTTTCATTAGTGGCCTTGGCATGGAAAAAAGTAGCAAATTAGAGATATTTACTGATGACATAAAACTGGAAAGCATTGAAAGAATTGGAAAGAAAGAAACAGATAACCTTGGGGACTGGTGCATTGGAAGTGAGATCATGTGTAACAGAGCTGAGAGCAACGCCCTTGCACCAAGGGAGCAAAGACACAGGTCTGCCTCCATCTGCCTGGCTAGTTCGAACCTTCAGAAACAGGGAGTACTCATTTTTTTCCTGCCACCTATTATCAAGAAACGAGCACTGAAACTGAAAATAATTAAGTAGGGGTTTCTCAAAAGGGTGGAGAGACTACTTCCTGAGCAAATGGAACAGGGCTCATTTAGGTCATCAAGGTGAAGCTTGAGAAGTGGTAGGGTTGTGTCCCCTAAGTACACTGTGGGTGTACAGAGGAAACCAGAGAGTAAGAGCTATTTGAGCTAACAGACAGTTCTGGCACAAGAGCTGTGTACACTGCTTCCTACACAGAAATGCAAATTTTTGGAGCAGTTTCCCACTAGCTGTACTTGAAGGGAAAAAACCTCACTAGCTTGTTATGAATCAGTTTATGCAATGAACTCTACTTCCACCAGCTGCCTGATGTATCTGGGCTGAGGGCTCCCAGCCTGCAGGAACTCTTCCCCTCCTACTCTCTAGAGCTGCAGCCACACGCATCTTCACAGCTGACGTTCACTTGCAGTTTTTTCTGACAAATTCAATGTAACTCCTGCGTTTTGTGACCCATCACCAAAAATATTTGGACACTTTGAAAATGCTGGCTTTGAAAGGAAGGTGGGAGACCTGCAGAGGTTCCACACTTTTTACAGTATTAGCCTCACCACAGGGATTTTAAGAGTTAATCAAACTCAGAAACACTGAATTTGAAAAAAGGAGCAGGGAGGGTGTGGAGCTGGAGAGAAGGATTGTCAAAAGAAGGCAAGTTAGAGTAAGACCTTACTGAGCCCTGTCCTTTCAAATTTCCTGTGCTTGACACATCATCAGGATGATGTCAAAGTGACTTAACCAAGTATGACACTTCATTCCAATGATGTGGCCAAGCAGAGGAAATTTGGAAGGATGTGGCTTATGGTACTGAAAACAATCATTTAGAGAAATGCATGACTGCTGTTTTTCAATTTAAATGAATTTCAAGCACTTTCTCCCCTCTCTTGAAGACATTGCACATAAATATATTGCACCACTTGGAGTATTTGCATTGCTGCTGAGCTTGCCAGAGGTTGTTAAAATGGCTTTACTGCGATTAAAAAGGGAGCCCCTAGTTCTGATGTGGCAATTTCATCATACTTGGTGTTGTGTACTACAGTATCTATGGCACTGCATGGGAAACAGCTGAAAATACAAATTTTGAATTCTTTTGTTATTGTTGTGTTGTAATTTTGATACTATTAACACCAAGCAAGGAAGCCCTGTGAGCGCAGAAGCCCACTTTGTGTGCCCACTCACTCTGCAGCCCTTCTCCATAACCCTGGCCAAGCAGCTGGTGTGTTAAATACTGTGTCAAGAGCCTGGGACCAGCCCCAGGATGTCCTGGTTTTCTTCTGCGTGTAGGCAACTGAGTGGTGACCACACAATTGGTGTGCCACAGGGAGTGCATGCAAGGGCAGCTCACCTTTTCTGAGCCTGCAGCAATCCCCACTAAACACAATGCCTTTTTGGGGGTACCAGAGGTTTCCTGTGGTGGACTGACGGTGCTGTGTCCATCTCTCCCAGATCCTCGAGAACATTGCATTAAAGCTTCTTCTCTGCTTTGAGGGGCAGCATGACAATATGATGCAACATTTTCCACAGCACCCTCAGAAGCATCATTTTCAAAAGAAAGCTCATTTTCAAAAATGTTTTAGCCATGAATAGGCTTTAATATCATGAGTCACAGTTACAGCAGTGTCTCAGCTCCCACAGCATGTCTCAAAACTCTAGCTATTCTTTCATGGGTAATAGGAGAGAGAAGTTTATCTGTGATTTGGGGATACTTAGCTCAAAGGGTGCATTAAGTAGTTTCTAGGAACAGAGGGACTGTTACATCCAAAAAAGCATCTCAAACAACACCTTATATAACATCAGAAAGAACTGATTAGGTTTCATTTGCTCCTCAGAAAAGAGCCAGATAGATTTTAATATGCTAAGGAATAAATTAAAATAAAACAAAGATGAACATTTATTTTTGAAGGTGGAGAAAAAGGAAAAAAGAAATGCCCCCAAAAATCAAATACTTATGTGTCTCAGTCACTAAAATACACAGTAACCATAGCTGTTAATGAGGTCTGAGGACAAACATAGCTTCAGTACCTACACTCTTCTTAGTTAGAAACAGATAGTTTTTATTTAAAGAATACTAATACTTTCTTTTCTTTGGCTGGTCTTTATTAGATGATGCTCTGCAGTTTCAGCTTGCACCGCTGATTTAAGCAAGCAAAGCTTTATCTTAAATATGGTACATGATATTTTCTGGCAAGTCTAAAATCCTTGAATTCATCTTATCTCTATGGTGACAAGCCTACATTTGGAATAAAGTATCACAGCTTTTCAGAGTAGAGGCTATTTCAGATAAGAGCTGATGCCTTTGATTTATGGCAGTTCTCAGCTTCTATGGTTTGAAAACGAGGAATGCCTGATTATTGGTTACCAACTGTTTTTCCAGGAATAACTATTTTTGAGCAAAAAACCCCATTGTAACTATAAGATCTGACTCAAAGCACTGCTAATTTACATAAAAAGATAGGTCACTGCTATGGACACACATTTGCTGGCTCTGTTTGAGGCAACCTCCTTGTAGAGGGGAAGAAGAGGAAAGGAACAACAGAGTCCAGTCTAGAACTAGGAAGGAAAAGATGATTTACATGTACAGCAATTTCACGATTATAAGCCGCACCTTTTTCATTGAAGAATACAGCCTACACCAGTAGTGCGGCTAATCATCAGGTGCGGCTTATTTATGGACAAATCCCAGTGAAATGCCAACCCGGAAGTGAGAGCCGGCCAGGGAGGGTGCTGGGGCTGCCTTTAAAGGCTTGGCTGGACTATGAAAACTGTTTGCAACTTGAGCACCTGACACCAAACCCCGCGCTGGTGCAATTCTGTTACTAACTCGTTACTTTGTCGCACATGGATCCTCGCTTAAAAAAAACAAAAATAAATGCAGCTTATATTCGGGTGTGGCTTATATATGGACAAATCCCGTGTTCTGCCCAGCTACCTGGATGTGCGGCTTATGATTGTGAAATTACTGTAATAACTTCTACAGGTATATCATTTGTAATTGTCTGCCTTGTGTATGCTCACTCTCACATGACAGTGGCCAAGAGCTGTTGCTCCATTTATCTATCAAAAAGGGGGTGATGCTCAATTCCCATCTGTAAAAAGAACACAGAAAACCCAGCTGCTTAACAGAATGATGTTTCTTTCTGAGGGCACAGCCCTATTTTGGTGGCAATACCATTCCATCTCTTCAGCAGCCAGATATCAACAGGTTTGCAATGCTTCCCTGCCATCAGCAAAGCATCACACTGAAATGTTGAAATAGGGATTTTATGTTCAGGTAACACTGAAACTAACTGCAGGAAATCTTTGAACAGGTCTGAGGTAAGGCCTGGTGTTTTGTAGGCACCAGGATGACACTGAACATAAGAAGGGTCCTGCTAACATGTTCAGTAGACAACATGAACTTTTTCATGGAGTATACAGTTCTTTTTTTTAGTGAGTGTAATGATATTATTTTGTAGTAATATTTTTCCAGGTAATTCTTTCCAAACCCCATCAATAATTCTCTCATAAAGATGCTATAGGATATTGTGATGATGACACAATGTCTTTTAAAAAGAATCTGTGAGGGCAGATATTAACAGCTTTCCAAGCTTTTTCACTTCTGAACTCAGCTGTGCTGCTAGTTCAGTCATAAAACCCCAGTGGAAACTATGTACAACATGTTTGGTTTCAATTGTCTGTTGATTTCTCCCAATTTATATATACCAGATCTTTGCCAGAGAGAGTGATTTTTTTTACTACCAGTTGATGCCTTACACTAACTCCTTGCAGTCTCTGTCAAATTTTAACTTCTGTTGGTTTTAGACTTGTTAAAAAGAGGAAGAAAAATGTTCCAAAATCAGGTCCCCTAGACCTCCTTGATCTTATCTGACATTTTCATAGGAGTATGTTTCTAGGTCTCATGATCTCATTATTCATGAACAAAGATTTATAGCACAAACTTTTTTTGCAAATATGTCGAAGTGGAAACTAGCACTTCAGGCCCCTTAAAACATTACAAGAAATATGCTGTTGGGAAAGAGCTGTAGGAGGAGAGGTAATAACAGCAGTAATGTAATTCCCTGGTGAAAAACTGTTTCCTTCAAGAAGCAGTATCTTCTGTCTTTGCATGGAACTTGATGTTGGATGAGATATTTTAAAGCAGTTCCAAAGTGGTACCTCAAAGACAGCTGACCAGACAGAAACATGTGATTTTGAAATGCTGCTGAGCTGAAAGACAAGACCAGCACATCTGTGGGTGCTGTAGAGACCAGGGAGTTTGGGTGTCTGCCTGCACAGCATCTGCTGTGTACTCCTGTTTTGTTACTTATTTTAGTCTGACCCTGCCAAGGAAGGATGCATGCAGCTACTGGGTGACACAAAACTAAACTTCCAACATAAAACTGCTGTCCTCAATACTACTTTTTTAAAAAAAAAAAACCCCAGAAAACAATACTTTTCCAGTGAAATAGATTTAAAAATAAAAGTGGAAAGAATTATTTTCATAGTTTGTAGAAAGTTACATGCCTGCAGCCACAGTGCATAGTGGCTGTACTCACTTTAAATAACCCTCTGACCAAAAGGTGACATCCTGCTAAAATAAAGTTCGTTTTGCTGGATACTTCCTCTGAATTCCTCTGCTTTTCTTCTTTGCCCTGTGTTTACTTCCTACTTATCTGTAATCTGATCTCATTTCTTACCTGCTGTTATTCAAGTGACTATTTTGAATGCTTTTTGGCCTTGCTCCTCATGCACAGCCATTGGTGCCATAAACACAGGGATTCTCACGTTTGCATTCAAAGCCACTTCTTGGGCTGCCACTGCATTTTTAAACCATGACAATCTTCTCCAAACACTGTGAGAACTATTCTTCATACAAACACTTTATCAAACCACAGTTTCTTACATTGTCTTAGCTTTCCACAGCTGTCATGGGAGACATAAATCACTCAGAAAACAGGTTTGTAGCAAGATTCATAATGCCTCCTTTTTTCTCTTTATTAATCTTTGGGCGTCTAGGCTCACCGTTATATACGAAGCTATTTCAATCCTCATATTTATATTTACAAACCACCAGCCCTACCGAGAGCAAAAGATAATAAATACAGTTTGCAGGCAGGGAAAGTAGTCATCAAAGATATGCAATGGTTACAGTAATTCCGCAATTATAAGCCGCACCTGATTATAAGCCGCACATCCGGGTAGCTGGGTAGAGCATGGGATTTGTCCATATACAAGCCGCACCCGAATATAAGCAGCACTATTTTTTTTTTTTAAAAAGCGTGGATCCATGTGAGACAAAGTAACAGAATCATGCCAGAGTGGGTTTGGTGTCAGGTGCTCAAGTTGCAAACAGTTTTCATAGACCAGTGAAGTCTTTCAAGGGTAGCCCCAGCGTGCTCCTGGCCGGCTCTCACTTCTGGGTTGGCATTTCACTGGGATTTGTCCATAAATATGCCACACCTGATGATTAGCCGCACTACTGGGGTAGGCTGGATTCTTCAATGAAAAAGGTGCAGCTTATAATCATGAAATTACTGTATACCCCTCATTAAATGCCCAGTGAGGTCAATAAAAACCTTTCGTTTGGATCCATTGGCTACTGAACAAAACCAGCACCCATGGAGGAATACTCAAATGGGATTTAAAAACTTACCTCCAAAACATCTCAATCCCCCAACTCTTTGTTGACCTTGAGCTTGCCATAGCTCTTCTGCTGGTTCTTCAACCTCACTAAGCCTATCCCATTCCCTTTCAGACACTGAACTGAGCTGCATGCCAAAACTTCCTAAACTGTCTCCCATTTTTCCTATGTGCAGTAATTTCTGCAAGATACAGTTTTGCTTAATGCCTTGCATGTCTGGGATGGAACAAATAAAGAATTCTGTGAGCTTTTTTCTATTAAGCCCTAATCCACAAAGATATATCTGTTATCTTTATATTATCAGCCCTCTCCTTTTGATAGCAACTTATGATGATGACAGGTATTCTTTTTCTGCAGGTCAAATGGCCTAGATAATGCTTCAAATGATCTATCCACTGGAAAAGAAAGTGCTGGCAAAGATCATTGTTACAGGTGAATCATAGGAATGGCAAATTTGATCCAGTCACTGCTGTATGTAATTACTACAGCAAGGTTTTCAGACGCCATGCAGGAGTGCTGTGGTTCTGGTTGGACAGCCGTTGTAAGGAAGGTGGGAAATGAAATCAGACTAATCTGGTTTCCATCAAAAGGCATATTAGTCGATAGGAAACATCAAGATAATCCCTATACTGTATGTAATGTCAACCTTGACATTAGCTGCACAACAAGGGATACTTCAGCCTTTTAAACTCAAATTGTTCCAATGTGCAGAGAGGACAGACGTCCTGCCTGGGAGGGAATCCAGGACAAAGCTGGAGGGATAAACTTTCTGCCCTTCTCTCCCTTCTTATCTCAGTAAAAAAAGGCCTCAGATAGTTGACCAGTGTAAGTTTTCTTGAGGTAGATAAGAGATGTAGAGGTCAGTAAAGAGAAGGCAATCTGATGGGATGCCATGAGATGGGTGTCCAGTGTTCCATGTAGGGGAGATATGCACTCAGGATGAGGAGCAGTATTTGGTTGTGCACATGTTTATTCAGAGAAATTTGACTTGAAGGAGACTTTTTAGACCACATAACACCGAAAAAGGGATTATGGCATGGTTTGTTATGCTCCCTCATGCCACTGCCCCTGCCTCTCTTGGGTGAGCCAGTGGCAGACTGTATTACTCTGCAGGGTGTGTGCAAGCAGCATGACGGTGCAAACTTGATTCTCCCAAATCAGTGTGTTCTCCCCGGGGTAAATAGACACATATACAGAGAAGAAGTGAAGAGCTCTGCACTGAAGAAACCATAATCACCAACTCCAAGAGATGCCCCTACAGTTATACTCCTATAGTTATAGTCCTATGGTGGGATTTGTAGGGAGTGCAGCACTATGATGCCTGTGAGGAATAAAGACCTGACAAGCAAGCCCCACGGCTTGTGTTTGGCCAGCTCAAACCAAATCACAGGGAAGTGCCCATCTTTGGTAATGATTCCTGACTTTGGCTCTTTGACATCACAAAATAAAGCTTTTTCTTTCAAAAGATAGGCAAAAATCCTGCTTGCTTTTTAACCTTGAGCCTGGCAGATATTTAATCTCTGTTCATGTAGGAAAGAGGTACAGCTCCATCATCTGCAGCTCAAATGCAGGTTGGAGCCTCTGTCTGGGAGATGAGAGGGCCAAATATTATCTGGAGGGAGTTGGATGTGCCTTGCTAAGACCTGGTATCTCCAAGCTGCTGATGAACAAGGAGAGAAATCTGTTCCTTTAAAAAAAGCAGGTAAATGTTAGCGTAGGGAAAGCATGGTAAATTCTGTTTTACAACAGCCACAAACTGCACTTTTTAGGGTATTGTAAAGATAAATTAATTGTTTTCTTGTATCTTCTTGGTAAGATGGAATGCTTTTGTAAACAATCATAACAAGCCACTGCATGAACATATTTGGAAATTGCATTTCCCTCTTCTGCCTAATTTTCCAGATTAACAGTTTGTGCTGTACCAGGCTTCTGAGAGGCTGATAACATTGACGCCTTGTAGCCATGACAGCCATCAACTGTCTTCTCAAAGCTTATTGGTAAAATATTAACAACATCACATACTGTGTGTATCAAAGGGAAATTCAATTTGACAAGTCTACTTAAAAATAAATAAAGCTTCCACTTTTACACATTGCCCACATAGACTAGAAACGCCTTCAGATTTTTGTGCAAGTATATATGAATTATTCAAGAAGATGAGCAAAGTGTGATGTTCTCTGGTCCTTCTCTCAGGAAGCTTTAAATATGAAAATTCCCTTGCTTTCTCAGAGTCACTTGTTATTTGTTCTCTTTTTTTCTTTTTTCTTTTTTTTTTTTTTTTTTTTTTTTTTTTTTTTTTTTTTTTTTTTTTGGTGAACCACAGTTCCTGCAAAGGGAAATCACAGCAATGTGTAGGCAGTCTCCAAAATGAACAAGTGATATGAAATGTCTTCGTAGCTTGAAATATCACTATTGGGCAAAGGAGCCTTTTTCCATATGCCACCGCAAACAGCAATTAGTTCAAGTAGAAAAGATTAGACCAGGTGCAGGTTTTGAAGTGACTTTTGGTGGGAGGAGGGAAAGGTCTCTCTTTTGTCAATTGTGTGTGTTAATTCATCAGGCATCTGAGGAATTTAGGGATATTCAACCTTTTGTGCTTAGCCAACACGATATGACCTCGGTGGCACCCGCGGACTGGACGGAGGTACAGGGCTTATTGACGCTTGTCAGTCCGCTGAAGTGAAGGAGCACATAAGCAAGAAGCACATGATATATTTATCTTCCACAGCACAGCTATTTTGCAGCAGCTTTGTTGGAGAACTCATAAAAAAAAAAAAAAAAGGCAGAATAAGCCTCTCCAGTGTGGGAAGCTCAGTTCGAGGGCCCGAGACAGGCAGCTGGCAGATGAGGTGGCTGCAGCCGTTCCCTCCAGCCTTGCAAAGCTAGAGGTGACCTTCAGAAAATGACAAAGAAAGGGGGCTAACACAACAATGTGTGTCCCTGAGATAAAAGATACTCTCAAGACTTCAAAAACCTCCTTAAAAGATTGGATTAACTTCTTCTAATCCTCTGAATCATGGGTAGATATGAGTTCAAAGGACTAATGTAATTTTATTATTACATTTAATCAAATGTTTAAGTTAAGAAATAGGAACTGAGCTAAGGGCAACCTTCCCTTATCTGCTTCCAAAGTCTGAAAGCAGGAATGAATTAATTAAGTAAATCTAAGAAGCTTAGGGGTATAACACACAGCAGCAGCTGAGTCAGCTTGACCATCGGCCAGTTATTGGGGTGAGATGTGCAGCTCAAGTACTACCAGATGATTCAATTCACATATCTTGGCAGAAGCAGATAAGCCTAAAGGGATACCCAGAGGGAAATAGTGTCATAAATTGGCAAAGCAGAGAGTAATTCACCACCTTAAACAAAATGCTGTCATCAAGGAAGTTGTGCATTCAATTCATGCAGCAGAGTAGTCTGCCTTACCAGACAAAAGCACATTTTGCAGGTTGGCTCTTTATTTAAGGAGAAATTAGTTTTGCTAGGTCTATTTTATGCAACTGGCTTACATCAGTTCATGTACTCCAACCCTTCATTTTCAGGAGCTTCACCCAAATGTCAGTGTCAAACAGGGTCACACTGGTCATAATGAGAGAATTAAAAGTACAGAGTGTGTATTCTTGCCCATTTCCTTAGCTTCCCACAGGCAAAGACTCCTTCACAAGTGCAAAAATAAAGTAAATTTTTTTAAAGATTGAACATTAGTTTGTGTTGTGGATCAGGAAACTTTAATACATAATCAGCTCCACTATAAAAATGTATGTCCAAATGACATATGACTAAAGACTTTCCTTCTATCTATTAGCTAAGAATGTGACTAATTGCAATAGGTTTCATTTAAGCAGTCAATTAAATCAGTGCAGTTTAACAAAGGAAATTCTGTTCTAACAGGGCAGGTTTCAGCACAAGCATTTTTCCCTTCATGACAGATAGTGCTTGTCAGAGGAGGACACTTAAGTGCATATATAAATTATCTTAAAATTTGAGTACATTACTGAATATTTTCAATTCAGTGGGAACCTGAAGAAAGCTTGAAGAAAAGGGCAACTTAATTTGAACAAATCATTCTAGAAGCTGGTGATTTCTTTGATTTCTTTGCTAGAAAATTAAGGCCAAAGAACATCTAGAAGAGCCTTGTTCTGAACCTTGTTCTCCTGCCTTTCAACTATTTAAATTTGGGAGCAGCACAGAAAAGTCATGAACAGCAACAACCTCAAACCAAGCCAACCACTAGCTTAATATCCATGAATACAAGGCACTGGCAGTGTGCTGGCTGGATGAAGTCATGCTACCCAGGTCCAGCACAAAACCAAGAGCTAGGAATTTAGGATACACACAAAGTAGAATATTCCTCTGCTTCAAGCCCACGCCTTAAACACAAAACCCAAATGACTTCTGGGTTTCCAACTTTTGCAGTCTTCTACAGTTCTTTCTTTCTGGATACATTAGTACGAGTGCACAGCCCATGAGCGTTAATGCTCCCTCTGATTTCATCCTTTCATATATATAGTTCCTGCAGAAAACCAGGCTGTTGGCTGCACAGCTCTCAAATATTGCCATGGCAATGGACTGTGATGTCAGAGACACGGGACTGGGAGTTCCCTGCATCGCTGAGCTAAGGGAGAATCCTGGCTGGGAAGGAGAAAACTCCCATCTCAACAGTTTCAACAATAGAAACAGCAATTTCAAAAACAGCCAGCGAAGAACACTCAGTAGTAAACTATGCAGAAACGACCAGAAATTCAGCATCAAAAATTTGTTGACTTAAGAGAATCCCAAAATAATTGGCATGGCAGTAAATAAGTAAAATCAATGGAACAAAGCCAGTGTTGTGTTGGCAGTAACTGTGACATTAGAATCAAGATACAGTAATTTCACAATTATAAGCCACACCTGATTATAAGCCACACTTCCCAGTAGCGGGCAGACCATGGGATTTGTCCATATATAAGCCGCACCTGAATATAAGCCGCACCTTTTTTTTTTTTTTAAAAAAGCGAGGATCCATGTGTAACAAAGTAACAGATTAGTAACAGAATTACTGCCAGCTGGGTTTGGTGTCAGGTGCTCAAGTTGCAAACAGTTTTCATAGACCAGTGAAGCCTTTAAAGGCAGCCCCAGGCACTCTCCCTGGCCAGTTCTCACTTCCAGGTTGGCATTTCACTGGGATTTGTCCATAAATAAGCCGCACCTGAATATAAGCCGCACCACTGGGGTAGGCTGGATTCTTCAGTGAAAAAGGTGTGGCTTATAATCATGAAATTACTGTAATTTTGCCATTTTACCAGGGAAAGCAAAATACAATGGCAGAAAATACAGCATCTTTCACTCAATTATACAATGAGTATTTTCAGCTCCACTGGCAAAAAGCTGAGGGCAATTTTAGACAGATTATTCCCTTAGACTAAAAGTTCACCATAGAAAAGACCATGTAGGAACTGCATGTGTGAATGCCCTTTAAAATAACCAGATACCTCAGCTTATATTGTGTGGGAGCATTGCAAAACTGCAAGCAGCAGCAAGGGACTTGAGATCCAAAGGCCACTCCCGGTGATTATTGCAGAAAAGGAACAGATGTCAAGAGCTGAGGCAGCTCCCAGCCTTTGGGGGCTGAGGCAGGACCCTCCCCAGCCCTGCAGCACAGCTCACCACAGTGCTGGCAACCAGCACTGCTGCTCTCAGCCAGCCCACGGACCTCCTTCTTGAGGTGGGTGTGCTGATGGCCTGGGGAAATCAGAAAATGAAAAAAAAATAAAAATAAAAATGAGGGAACAGCTATATGGAAGGAAAGAGTGCAAAGGCCCAGAGCAAAAGCTGAAACTGGGTCATGCTGGTCCCTTCTCTAACCTTGAGAAGAGGGGACTGGGAGCAAGATGCCCTGCTTCTCCTCTCCTGCTTGGGTGGCCTTGCTGCCTCTTGGATCTGCTATTGCAATGGCTCACCTGCCTGTGTGCCTACCTGCAAGATCAGGGTGCCTGTGAATCAGGAGAGCTCCTAGACAGGAAGGTTTGATGACTCATGTGTTGGACAGGGACGGCATGATAAGATGAAGGACCTCAAGCAATGTATTTCAATGGAAAATTAAATAAACTGAAGGATACACACACCCATCATGATTTCAAAGGTAACTTTAAAAAAAACCCCAGCACTAGAGTCACTGCCTTTACAGTGCTGTGCTGTGATTTAAGACATGTCTGCACCCAGCAGGGACTATTGAGGCAAAGAGCCCTGAGACACCTATTTCCAGAGCTGAATGCTGTATAATTACTAACTGGCCTTGCTTCAAAAAAGGGTGCAGCCTCACACAAAGCCATCTATATTGCAGCTGGGACAGCAGCCAGTACCTTCATGTGTCCCTGTGTTGCTCTATGGACACAGATCAGAGTTTCAGAGGTTGACCAGGGCTCTGTGCCCTGCTTTGTGGGGTGGACCTGCCTGATGAAAGACTTCTGAAACCACTGCTAAAAATCTGTGCTTTTGGAATGAAAACTCTACATCGTTTAACTAAATTCCAAGTAGCCCAGCCCATATTATTTTTGGTATGAATGTTGTAATGACTTCTAAGTGTTTTGAAATGCTGCTAGAAATTTTGTGCTTGTTTTGCAGTTCATAAAGCCTGGGCTGTAAAACAGAAGCAGTGATTTTCCTTGGCATTTCTGCTGCTCCTTTCAGTGCCAGTGAGCTGTGAAGAAGCCACAGCCCAGATTAACAGTGAGCCCTCTGCATTGTTTCCTGTATTGTCTCTTGTATAGATGTATAGATGACAAATACCCATGTTGCTGGCATGCACCTATATGTTGCTGCTGTTTCTTTGAATTTTATTGCTGCTTATATTTCCGTCAAAGAGGGAAGGGTAGCTATAGAAAATAATTTTGACATTAGCCTATACTCTTCAATAGTCTGGCTCCTTCTCCACATTTTTAACTTCTACCATTTCCAGCACAGCATTTTTCAGAAATGCAGTCAATGCAAAGATCATCGAAATGAAAGCAACAATGTGAGGTGTCAATGCAAAGTGTGTGATGAGAATTAACTCCCAAATCAGTGGTGTGGCAAGGGGACTCTTTGGAAGGAACTTCTGGATTTACTTGCAGGAATGTTGTTGCCTAAAATAGTAGGATGCCTCTAACGCCTTCTGCCACATGGTAAAAAGTTATGTCAAAACTGTTCTTGAAATTGTAGTTGCAGAAAAGGCATCTACTCATAATCACAGACCTTTTCAAGTGGTTTTGACCTAGAAATGAATGTTTTTACTGGAGTTCCTTGAATAACTTAGTCTTGCTTTGTAATAAATATGTCTTTACAAGTTACTGGAAAAAGGCAACGCACCTGCAACTTGCCACAGAGAAGTGCACATGACAATCACATTGTGTCTTTGCAGCCGAAATGAGTGAATTGCACAGATTCTAGCATGAATAAATTAAAAAATCAAATAGCTAGAAAAGCAAGAAGCTGGAGAGAAGGAATTTTAATGGCATTGAAATACACATCAGTCAGAGGAAAATCAGTCAATTTTATCAGCAAGGGTTTTGTTACTGATAGCTAGCTTCTCTAACACATTGCCATACTGAGAGCAAAATGAGACATCAAGCAAAAACGGTTTTAACTTAAAATATTTGCTTGTTTTGTTTTGCATCATGTTTTCCTTGTGCCTAGTTCACGAAGTACAATTTTTCTGATTTGGAAATCATATGAAAAGTTATGGGGAAATTACAAACACTCCAATATCAATTGCAGACTCATGTTCACATGTTCACACTTGTGCCTTCTGGTGTTTTTTCCTTTTAATTATGTTATTTTTCTAGTAAGTAACAGATTACCTGACATGGATGTCAATTAGTCATCACTTTCCCACTGCAAATCTTACCATCTGTTCAAGATTTCTTAGGATTCAATGGGAGTTTTTAATGAATATTCACTGGGCCAGACCTCCAAATGTTCAAAAAATTGTGTTTAAATTAATGTGGAGCTTTATAGAAGAAATACATCCAGTCTCATCCAGCTGGATCTAAGAATTAGATCCAACTAGATAATACATTTGAGGCTAGAGACCTGAATTCTGATTAAGTCGGGATGCAATAGTTCAGTTTCTTTAACTCTTACTTATGGAGCTAGTTACTCTTTCTGCCTTTATAGGCAACAACAAAAAACTGTTTCTCGCAGAGTGCTTACCATTTGTAAAATACCACGTACTGCACAAAGGTGAGTAATCACAAGAACCTTGTGTAGGAAAGCTGATGCCATGTGCAGCTGCTTGTTTTGCTCCTTGTCACCCCTGTTCAGGGAAAAGCGATTGGTGTTTTGAGTCCCAGATGAATTCCTGTAATGCTCCTAGGATGTAGTCAAGTTCAAGAAACCCCAGAGTTTAATCAAAGTGCAATTACTTCAAGGAAAGTAAAGCAGAGAGATACAAGGTCTGATCCCTCAAAGTACTCATAAGCTCTAAAGTTCATTAATTTTATCAATAGATTAAATGTGCTTTTTCCCTTTAGAGATGCCGACTGTTGTGCAACTTATTCAGTACTAGTAAAAAAAAAAAAGTCCCCTTCTTTGCTATTGATCAGTGTGATTCTTGCAATAGTCTGTTGCAAAACAACAACAACAACAAAAACCAAACAAAAGTTGCTGGTGTTTTTCTTGGCTTTGGCAATTTAACATAATAGAAGTTAAAAATGTAAAGTTCAACTTCACTAAATTATTTTAATAGCTAAAATAAAATATTTGAGAATTCTTCCTTTTGGGTAAGATTCTGAACACCAGAAAATGGTAATGCTGATAATCCTACCACTGTTCTAGCTGACCAAAAATAGAACTCTGTGACAGCCTAAGAATGCAAACTTCAGTCAGAAGTTTGCAAATGCTAGTCATGGTTTCATCCCTTAAATCTATCTTCGGTGCAAGGAATGATTAATGGCCTTGCAGGAGTAAAAGCTCATTCCCCTGCCTGCCCAGGGGGCAGAACAGGGCTGGCAGCCCTGGAGTGGGTGGTAGGGGGAAGGATGTGCAGCTGCTATTGCAGGGGTGTGGGACACAACCAAAGGACCAGAAGCACACAGGGTGCAGCAGGAGCTGCAAGGAGAAAGGAGATGGAGTCCTTTTGGGCAGCCCTGCCACACCTATATCTCAGGGAAGCTGCCAAGGGCTCTGCACTGGAGCAATGGGGAACAGTCACAGCTGGGAGAAGCACGGGCTGCTTGAGACTGCTTGTCCCCTTCCAGGGCAGCTGGGGTCAGAGGAGAGACATAGTTCATCTGGAAAACACCTCCATTCCCTCTCCTCTCCTCTCCTCTCCTCTCCTCTCCTCTCCTCTCCTCTCCTCTCCTCTCCTCTCCTCTCCTCTCCTCTCCTCTCCTCTCCTCTCCTCTCTCACCTACTGTGCAATCAGCAGACCAGCTGCAGCATTTTTATTTGCTAGAAATGAGTTGAAGATTTGCTTCCCCCAATTCAGGACCATATTCCTACAGGGTTTGTTCCTCACCTCTTTTCCCAATTGCAACAACTTACTTTCATGGGAACATATTTTCATCCTGTCATACTTCACAGATCTCACATTCTGATGAGGTTCAAGCTCTCTTGAACACAGTTAAAAGTTAACCACCGCCTCAACTTTATTCCTCTCTACATTTTTTAAAGACAAGAATGCTCTCTTTTTCTTTTACTCCCCTAAATCAATGACAACTCTTTTAAAACCTGGGGATAAAAATTTCAGCATGTAATCTTGTGCAACAGTCAAGGAAGGGTGGAGATATAAATATCATAAAGTCCAAATTCATCACTGAATCTGGAGCACATCCACTAATTTAAAAGCCGATGGGACACTCAGAGTAGAGATAAACACAGATGGACAACAACATTGCCAGAGAAAAGGATTAGACAGGATCCTCAAGTGACATGAGGGAATGATCAGATCAAGTGCATATTACTCCCACAAACGTCCTTGCTTCCCACCTCTTCCAGTAAGACAAGGCAAGAAATTTCTTACCCCCCACTATGAATTCCTGCAGCAAAGAATCTTTTAAGGGTGCAGTCTGTAAGTTTTGCCTGGCTTTGTGCTTCTGGCATGTCCCTCTTTGGAAAACTGACCACTCTGTGACCTTCTGGTGCTCCTCCCAGCTGCTGTCACTCAGTTATGGGCAATACCAGAACGTCCCCTCTGAACTGTGTCCTAATTCCCGTGACTACTCTGGTCTGCTATGTGTCCTGTGCTAAAAAAAATTGGCTCACTGGACCACATGTGCATGAACTTGCTTTTTTTGCAATAAATAGTTTCACTGCATGCACACAGATTGCATTCAAAAACTCAGTTTTTCCTCTAATGAAAACGTTTCTGGTGGTGGTCTAATCTGGCCAGCATCATTTGGGAATTAAAAAAAAAATGGAACGAGAAGCATGGTATTGCTCCCTCTTCTGCTTATCCTTGAGGGCTTAAACCCTCCGAGTGCCACAAAATGTGAAAGGAAATATTTAAATTCTGAGACAGCTTGTTTCCCACCCAATTCTCCTGCTCAATCTCAATATCTGCCTAGTCAGAAAACTGCTACCAACAAACCTACTGCACGTGTTCACTGCCCTGTGAGCAGGAAGTGATGCCTCCCAGAGTCAGCACCTAACACACCAGGAACATGCTGGATGCTGTTCTGCAAAGCTGAAAAGTCTGAATTGGTTTAAGCAACTCTTGCTGCCATTTCTGTCTGGAGCAGACACTTGCAATGAATGTAATAACCTAAACAGCACATGTATGAGTCACAGGAAAAGCTTCAGCAAAAGGTTCTTGACGTTGCGACACACTTTCCTATATTTAGACACAAGGAACGATGCTTCAAAAGTTAGAAGAAATCAAGCAAGCTTGAAAATGAAACGTCCAGGATGATTTTTAAAATTCTGCCTGACTTGTCTGGGAAAAGCAGCCAGTGGTCCTCTTCCAGGAAGGTCAGCTATTAGCAACTGGTGAGGTTAACACAGCAGTCTGCTCATATATTTGAGATACTCAAACCTGAGAGATATTTGTTACTCTGAGCCAGCCAGAGTCCCCAGCTTCACATACTACTTTTTTCTTTATAGCTTTTAACTTTTTACGGGCTTTTTGGTTGATTTTGTTTGTTTGTTTGTTTGCTTGCCTGCTTTTTTAATGTTCTGTATTTGCAGGTGCAAACAAATGTTGCAGATGCTGGTTTCCATTAATTTCTGGGTATGGTTGATCCACACTTGCCTGTTTGTCAAGAAGGTGGCTGCAGCCCAGAAGCCTGATTCCCATTTAAACTGGGTCCTGATTCCCTTTCATGCTCCTATAAAGCAGCAATGGAAAAAGGCTCTAGCAGAAAGGTCCTAAGTCAACTGCAAACACCTATTTGTCAGGTAGCTAATCCAGGATGTTATAGCTATTTATAAAAATTTGTCATTTTTCTGCAGTCATCCAGGAATGTCATTAATAGCTGTTTACCATGGTGCCAAAAGATACTTTTTGAAGGGATTTAATGCCCAGATCATTGCAAATCTGGTGTTTGTTTTTGCCTGTTCCCCAGGCAGAAGCTATGAAAAAAACAGGCTTTGAAGCCTGCAGCATGATTAATCTGAGACTTATTACAGTAAGAGAGAGAGAATGAAATAAATCCCTTTTTCTAGCACTCCTAACTCAGTGTAATAGCCCAAGAATGACAAGCTAAACATTACCCTGAAGTTATCAGGCTTCATTTCTCATGACAGAGAGCATGCAGCAGATTGCACTTTATCTTTTTAAGCTGACCTGACTGCAGACCAGGAATGCGCAGAATGCCAAGGTCCTCCTTTCCTTCTGTGAAGACTCTCCCAAGGAAACAGGGTATCATGATGCAATATTTAGCACTTAGTTCTTGTAGTGCTTAGGACAAAAATCTGTTCGGAGCAAGCTGGTTCCTTGGGAAAAACAAAAATCCAAAGCCATTTCCCTTTGCAGAGCTGTGGCGCAAACGACCGTGTTGATTCTGGAGGAGAATGCAGGGCTTGGTTAGGGAGAAGCGCTACAAAAAACACATATCATCAACATGTCTCTGGAGCTGAGCTTTGATCAGCTTCCTTCACTGTCCAGCAAAACAGTTGGTAACTACTAAAACATTTGGAATGATGTCATGAGGTACAAAAAGGATCAGGCCTGAGTGTAAGATGGACAAACGTCTTTACAACGAAGACACTCCTCTCCCTGTCAAAGGCATATTCAGTTAAGGTCACACTTTATGGGTGCCTAAAGACTTTGCAAGTGGTCAAAATCACCAGGCATAAAAGGGTATTTTAATTTCTGTTTACCTACAGTAATTTCACAATTATAAGCCACACCTGATTATAAGCCGCACCTCCTGGTAGCCGGGTAGACCACGGGATTTGTCCATATATAACCCACACCCAAATATAAGCCGCACTTTTTTTTTTTTTAAAAAGGTGAGGATCCATGTGTAACAAAGTAAAAAATTAGTAACAGACACAAATTGGTGTCAGGTGCTCAAGTTGCAAACAGTTTTCATAGACCAGCAAAGCCTTTAAAGGCAGCCCCAGGAACCCTCCGGCCCGGCTCTCACGTCCGGGTTGGCATTTCACTGGGATTTGTCCATAGATGAGCCGCACCTGATGATTAGCCACACTACTGGGGTAGGCTGGATTCTTCAATGAAAAAGGTGCGACTTATAATTGTGAAATTACTGTACTTTTTAATTATCATCATGCTCATAGTCATGTGATGATAAATTGTCAGATTTTTTAAATTGTTTTTCTTGCCCATATATTTCTCTCCCAATAGAAAAGCTGCCTAAATATAACACCTCTTATATCTTTTCTCATATTTTAATCAGTCTGATACTTCAGTTCCTAGAGAAGGAAAACAGGCAGTACTCTGAATTTAACACTGAATTACAGGGGATGGAATCCATCACTAAATCATAGCAGTCTGCTGTAGCCAGGAAAAGGTGAAAACTGCTTTTGTACCTCATTAGTTTGGAAGTTGTGGTGACTTTTACTCTCCTTCCAATTTTACCTAACAAGGAAGACTTGTCCTTAGTTGCATTAATTGTTTCTGAGGAACATGAGAAAGGAATTCATGTGGCATCTGAACACTGTATTCCCTCATTACCAGTATTTCTCAGCAGGACTCAGGGTAAAGCTTCTATCATTTGCCAAGGCTGTCATCAGGTCCATCAAAATATGCAAACATCCACATGGCTGCTTGCCTCCTGCCATGCACTGGAGTATTTTTTTTTTTCTATTTCAAAGGGAGGCTGCAGGGACAGGGTTGCAGCATGCAAGCTCTGGGCTGGACAGCTTGCTCATCATCCCACACTTTCACCTTTCTTCAATGCTTCTTAGGGACTAAGATCCTTCTCTACAAGCAAAGCACATGCATTTTCTTAATTAATGTGTTTTAACGAACATTATACAGAATTTAGTTTTCCATTTCGTAGCACTGACTGTCATAGTGCTGCAGAAAGAGCTTAATAGGATAGAGCAGAAATGGTGGGTAGAAAAATGGCCCTGAAGTCTTTACTCCGTTGATCAGATATGTTTTGTTATTACAAGAAGGCTTGGGGTTATTTTTATTTTTTTTTATGCTAGACTGATAGATTGTGTTTTAGTCTTTTGTAAGATGTTGTTTAGATCCCATTTAGAAGGCTGTGGAGAAAATGCTCTTCTCATAACAACAATAAAATTCTTCTGTAAATATCTGCTGTCCTATTTATCCTTTTGGAATTAAAATCAATTTTTTTTTAAATTAAACTTGCTACCAGAGGAAGCAATAGTTGCAAAACTGTGTAAATAGGTACCATTTGTGAATATAAACAGTTCTGGATTTTTTTTGTTTTTTTTAAATCTGAAGGCTTAAGCAGTTTCACAATTTCTGGTGCTGTTTTAGAGTGTTTTTGCACAGAAATAGACCAAAGCATGTTGAAACTACACATAAGGGGTGGAGAAAGCAGAGAGGACGGCTGTTGTGAAAAAAGCTGGGGATCGGAACAGGAAGCTGTGAACACAAATTAATTACACATATGTGAGTAGCAAAAGGGGAGGGAGGTACTCTCTCCACATTTGGAAATTATAATAAATACCAGGCTGTCCTGTGATCTCACAGTCTGGAATTGTAAATGAAAGGAGGAAAAAAGTTCAGTAGGATCTTTTGGATCAGGATAGGAGCCTTCAATGAACACGACAATGTAGATGCATTTGCTGAGTGGTGCTTGTGGTGCTCCATCAGGCACCATGTCATAGATGCCTGCAGATTCTGCTGCTACTTAATGTCTATTTATAGGGGTCCTTAAAGGGAAACTTAAAAGGAAACTTAAAGATAAATAGCTCACAATGGGGAAAAAAAGGCTAAGAAAGAAGCAGAAACATGAGGAGACTGCAAAATGAGAGACAACATTTGTAAAATAATGGATTAGACCTTACCTTCACGTAAAGCACTCCAGTTCTCCCCATTACATTAAGCATGTTCCCCTGAGCTGAATCCCTCCCTGCTTGCTGCAGACACATCACTTCTCTTGTTTATATCTTCCCCTGTCTCTGGGTGACTCTGAATCAGCAAAAACATGGCAAAGAGAAGTAAAATAACCTGCATTTCCAAATCCATCTGGGTACTGCAGCTGAGGGCAACACCTATGGGCACAGCCTGCTCTCTGTCCCCTCTCTGCCCATGGTGCTCTTGAGAGCAGAGATGGTTGGTCACTCTCACACCATTCAGTGAGATATCACAGCCCTTCTGCAATGCATCCTGAGACCAAGGATGATTTGGTCTTAAAGGTTTTAGAGCTCAGAGTTGCTAGTGGGAAAATGTCTCAGTTTTCCCTTCAAACTGCATGAAACAAAACCAAACCAAAACAGACAACCCTTCTGAAGTGCCAAGAATTTTGTGAAACTTCCCTCCAGCCCCATTTTGGGTTTTTTATGCTCTCAGCAAGTGTCCTGGTAACCCTGTGCAAACGCACACAGGTAAGCACTCCTATTTTGCACAACTGGTCTGAGCCAGGCTGGCAAGAGGCACCCATCCCAACCACAGCTTTGAAAAATTGTCTGCAATCATATAACTGTGTCACAACATTGGTCCCCAAGGAATTTCCATCATTTGCTCCCATCTGAAAAACATTTCTTTGTCTTAGCCCAGCATCATCTTCCCTTCCACCAAGTCCTTAAAAGCTGACTGCTGTTTGAAGAATGACTTCAGTCTCACAAGATCAGAAGCTGTGGGTAGTCACACAGAGTAATGCAAAGCCTCTGAGGTAAACGATGACACAGTGGGCAGAGAAATGGGAAATCAGACTCATGTGGCTTTCCAGAGGGCTTTTATTGTGTTTGCTAGTTTGTTATGTAGTCTCTTCCAAAAGTCACCAAGGGAAGTAAAAATGTGATCATACTACTCCTCAGTAATAAGCCCCATTTTCACACAATATTGATTCACTCCACTTTTCATTTTTTGTGGCGCACAGGATAGCAACTACCAATAAAAATTGTGAGTTTACCATTTAATCATTTAAGAAGCAGTGCTTGAGCTGGCCATTTACTGCTTAGCTCTATTGTCCCCAAGGTGTAGCTGATAACAAGTTCACAGGCAGGAGCTCTGGATGTTCATTTGTCTTCAGATTCCATCACTAGCATATTTTTTTATAATTTAGTTATTTAAAAGGGATGTTTAATCTCTCCCTCTTATACAGACACAAATCTGCTTCCTCCCCACTGCTAACTTATAGCAAACTTCTGATTCACTCTGCAGTTCCTTTGAGCTCTGAGAACCAAACACTGTGGTTTAAAAAGATTAAAACCAGAAATGAAACCTGATTATTGTTCCATGCATCTGCTTTAAATTGGTTGTTCTGTTTATTTTAGAGCCTTCCACTGGTGAAATGAAAAAGCAAGCAGCCATTCTGCAGAATTAGTCTTACTACATTGGGCTTTATGCTTGTCTTTTATTTACCCTTCTCTTTCAGAGTGTCAGTGAAATATTGCCTGCATGGAGAAATCTACATGACTAACAATTAGCACATGCCATTAAATTAAGTGCTACCTTTAAACTACATTCTGTAGGTTATTAGAGCTGTGTTTTAGCTACAGATGACTGGTCCAGGGTCCTGCTCATTTGAGGACCACTCATCATCTTATAATATATCCTTGTCAGAAGGTGCATGCAAACAAATGCCATTCCAATAGTGGCACTCCTTTCTTGTCTTCCCAGGGCTCTCCCTGTGTACCCAGCACCAGCAGAATTACTCTCCCATCTTCTACAGCAAAACAATAGCGTGATTCAGCTCGTCCAGGATTGAGAGTGAGCCTCAGGGGTGTCATGTAATGGAGGAAGGGGACACCTCACTGCCTGGCCTAAGGTGGCACTCAAGATGGATTAACTGCAAGGGAGAAATTCAAGTGTGGGCAACACAGTTAACATTGACAGATCTTCACTTTATGTCAGCCTCATTTCCTTGCTCATGCAACCCTTCCTGAAATCAGGGAAGTAAGATAAGCTCTGCTGAGAACCAAAGCAAAGCCTTGGTGTCATTTAATTTGAATGGTCTTCAAGTCTTGACCAGACCTCAGCAGGCTGATGTATCCCTGTCCCTGTGAGCTGGGGAGCTGGAATATTGTATTAGCAAAACAGCTCTTGTGGACCACATGAGCAATGCAAAACGGCTCCTAAAGAGTCTTAAGAAGACAGTTAAATGTTTTGAAACTCTATTGAGCTTTTAATTGCCAGGGTGTGTCCCTGTGTCACTGCAAACTCTGTTCTAGGGCTTGTGCCCATGCTTTGAAGGGCCAGGGAGCTGATGGGCTCTGGGGGAACTGGCAGGAGCAGAGCAGATGTCCTACAGATGCTGTCCTGATGCAGTTGTGTACTGGGTTGTTTGGCTGTCAGCACAGAGTCCACACAACACAGAGTCCCCCTGAAAGGGGGTTTTAGCATGGTGGGGTTCAGTCTCTTCTGCCAAGTAACATGCAATAGAACAAGAGAAAATGGCCTCAAGTCACACCAGGGGGGATTTAGTTTGGGTAGTAGGAAAAATTTCATCACCAACAGGGTTGTCAAGCACTGGAGCAGGCTGTCCAGGAAAGTGGTGAATGCCTCATCCCTGGAAGCATTCAAGGCCTGGGAATGGAGTTTTGAGGTACCTGATCTAATGGAAGGCGTCCCTGTCTGTGGCAAGGGGACTGGAACTAGATCATCTTTAAGGTCCCTTCCAACCCAGCCTGTTCTGTGTTTCCGTTGTATGATTTGCATTGTAATGATTTGCATTTTCACAAAGGAAAATCCTAGCTTTTCTTTTTAAAGTGAGTAGACAATCCAAGCTTCTGGCAAGCTGCAGTAGTCTGCTTTAGTCTGTGTAATGTATGGGGATTTGACATCCAATTACATCCCAGGCCATTCCAGGGACAGAGATAATGCTCCTGGTGCCAGGCCAGGTTAAATGCATCTGCACAATAGACCCTGCAGATGCTCAGTTAGACAGATGCAGAAACTTGATGTTATCCTATTTTCAGATGCCAAACGGAGCTTATTCTGTTCTTACAAAGCAAGGACATAAGAGCCATGACAAGGAAGTGGTTTACCACAACAATGGCATCCTTGGCTTGTAATGCCCTTCCAATTACAAGGAGCAGACGATTGTTCATCACAAGCATTAGCAAGAAAAAGCTGAAAGAAGAGAAAAAGCAGCCTGCCATGAGCAGGAATAAAAAGACTGTAAGTGAAGCTGCACACTCTCAGAAGCTGATGCACATCTGGCACGGCTCTGTGGTAATCAGCAGTTAGCCTGTGCTTGCACCCATCCACACATCATTTGAATCCAGACCCGAAAGTCTTCCCCTGTAATTGTGGCAAATGCCACTTCACCAAAACTTCCCTTTTGTTCTCCCCAGAACACTGGGCTTCCTCCCTTTACAAACAAATCTCTGCTTAAAATTCATAACAATAAAGTTTATGCCCTTTCCCTGTTCATCTGACACACAGTCTATTTGCCCAGGAACTTCCCGTCAGGGTGGAGGGACCTGAGAATGGATTAAGCATAAAGAAGGCCCAAACTCACAGTGTTTTCAAGCTGCTTCAGCCAAATGAGAAAAAAAATGGGGAAAAAGAAAACAAACACAAACCCCTTAAATTTCAGTGAGTCTTTTAGGATCTTCTTGTGAAAGTAATTTTCAATGTCCATGGGGTGACCAATAGGACTTGCTTTACATGGTTGTTCAGTCAGCTTTGGTAGGTGAAACTGATATTCCTATTTTCTCATTTGGATGTTTCTGACTGAGGCAAGTATGTCAGGTTCAAAGCACAAATAGAAAAGCCTCAGAGAGCTTCCATCTGCCCCAGTCATGTGTGACTATAGCTGTATTACAACATTGTAATAATAATACCTTCTACTGCATCCTGCCACAAAGCTCTGAGACTGCTGAAAAACATATGTGGGCAATGATGGAGGTGCATCTAAAAGAGAGCAGTAAGCTGCCTGTTACCCAGAAACTGCAGCTGCCTTCTAGCAACCTTAATAAATAAATAGACATCTCCCATTCCAAGGAAAAAAACCGTAATGATCACGAGCAACAATGAAAAATGGTCACTCTGCATGTTAAAAATTTCAATTTTACATTAAGCTACGCTGGTGAAACCACTTCTTTCCATATTCTTAGGTTTTTCTGATGAGGAAAATCCAAAGATACATAGGAGACATCTTTCTCTTGGTGCACCACCTAGGGACAACCAAAGCAAAAGAACTTCTGTATTTGCCCAGAGTCCCAAATCCTCCCAGCAGTACCGTATGGAAAAAAAGGCAGAGCTGGTGGCACTCAATCTCTGCCAGGTACCCCGTGGTACAAGAGAACAGCTGTAGTGCTGCACTAATCTGTACAGGGCCTCAGAGAAATAAATCTCACGATTTAAACTCTCACCAGCAAGAGGTGGGGTATCCAGCAAGATGCAAATCGGTAATATATCAGTAAAGCACTGGCTGCTACTAAGATACATTCCTAATAAATGAGTGGGCCTCTGGAAAATATGGTCAAACCTTTCTAAAACAATCAATTTTTCTTAGCTGGTTGATAAGAAAATTTCAGTCCAAGACAAAGACGTGAATCAGAAGCCATGAATCAAATGACTATCCACGAGAGATAAATATGGTATGATCTTCCCTAACTCATCCATGCCAAAGAACTTCTTAGCTTAATAATACTGGTTGACACTGGCATCAGCCCAGTGGTTCCCAGAACTTCCTTATTAATTGTGAATGCTTTTGACTCAGCACTTCCACAGTTCCATAAATATCGAGGCTGACACAATTCAAGCTGCAAAAAGTATTTATAAACATTAAGATTCAATGGCAAAGCTAACCTACTGCTTGAGCTAAGCTTTGATTTATGCACTGAAGGTTTCTACTAACCAGGCTACATCATGCCATCAGCACAAAACTGAAATGTTCATTTGCTTCTTCCTCTGTAATAAAACAATGCCTGGAACCAAATGATCAACCTCCAGGTTTGAGTTGTTTGGTTTGGGTTGATTTCCAGTCATCCTGTAGTGGATGCCATATAACTCACTCACTATACTGAGGGGCATGGAGACATTTAGAATAAGGGCAGCTTTCATAAGACAACCCTTCTATGTTGCTGCTAAAATAACTGTCTCCAAGCAAAGTCTGTTTCCAGTCCTGAATGTTTAGGGATGCGAGATAGGACCAGATAAGATGGAATTCACAGTTAACATCACTCCTGTCACCAAGGATCATGCACACCACCTACTGTGCTGAGAGCATTATACCAGCATTTATTCAAAGGCAATGCCAGATTTATGGCATTGCTGCAATAACTGTGAAGGAAAAGAGTCCCTCAAGATTAACAGGTCATCCATGGCAACCTCTCTGCCCCACAATCCTGAGTTACAGAGAGTTCACTGTAACAATCTTTATCTAGAACTGAAAACTCCATCTAGTTCTTCCAGTGAGTGAAAGTGGCCCTGCAGTTAAGACATATGATATTACAGCTCTTCCTTTTAAATGTAGCTTCTTCACTGAAGACTCAAAACTGTCCATTTGACTCATCTTGCCAAGTGCAACTCAGCAATTTTATTTCTATGTCATGTAAAATAAAAGAAGTATTTCTGTGAAAAATATATCTTTTGACATATTTAAAATAAATGTTCAAAAGGTATGTGTGGTACTGAAAATTCAGTTAAATAGACCAGTACAAGTCAATTTAGTAGAACCAGGATAATCAAGAAGAATGCATTTGGGAACAGAGTAAAGACTCTGGGGAAGTAATAAAGTGAGCAGAAAAAAATCAAAATGAAAGAACTGATGTAGCTCCTGTTGCATATATTTTGCTGGTGGGCACCTCTCTATGATAAATTTTCCAGTACAGCACTTTCAGTCTCTGCTATAGGCAAGGTAGAGCAGTGCTGTCAGCACTTTAAATACCTTTGATCACCGTTGGCATTATTTTTCAAAATACAGAGAGACAGGAATAGGCTTGCAGCCTTAATGCAGCGTGAAATATGGTAGTTATAACCTATAATGAAAAGTCCCAGAAGTCAGTGAAGCCACTGCATAGGATGGTTTGTGCTGCTTTGAGAGAGCCTCAAATACCCTGTTTTCAGTTTCTGGAACTAAGCTCTCTTTCTTCACTGCGATAATCCAACTTCACTACATTAAGAGCTGCAATCATGATGTGGAAAGTGCTGCACCTTGGTGCTTACTCAGCATCCCAGTCAGCGGCTCTGAGGCTGGTTCTCACCTTTGGGCTGAGCTGGCCTGCATCAGTGTGTCAAAGCTGAGAATATGCACCACAGGCCTGGCCTGTCAACGCCTATCATGGGAAGACTATGGTGCCCTCAAGCTGTTTCTCTTCCACATCTTCCTGCAGCATTGTCCCCCACAATCTAAAGAGAGATTCCTAAAACTAGCACTTCAGAATAAAAAGTGCAGGTTTAACCATGTCTGAACCAGGTGGTTGGTGCATAATGAAGATAGAGAAGGGCTGGATTTGATTTGTGTTTCGTTAAATGACCACCTGTGGCATATTCTGATCTATCCTTTAGCAAGAGACCTGGCACAAGGCTGGGAACTTGGAGGTGTGGGAAGTGGACTGGGCTGAAATAATAGGAGCTGTGTTCCCACAGCATGACTAAAGGGGATGAATGAAAGAATATAACTCAACGTAAATATGAGCATAGTCCAAAAAGTCTTTATCTATTAGGGAGAAGAGTCTGATAACAAAAGGGAAAGGAATGCACAATCAGGTCTTGTCAGGTTTGACTCCATTGGTCTTTCTGCTCCAAGTTCTACTGCTCAGATCTGGTACTCAGGGGCTGGCCATGAAACAAGAATTTTTGTTTCACAATTCAGAAGGAGGGTTTTTGTTTTGGTTTTTTTGTTTTGTTTTGTTTTGTTTTTATTTTAAGATTTAAAATCTGTTTTCATTACGTATCAGAACAAAACCACTGTATTTCCAAAACTTTCACATCGAAGGCCCATAAAGGAAAGAGAATGGAGGCCAAGCAACAAATAGGCCTGTGCCTCTGCGATTCCCCTCTGGAAGGGAAAACCTGGCTCCCAGCTCCCAAGCACTGCCAGACAGGAGAGGGATGGCAGCTTCGACTCTCCCACCAGAAGGCCAGGGATGGCCAAGTTTTCTCCCTGCCCTTCACACTCCTTCAGTTAATTCTGTTTCTCTTTCTTCTGCCCCTGTCTCCTTGGAACCTCTCCACTCCATGTAAATAATTACATATGAACAGAGCTACAGAGAATGAGAATATGCAGTCCAGTGGTTAGGAAGCTCCCAGGAGATAAAAGGGAGCTGCAGATTCAAGTTCTTGCTCTGTCTGATTTGAAGCTGATTTCAATTAAGTTTTCATTGGAAGAAAGAGAAATGGCCGGTGCAGCTTGGCAGCCAGGGACCTACTCCAAATCAGAGCAAGTACTCGAACCTGGGGATGCACTTCCCAGGGAAACCTCCTAACCACTGGCAGATGGATCAGGTCTCGCAGGCGTGGGAGGGAGGCTGAAGCTCTCAGCCAGTTCTGGGGGAACTGCCTCTTCTGGGGCCTTTGCTGTGAAAGGAAACCCGTCAGAAGGCACATATCCAGCCAGTGTGCTAGAATCATCATGTGAAGTGATGTACAAGCATGTCTGCTCCCCTCACCCCATCATGGAGGCCCCCACACAGACAGTCTCCCACCAGAACTGGAGAAAGCTGAGAAGTTGACATCAGGCATCTCTAGAGTAGGACTCATTTTCTCCTTTCCTGCAATTCCCCTACCAAACTAGGAAGGTTTTCTGCCAATGTTACAGTCAAATCAGATACATTCTCTCAACAAGTTCCAGAGAAGCATCATTTTTAGGTGGAAAAGTTGGTTTTGGATTGTATGGGACGGATCCAATACTAGTAAAGAATTGCAAAACTATCAATCATAATGTGGGAAATGGAGAAGTACTTGACAAATGTTTCTGGTTTAGATTCAGAAGGAAGCAGGATGATATATTCAGAGTCTCACTTGATAGTTACTGTTCCACTGGCAATTAGCGATGATGTTAAACAGCAGTCATTAATAACAACATTTGTAAACCTGCAGGACTTGATTACAGTCTTGGTGAAGACTGCCAGCTTGGCTGACAGGAGTAGATGCAATAAGGAAAAATATTTAGATCTTATAAGATGTTTAACTAGCTCCCACATAACAATCCATTATTGTTAAATGGCTTAAAAGCTGTCTAATTAATGTATTTCTGGAAGTATTTTTAGCAGAATCATTCTCATTCAGCGAGGTGTTCCATCTGGAGTCTAGAGGGGGCTCTATTCTTCGTGTCAGCTTCTCCTGTCACATACCAACAGCGTAGACACAACCAAAACAACTGTGGTAGAAGTTTGAGACAACACGGAAGGGATTTAGAATGATAAAAGTGATGGGGGAATAACTTTGTTATAAGGATTAATTCCTTGTCATTTCTATTACTTGCATTTTCAGAACCAAATGTGAGTCATATATCTTGCAACAAAAGCTTTATGTCACACTTAAAGCTATAACCAGTGATTCAGATATAATTAACTTTGCAAAAGCTTCATGGTCACATTAGATAATCAGCTGAACATGACCCTCCAGAGCAATTCTGATCCTTAGATAAATAAGCAGGGGAGTTTGAAAGAGTCAGTGAATAGCTCTAGTGAGAATATTGCTGAAATACCACATGCAGTTCTGGCATCCAAACTTTACAAAACGCATTCAAAGTTTGGAAAGGATTCAGGAAAGACCTACAAGAATGATCTGTGGTCTGGAAATCAGACTGAGACTAAAGAAGTTTAATCTGATTTATCCCAGAGAAGTTTAAGAAGTAATATGATCATAGCTCACAGGCACCCAGATGGTGGAATAACTATTACAACTATGAGAAAGAAATTTTTGACTGTAGGTGTCACATCTAGTGTAAAAGGCATAATAAAATCCATTAGGTAGAAGCAAAGCTGGACAAAATTCAAGTTTAGGGCATATATTTTATCTAAACTGTGAAGGGCGTAAGGATTGAACACAATGAACTGAATTGTCTATCTCACAGTCTTTACAGAAAGCCTAAAAGCTGTCCATTATTATGAACAGGAAAATTCATGAAGTGCTGCAATAAAATTTGTAGATATGTCGTACAGGAGGTCAAACTAGAGGACGACCATAACATATCCTTTAAAAATCTCTCAATGTGTGGCTATAATTGTCTCATTTTTCCTTTCTAATGGAAGATGGTCACTGGCTTTGCTATATAATTTCCTAAGTGTTAGCATCTGTCAGTATTCGACAGCTTGGGTATATAATTATGTAAGGAGAACCTTGTTAAATATCCACAGCTAAAAATAACTTTTAAGGAGCTTTAGTTCTATTATTGCAAGTTAAATAAGGATCCTGCTGCACACTGCAGGAAGACATTGCTTATCTTCTTGTAATGACATGGAAATTTTGGTTCTCCAGAATATTCACTTGAGTGGAATATGATGATTTTGACTTTCTCCTCCAACTAATATAAAGGAACTGTGTTTTTCTTTAAATCAAAAGGAGACTAAAAGAACTAGCACAGGAAAATGTTGTTTTTCATGAAGACAAGTATCCCTTCTGAACATTTAATATGGCAAACAGTCACATCGGTAAGTGAGGTGAGATTCAAGGAAACTCATAGATACTGTTATTCACTGTT
>VRYO01001878.1:30127901-30163783 GCA_009812075.1 Sialia sialis
ACCAAAAAAATCAACAAAAGAAAACTTACCTGGGCTCAGGTTTCTCTGGAAATTCTGTTCTGGTTCAGGAGTGCTCAGTTCACAAACACTTCAGGCAAATCTTGAATGATTAATGGCTTTCCTTGGCTTCCAATACAGAGCAGATGTGTCCTTGCAGCTGTGGTCAAATCTTCCTTTGAGTTTCAGGATTCACTGAAGCCAGAAAACTATCTAACACAGTAGAGGGGAAAGGAGACTTTACACTGATATTCTGAGCAAGAACTTTCCCACACGGTTCCCCTACCTATGGGTTAATAGTCAAAGCAGAGGCAAAGGTGTCAATGGTCTAATCCTCATTTTACAGTAACTTCATGCTTTGATCTCATTAGCAAAAGCCTTGGCCTAACAACAAATGCCATGCTGGCACATCAGTCCCTGGACAGGACACTGACAGCTTGCATTTATTGGTACAGTGGTTACCAGCTGAGGCAGAGTCTTCCAGTGATCATGCTGCTCTAAGAGGCAACAGTACCACTTACCCCTCTCTTAAACCCTCCTAGCCCCCATGTCCAGATTAGGGAAAATCCCAGTATCTCTCACTGTGTGATAGCCACTGCTAACTACTGACTCTCAATAGTTTCACTTCTATGTAGATTTCTGCCTTTCTTCTATATAATATAGGTGGCATATCCTTCTTCTCATGATGCTGAAACGTCTTCAGCTTTGCATTTCATCTAATTTCCAAGAGTAAGTATATAGAATCTTCATTCGGTTTCACATGTATAAACACCTTCAAGTGTGTTTTGCCAAGTTTAAGAATAGCACTTTCACATTTTGTTCAGAACTTGTGCCTGGCACTTTCTACTAACGCAAGGTTATATTTGTCCACATGCTCTGTATAGGGTTACAGTGGACCCAACAGAGCTAACTCTCTCTAGTCTAGCAGACAAGACCTCCCTAATATCCAGCAGCACAGTGTAAAGCAAGAAGAGACTGCTATACTATTGACTTAAAAGGCATTGCTCGTAAATGGACAGAAATCTGGAATTGCTACTGTGTAAAGGCTGATGCTATTTATTGTATTGCTGTGGCAATCACACAGGAATTAGTACTTCAGCATGCGTGGAATTGTACAGTCTTGCACTTGCATTAAGAGTTAAACTGCGATATCCTGCTCCTCCCACCTCTCAGTAATGATCCAACAAGTACTGTGGAGGGAAAATATCAGGCTGTTCTGTGAAATTTTGAAATAAAAAATCATTGTCATGAGATGGCACAAAGTGAAAATTGAAGATTATGTTGGATAAATTCAATGAGCCACGTCAATATTACCTGTCCAGTAATTTTATAGCCCTCCCTTATGATTCGCTTCTGTGTTAGCATGCCCCACTTGCACACTTGTTTAAAAAAATAAAAAAAAAATAAATTAAATTTCAAAAAAGGCTATGTCTTCTTTGCAGAGCTAAGCAGAGCAAAAGACTGTCGGCATGATCAACTTGGATGTTGAAGAGCCAAAATAATAAAACCAGCAGATGCTTGGACAGCAATACCTGTATGGATTAATTGCAAAGGAGGTATTTCTTGCTGTCCTGCCCCCCAGTGCTGCACTGACTTTCTAGGCACCAAGGCTATATGGAACCAGCTGTGCAATCCCACCATCACCAGCGATGGGTAGCAGCAGCTGGGGAAATGTTCCTGCCACCTGGGACAGGCTTCCCAGCCAAGCTTGTCTGGAGACACAGTGCCACATGCAGCACAGCACTGTGACTCTGCTCCAGCACACAGCTGGTGGAGCCCCAGCAGCTGGGAAACCCACAACATAGACATGATCTGGAGCATCAGCCTTGTCCTGACAGCCTTTGACTAGACAGGTCTGGTTACAGCAGCTGAAGATCTGATCTGCAACACACATATACAGCATGAACAATACAAAAATGGAATGCATCCTGAACTAGGGGAACATCTGTTTAGGCAGTGAAAACCCCGTGGAGTGCATCATTCTGGGTGAATCAGCACAGCTGAGACTGCTGTTCAGCTGCCTGAGTGGCTGATTAAATTTTTTCCCAGCTCAGCTTTGTGCCATCACTGAGATTTATTGTCCATGGCACTGCACAATTTCAGGAGGTGCGGTTATCAGGAAGTACTTGGCTCCCCAGCTCTGTTACTGGGCTTTACACTACATAAATTACAGGGTGAGCACTGCCTAGCAGATAAGCAGACCCTCTGTCTTCCCTTGTGTTCTAAACTGACATTCCTTACTGCATCCCCACGTTGGTACTGATAGCACTGAACAAGATCAAGATCAAGATTCCTCACTGGCGTAAATTGACATTGATCTGTTGAAATCAGTGATTCAATGTGGATTTGCCCTCGCTGAGCATCTGGCCCATCTTCAGAACACTCTGGATGAAAACTGTTTGGTTTCAGGAACCTGATGGTTTGATAATTAGGCTGACACGGTTAGTTTGGATTGTCTTGGCCCTTTTGCAGTCACTGTAAAAGGGAAGAACAAATCTTGTTCTTCGGATGCCTCCCCTGATGAAACAGAACTGTGGCCAGCTGACACAAGAAGAGTATTAAGAGCTTTATTAAGCTTATGAAAATGAGTCCAGGAGAAAGAAAAGACCAAGTCCCTGCAACCTTGAGGTGAGTTCTGGAGGACTCCATTGCATCTGCTGCTGTCCTGAGGCTATGCCATCCCACGGTTGCTGAAGCCAAGTGTATAACTACAATTCTATTTTTTTTCTCTGTCTAGGCAAGGAAATGGATCCCAAATTGATTTTGTTTCTGATACAAGGCCAACAATTGTGCCAGGTCCATGTACAGGTCACTTGACTGGTATTGCTCTTTGTTATGCATATCAAAAATTTATCAGCAAATTAAAGCAGAAATGTGCTCATAGAAAATAATTCAGAGGGAAAAAAAAAAGGTTTTTGATACAACTCAGAGCACCTGAACACTTCAGCATATAATCTTTGACTGAAAATGTCAATTTCAGTTTATTTCTGAGCAAAAAAAAATTAAAAATGATTCCATACAGTATACACTTCTACTACAGTATATACTTCTATACGGTAGACACTTCAGAGGTGCTGAAATATTGCAGAAACTCCAATTCTTTGTTAAAGCTGAAAGTTACGAAGCAAAATTTTGATAGGGTCCACTTGGATAAACCTTCAAAAAAGAAAGCAGTGCCATTGCTTTCTTACTTACACCCCAGCAGTAGCCATTTTATGACCATGGATACAGAACTCAGATATAAGCCAGGATTCAAAGAAGGGATAAATGTAGTCTAGCACATAAATCCCAACACCTTGAAAGACAGACATGAATAAACATTTTTCTCCTTATGGCCTATCCTATAGTTATAACCCCAGCTCTTGTTAGAGCAGACTACTGTAAAAGATGGTCCTCATCTTCATCAGAAAATTCTACTTTCCAGTTCTTTAATTAACTCCAACTAGTACCAGTTTATTAGTGCCCTGAGACATAGAAAACATGGAAATATGCTGCTCTTGAAGAGACTAGTCTTTGATTGAATGACACTGAATTCTCCAGAAAACAGAACAGTGCATTTTTTTAACAGCCAGGGGATGACAAAGAAATCAGCTGACCCTAATCTTGACAACCTTTTTCAAGCAGAACTCTTTTCTTGTCAATTTTATCTGACTTAGTGTTAAACAAATGCTAAGTTTAAATTGAATGAAAAGATCAGGTTGTCAGCTCATAACAATGAGTTACTAAGTCTTGGCATACAATAAAATCCAAATTAATGGAAAATGATAAAAAAAGCCCACAGGACAATCATCTACCAAACTGACGCACTGCATTGCAAAGTATAGTTTACCTTATCTGTGCTGCTTAACGTGGTTTGAGTAATGTGACTACTCAGCCTGAGGAACAGGCCCTCACATCACCTCCCTCCTAGCACTTTGCTCTGCTATTCCTGACAGCCACATGTAGAAGATGAATACAGTAATTTCACAATTATAAGCTGCACCTGATTATAAGCCGCACATCCAGGTAGCTGGGTAGACCATGGGATTTGTCCATATATAAGCCGCACCTGAATATAAGCCGCATTTTTATTTTTTTTTTTTTTTAAGTGAGGATCCATGTGCAACAAAGTAACGGATTAGTAACAGAATCGAGCCAGCGCGGGGTTTGGTGTCAGGTGCTCAAGTTGCAAACAGTTTTCAGAGACCAGTGAAGCCTTTAAAGGCAGCCCCAGGCGTTGTCCCCGGCCGGCTCTCACTTCCTGGTTGGCATTTCGCTGGGATTTGTCCATAGATAAGCCACACCTGATGATTAGCCGCACTACTGGGGTAGGCTGGGTTCTTCAGTGAAAAAGGTGCGGCTTATAATCGTGAAATTACTGTACTTGCTTGCATCACCACCTTAAGATCAGCACCTGAAGTGCAAAAACAGGACAAAGTTTACCACAGTGTTTATTTTCATCTCCTGTAAGGATCGTGTCTTCCCCAAGTTTTGCATTGCTGCTCAGCACAGTAAGGCAGGACATAACAAGTGACTCTGACAACACTGTGAATGTGTTACTGATATGCCACTCAATTATTATCTTATTATGCCTTATTTCCAAAATAAAAACTGGCTGGTTACAAAATCAGTAGAAGATACTTGACTCACAGTGGGGAGAAAGGAATTATGCTCAGAACGGCAACTTTTAAACGTAACTTTATAAAATTTATTATTTGAATACTTTTCCCTTTGGTAAAGACCTTTAATCCATTAATGCTGGAAAACAGCCTTTTGTGGGATTCATTCCAAATCAAATTTAGAAGAGAAGCAGGGATAGTGTGCTCACAGACACATATGTGCAATTAAACAAGTACATGCTCTCATAACAAAGAGCCAACTCAATTACCTCCCAAGTATAAAGCTTACAAAGAAGAAGATGTGAACTTTATTCCAGAAAGTTTACCCAGCAAACATAAGAGAAAGAATGTGGAAGAAATTTATATGAAAGCAAATACTTCATACCTTATAAAATCCCCACTGGCTGATTGCAAAAAACTCTTGGAAATGCCAATTAGTCAGGTGTCTCTTTGTCCTTTTTAATTTTCCTACCCTTATTAAATCAATATCTCAGACAACTTAATGGCTCCCCAAAGTCTAGGTCAAACAGAGAGGCAAGAAGAGGTGGAATGAAAGGCTGTGCTTAATTTTGTGCCATGATCTAACTGTGGGTGAGGAGAGAAGGAATAATTTAGCCTGATTAAATAACTAAATATACAGTGCCTTGAAAGGAAAATTGGCCTCACTCGCAGAACTATGGAGATAATCCCTGACCAAAAACCATTACCACTGCTGGTTGCAAAGTTGTGACAAATTCTTTTCAGAGTCCTTTCATTTTTTCTGCCCTGCACAAAGTGACTTTTATCTCCTCTCTGACAGCACCTTGTGAAGGAGACCCTCAAGACCATGTCTTGAGCCCCAGCTGCACCTAAAGAGTCTCCCACCTTCATGGGCTCTGATGCCCCCAAGTTTGCCTCAGCCCTTTACAGCAGGTGTGTGAAATCTGGTCATGGCCCATGGAGGAGAGCAGTCACAGACATTTGTCAGGTTCAGGGTGCAATCCATCAAAAACAGCATCAGGTTTTCAAAGAAGCCCAGGTGTAAAGATCTTGCTGTGTATTGGTGTCTTTTCCAACTGGTAATAGAACTTGTAAGAAGTATTAATAAAGGCTACTTTAATATCAAATTTATGAGAAACAGTTCTTCCTTCTCCCTAGCTGCTTCACTTTCACAATGAAAAGTGGATGTTGAGAAGAGGAATTATTTTATTGGGTTGACTACAGTGATTTGTTCAGCAATGGTTTGGACAACTAACTTCTTAAATTATTGAAGTGAAAAATTAGCACTGGAAATCAAACTGAAAAACCCAAATACTTCACTTAGAAAATGGTAACATAATGCAGTTGTTTGAGTGACTAGAAATTGCTTTCCTGGATCTATACAGTTATCAAAGCAGAGTACTCTGTAATGCAAATCCCAGTTTTTCAGTAAGAACATTAAAAAGTATTTATTCCATGCTTGAATGAGCAACCACATTTTGTTCAAAAAGGAGTATCAAAATAATTCTTGCTGCCATTTTCCTCTCCATGCCTTAAGTCTGACTTGCTTGTTCTCTGAAAAACAGTGTAGCAAATGCCCTTGATCAGTATTCAATGTGCATGGATGGATGTGGCCAGTTCATGCTTACTATAATTCTCTGACCTCTCACACTAGATTTGGTCTTTACACCTCTTGATACTTCACAGGCTGATGACACGGACCCAGCAAGGTAACACCGATTTTAATGAGAAACCATTAAGAGTGTTTGTATTCCACATTTGGCCAAATCAGTTAACATTTAAGATCTCATGAAAGAAAAACTGTTGCTTCTTTTCTAATCTTTGCCTATCACAACTTTAAAGCATGTGGCATGATGAAAATGGTAGAATTTTCACTGCTTAGGGAGTTTCAGCTGCCAAAATAAAAACCCACACCTGCACAATCCTAAGAAAGGGAGGCTGTGCACCTTGGGGGGATTCATGTCCACAGCAGAGTTTCCTGGATCAGGGCCATTGTTTATTTTATACCCATGGACAGAAAATTCCTTGATTCTTCTACTTTGCCTTCTATAAGTTTCAGGACTGGATGAGTCATTTTACTTCATACCCAACATGTCATTTCCCATCATCTACTGAGTACGCAACCACAAGAAGATGAAGCAAAAACACAGCTATTTCTTATCTTACAACTGTGTTTATTTTGAGCTAATCAGTCATACTGACATCTGTTTGGCCCTAATCCTGATTTTGTTAATAAGCCATTTGTGTAAATCTGTTCTGTGTACGACCATGCCTTACTGCACCCCGAAGACCGATGAATGCATTTTGGAAGCCAGTAATACTTTAGGATAAGTCCACATTGAAACTCCACTAATCTTCCAATAAATGCTGTCTGTGAATGAGCTCATGAACCTCTAGAAGACCAACTTTATCTCTGGGGTCGAAGTCATGCAATGGGCAAATTTCCAAACAGGGAAAATAAAGCAACCCCCTAACTGCCCATGATCTTTCCCCAGTCTCTGCTGTTGCTTAAAAAAATGGTCCACTCTTTTATATTTGCCCTTGAAAATACTGTGGTTATTTAATTATTCTGCTTCTTGTCTCATGGTAATTCTCCTAGATCCTTTCTACAACAATGGTTCATATTTCTGAAGGTTAGAGCAAGCCAGACTGATCATCTGGTCTGGTCTGTTGCATAACAAGCACCACAGAATTTCATTCTCTGATCTCGGAATCAAGCCTTGTACCTTGTGGGAATTCCAGGGTGTCTTGTTTTTGACTCCAAGCTCTGGAGAATTTACCACATCCTTGGTTATTCATTCCAGACATATGTTGCCTTCATGGTTAGGACATTTGCAATTTGAATTTTTCTGATTTTCCACCTTTCAAGTCTTCTGTCCTGCTGTGGTCAAGGCACAATGAGGTCCCTTTAGTATCCTTCATGCCATGCAAAACTTGAGGCTGAGACCCAGGCAGCCTCTTAATCTCTTACTCAGATAAACACACCACCTGGACCTGCTCACGTAATCAGCTGTCAGAAGTGGATTTATCACCGAATTCTCTCTGATAACTCCTCTGTGAAATCTTTTCAGGTTCTCAGCCTTTGGTCAGAAACCAGTGCAGCAGGCAGTAGAACTGGGCAGGATGGAACACTTTTGCTTCTGAGCCCAGCCCTTTCTCACTGCACTGGTCCCACTGCCACATCAGGCCACTTTGATCACTCACCTGCCTGGCTGTACCTTGTCACCACTTCCCAGGACACACTACTTCCTTACCAGCCTACAGTGTTTATTTCTCATCTGCCTAATCTCACATTCCTCCTCTTAAAAAGCATGTTTTTTCACCATTGGGCTTCCTAGATAGCACTGGTTATGCCACTCTGACTTTGGCTATGTATTTCCCCAGGAAATGCCTCTTCACCTGGAAGCTTAGTATGTGCTCTGTTACAATAGTATATTCTCTATTACAAAAGAAAACCCACAGTAATGAATTCTTATTTCTGTCAAGTTCCTTATGTCCTTATTTCTGTTAATTCCTTATGTCCCTTGAGAGGCTCTAGCTGGAAAATAGAGTCCAAAGACAAACTTCTCAAAAAGTCCATATTGACTGGCTCCACAGACTCCCATAGCCATTAGGATGTGAGCTTCACAGGCATGTTTCACAGGGGAGGAACAGGGATGGCTGTACCAAAGCTATAGCACTTCAGCAGTGACTGTATTCACATCCAGACATTCAATTTTCTTTCATCCTGCAGTGTCATGTAACCTGTATTTCATAGCAGGCTCCCGTGAATGCACGAATAAGCATATCTGTGAAAACTGGGAGCATTAAAATCTGGTTTTCTGCCATTCTGCCTGCCTGTGGGCCCACAGTAATCCCACAAAATGTCACAGGGATTCAGCTAGTCCTGCACCCTCCCCTCCAGAAGAGGAGCACTGGCAGAGTCTCTTGCTCCACATCAAATGTCTGCTTTGCAGATAATCCCAGGACCTTAGCAATGCTGAGGTCTTTATCCTTCAGCTACTTCGGCTGAAATAAGTCAACCACTTCAAAAGTTTCTGAGGGGAAGAGGAATGACACATAGGCAGGCAGACACTGATGCAGATGGACAGTCACAGGCTAAAAAGGGAAGGAGATAAATAATTTGTCTTGTGGGAGTTTGCCCTCAGTCACCTTTCCAATCTTTTCTCCTCTACTTTACATCTCTACTGTGAAGTTGATAGGTGCTCATACACGCTGGGACAAACCCTACCAGCTTTTTCATCCTTCTGGTAGTCGTTCTTCCAGAAAGATTTCTTTTTCTTATAAATTCATAAAACAGGAAGCACTGAGAAGAGCAAAAAAAAAAAAAAAAAAAAAAGACTGCTTAGTGTACCCAGGCTCCATCTGTTGCTCTCAACAAGTCCCAGGAAAGTACTTAATTTTCTCTAAAAGACCACTGAAATCTGTGAGAGTTGTCTGAGGGCAGCTCACATCCTGGGAGTCTACAAACCCAGATAGCATCCTAAGAGCTTTATTTGGGACCATGCTGCATTAATCAGAGCCACAGAGCTGCTCCATCTGAAAATCAGTGCAGAAAGATGCAGGTGCCACTGAGGGGATTCTACTCAGTAGGAAGGGGACAGCTATATTAGCCTGAGAAGAGCTTCATCTTGACTTGCCTGCTCCCAGATGGCTGTCTGGACAATGGGTTTTCCAGATGTGCATCTGGCCAAACATCTCACAGTCACACCAGTCTGGGCTGGGATCACCCCATTTTTTTCCTCCCTGAGGCAGAAGTGCTCTGGCAACACCAAGGTAGCAAGACCCTGTAGCAGGAGGCAGAGAAACAACCCCCATCAGGTGCCAGGTTCAATTTACAGGGATTTTTAGTGCAGCTAAAACACCTCCAGCAAAAAACAGGCTGCAATGCCCAGAGTATCATACAAGGCCTCCTCTATCAGCCCAGTGTGAATTTGCTGCTCTCACGGGAAAAGTCAAAGGGTCCAAGGCAGCAGACAGTCTGTTAGCAAGCTACAGAAATAGTGAGTGGCTGATGTCTAGACTCAGGAAAGGAAATTCCTGTCCGTGTTTAGAAGAGCACACACATACACACACAAATAAAAAACAGGAAGGCATGTGCTGCCGAAGTTGTTGATAGCGGCTTGAAGGAAACGCTGCAATTTGGTAAAAGCAGCAAACCAGGCATCTCCTTAGACATAACCAGATCTACTGAGGATGATGCCCTGACAGAGGAGGCTCAGAGAAATCTGATCCAGCACAGAGCACAGAACTGTCTCCACAGCAAATGCAGGGGGCAAGGCCTGGGGAGGGACACAGACACATCAAACAGCTCAGGATCTCCTACGGGAGAAGCAGAAGGTTGCAGGTTGTCCCAATGGCTGAGAGACAGACACATTTGGAGCTGTTACAGCTTCTGTCTTTTCTGGGAGCCCATCTGTGTTCAGATACATCCATCTCTCTCTGAGAAGGGAAAACTGGGCAATATGTGCATACCCATAAAACTCTAGAAATTCCTGACCCAGACATATTTATCACATTATAATGACTTGTAGAAGTGCCAGATTTTGGTAAGTATTATGTAATGGTTCCAACCACAGACTTTATTTTTCTGCCATGATGAGGACCACAACCTCTTACACAAAAAAATATAAAAAATGAGAAGGGTCAAGGGTCTGCAAATCATACTGACCTGGTTCTCTAATTAATGGCAATACAAAGTGGAGCTTTCTTTGCCTTTTTCTTTTCCCCCTAAGATATTTGCTACTAGACTGGAGGGCACCCTGCTCCCTTTAGCAAAGAGCAGAACAGATTCACAGAGACTTGCCAGGCCTCAGACATTATGTGATCTGAATGCAATTTCTCCACCCAGTCAACAAACACCCTATGTTTATTAATTTCATAAGAGGCTAGTGGGGATGCAGGGAGGGAGGGAGGGAGGAAGGAAAGGAAGGAGGAGGGAAAGGAGGAAATGCTCTTTGACCAAGCAGAATGCCAGAGTTCAGAGAACTGTTACTAGCACAGTATGCTGAAACTAGAGCTGAGCAATCTCTTTATTTCATAGCAAAACTTGCCTTAGGACTGGAACAAGGTTTCTGTTTCACTGGGCTGTCACACAGCATACAACACAGGCAGGAAGCGAAGAAAAATTTACCAATGAAAGGTCAGGGGAATGTAAACAAAAGTGTTTTTCTTTTCCAAAATAAGAGAGTTGGGATTATAACTCTGCCCCTGTACATCATTAGGTTATTCTGCTGGCACATTCAAGCCACAGCAAACCTTTCTGGTTGTCAGGACCACTGTGGAGGGCTCTCCCACAGACAAGCTCCTGGTAGGAGAGGGAAGCTGTGAGTGGAGTTCACAGACTGGTGTCCATTGGAAGCCTGGATGCACAAAGTACGGCCAGCACTCTCAGAACGCCACCTCAACAGTGCCCACAGCTCTTGGGCAAATTAGGGAGTGTCTGAGTGGATCCCAGAGAAAAATAAAGGGCAAGAGATAAAGGCTGCAACTCTCATAGCAATTCATAGGCTCCATATACTTTTTCTCCACTGGCCTCAAATAAAAGAATGTCTGTGAGCAGACTGGAGGCTACTTAGCTTGGATCTGTGTGCTCTGTGCATCCAAGCAGTCTTGCTGTAAGGATTTCTCTTGTACCTGGTGTCTCACTGTCTTCCAAGATCCACAGCTGAGCCTCAGTGCAAACTTTTCACAGGGGCTGTGAATCACTGTTTGCTCCTTAAATCTCCTTCCTTGGCCAAAGAATTACTTACCACAGCTCTCCTTCCTTACCTTGCATCCTGACAAACTGCCTTCCTGGTCCCCATTTGAAAATTCTCTAAGGTGCCAGCTGTGGTCCCACCTGAACAGAAGAGACTGAAGTAGGTGTGCATGTACTTCATCCACCTTTATACGTGTTAATATTGCAAGTTGTGCTCAGTTCAGTCTCTCCCACCATTTGCCTCCCACATAAAAGAGGCTTTTTGCTTTTGTTCAAGACAAGTATTTGGTTTAGAGTGTGAGTTACTGAGTGAAAACATCTTAGCCTACACCATGCAGGAGAAGAGGCTAATGGATCTATCTAATTCTCTCTTTTCACCTTATATTTGCTACATCTGGTTACATCTATGTGAAACAAAGGAAAGAGATTTCAGGTAGTTCAGCTTGCAAAAAATCCTCAGTAGTGTTTGTCCTGATAAAAACACCATCACATTATATGTGCATGACACAAAAGGTAATCAATTTTCTGTAAATTATAGTTGATACATGACAGTGTTCCCCTTCAAGCTTTGTCTCAGTGAGGTTCCGGTTGGGAAACTAATGCCTTGGTTGCACTCTTCACTGATGAAGAGTTACACAAAAGGGATTTCAAATACCATGAACCATAAACCACCTCCTTGGAACCTACTCCTAGGAGCAGATGGCTTACACTGCTTGCCAAAACTTTCATCCAGGATGGAGAGCATTCAGTGGATGCTAAAAAATTGATAAATTACTTTTTTTTTTCCTGCACCCAAGGAGTTTGCTATGATTTTCTACACTGAACAGCTTTCCTCTCAGTTGTATGACAGATGAAATCACCAGAATTACAATAAATATTGAGTCCAGAAAAACGGAATCCATCAGTTGGTCCATCATGCTTTTTACTTGTCAATTCTGTTCATGTAGGTGACAGTGACTATTGAACAATTTCAAGACTGTGCAGTCACAGCCTAATTGAAAGCTTACAGAAATCTGGCAGAAGCCTCTTCCTGATGCCTTGGGGCCCTATCACACCCTATTTATATGCACACTCTTTGGAAGATTCAAAGGCAGCTAGTAATGAGAAAGCAAGGATGCACCTGGATAAAGAAACACATAATCTGTTTACTCTCTTCTTTCTGTCCTTGCATCATACTCATTTCTTAATGAGGAAAATTTTTTTCAGTTCCTTAAATTCCAAACTTTGCTTCTTAACTTTTTTTAACTATATGGTGCAGCCAGGTGGTGAACAAATAACATTTTTCACCTCGGTTGACACAATTAAACACTATGATTTTCAACCACCAAGAAAAGTTGGCTAGTCGAGTAAGGGCAGTTTGACAACTGAGATATTTATGTACAGCCAAAATGAGATAGTGCCCTATATTTTAAACAGTTCAAGTCAGAGGAGAAAAATGTAAAATTGGTTCCTAGATAATAATACCTAATCTTTGTTTTTATGGCACATTGCTGTGCAATTAAGGTTGGCTCATGAAAGCTGTGCGTGAGCACGCTCAAATTGCTGAATAACCTCATAGATGGCAGGAAGGAAAATAAATACTCTACTGTTTATACTTTCTGAAGTAAAGTCTTCGAGATAAACAGTGTGTCAGGCTGACAGGTGTGACTTCTTTAGCCTTTGCCTGATGAATTTTTCATTCACAGCTGAGACTGATAGACTGAAACTGTTAATGGAAAAACTCCACTGTTCAGATTTTGATGGGAATATGAATGTCTGGGTTTTAGAAGGGTCTGATTTCTGCGCAGAGAATTACAGATACATGATTGTGCAGGCATGGAGGGAGGATAGTGCTGCAGCTATGCAGGACTGGTGTCTCACTCAAGGTGTACAATATAAGAATATGGAATTTTCTAGTGAGATGATCAGATGATCATGATGCCCATGGTACCTGGATAGCATAAAGGTTCTTCAGAGGCTTCTTCTTAATTGTTAATAAAAATCCCAAAGGGTAATACTACCACACCATTCTTGATTTCATCAGGTTATTCACTTGCCAGTCTCCAGTTCTTTGTGGAACTGCTGCTTGTAAGCGAGTGACAGGAGTGTTAATGGCATCTTCCTCTGGATGGTTGTGCCTGGTTTGTACAGGATTTTTAGCTTAGGTCAGCCTGGGTCCAAAGAGGACTGAAGCATGGATGAAGAAGCATGTAATTGTATTGAACACAACTAGGAGAAAGAGATGAGCAGGGATCATCTGTACAAGCAATTTCACATTGCCAAAGAAAGACTGCAATCTCCAGGCTAACCAAATGTGAAAAAAGGCTTGCTGAGCCCATGCCAGCACATGGAAATTCCAAGAACAACAAGCTAATCCAATAAGATCCAATAAGACATTGAGATTGAGAAGCAGAGAGACAAATTGTGTTCATACTCCATGAAAATACAGAGCAATTGTAAGTCCTATAAACTCTCCAAGATTATTTTTCCTGTCCAAGAAAATCACTTCTGTCTCATATGGCTTGAATTTAAACCAACTAGCTCAAATCCTTGCCCTTAACTCAATCACTGAGAAAATAAAGAGAAAGTAAGATGGAAGTTCAAAGTGAAGTGAAGGGGCAGCCCATGGAGCTGGGCACAGGGACGGTGTGCCAGGCAGACCCAGACACTCCCACATGGGGCTGGGGCCAGATGGGGTTTGTTACCTCGAAAAGCTGTAACAGCAGGAACCAAAGGGGCTACCCCTCTCCTGCCTGTGGTTTCCAAAGGGCTGTCACACTTCAGAGGACTCGACAGTGGCCAGTGGCGCCGTGCAGTGCCGAGATTTCATTTCTGTATTGACAAGCATCTGCAAGTGTTTGGGAAGAGAAAGAAGGATATGTGTAACCCTTCACTGCTTCTCTTACACAAAATATTCTACTGCATATTAGCAGTCTTTTCAGCTGCTTCGGGCATAGATAATTTCAAGTTTGTCAGAGTAATTATCTGCACAGTCCCTTTTCCCCCCTCTCAAATAACTGATTTATAAGCTGATGGCAAGACTGTGCTCCATCAGGTCACCCAGATGTGAAGGAGAGATGAAAACTGACTCTAAAATCTTTATCATTTTTAGGTGGTTAGTTAAAAATATTGCTGAGGAAAGGCAGAAAAATTGGAAAGCTCTGAGCATGCCTTAAATGTAAAACAATGGGAAAATCAGGGTTAGGCTATGACTAAATTGCACGGGAGTCTAGACCACACACACACAAAAATGCAAAAGTCAGTTCAGAGCTCAAGACCAAGCATGGATTTTTTCATCCCCACACATGATAACTGAGAGGATCAATTCTCCCCCAGAAGTTCATTTTCACTTGTAAGAGTGGCTTTATAAAAAATCTTATTTCCCTGAGTATTCAGTACCTGCCTTGCTTTCTCCAGCAAACATGCTAATTTTTGCTGTTGTTAGCACTGAGCAGCCAATGGAGTCATGACAGTCAATTCCAAAATGAAAAGAAAAAGGGTATGCAAACAAGAAAAAGTGTGACCAGTAGAGTCCTTGCTGTCAGTGGCAACATTCTGCCAACACAACTGGCAGTGACAGCAGTGAGCATAGGGAATGAAACAGAAATCCTCTACCCTTCTCCATTTACCACATTTAATCCAGGCTTGGCAATGCCCTGTAAGCACAGAGCTCCACATTGCTATTTGTTTTCCAAAAGACCTGCTGTTCTGTCCACAACACAGCACAACTGACAAATAGCACTTCTAGAAGGGTATACTTTTTCTTTTTTTCTTTTTTTTTTTTTAGAGACTGAGCTCTCTTTTCTTCTTGCTACCTAAACTTTTCCTAGAGATTAAACTTCACAGTATCTCCTTTGATGTGTTTGCTCATTTTCTTAAGAAAGAAATCAATTAACAATAACCAGGAAGAAAGACATGGTCTCTCTCTACAAGGCTATTTGGGTCAGATATCCTATGTTATAAATTTACATGAGTGGAATAGTCAAGTGAAAAGGCTGAAGTTCAGTTTAGAGGCCATGCCAAAAGGAAACGGAATCATGGTGATAGTTTGAGAAAACACTAGGTATAAAGAGATGTAGAAGCAGGAGGAGCAGAACAACATCCTTGTTTTGCTTTGCAGAGCCAGGGAGCACCCAGCTGAGCAGGGTGGGGGAGATGAGCTCCCAGCTGGGCACAAGGCACAGCATGGCTGGCAGCCCTGCAGTCTCCTGCAGCCGGGAGGGTGTTCCTAGAATATCGGAAAGGAAAACTTGGCAACTCTTTTGGGAGCTGGATGCAAACAGAGAAAGACTGGAGATTCAAAATGATCACTTTCCAGAAATAAAAACAAAAACCAGCCATCAATTTCTCCCTTGCATTACAGCAGACATGGGGATACCAATATATAAACTCACTCACTTCCCCATTCACGTTAGCTTGCTCTGGCTTCTTCACTTTTTATCAGAAAAAAAAGGCAGGAGTTTTGTTTACAGAGTGATATAAATAACAAAGCCTGAACCGAGGAGCATGGTGCCCCAGCTCTGCACCAGTGACAAAAGCAGCTGGCTGTCAGGCACACTCCCCTATCTGCTGGCAGCACAGCAACCCAACACTGTGCTACCCAAGGCTGCAGCCACCCATTGCTGGTGCAGGCACAGAACATGACTTTTTCCTCCATAAACAACAGTACTCCATCCAAGTGTCATTATTAAATTCTTTCATGTGTGATGCAAGCCATTCCCAGGAATAAATAGTCTGGTGCGTGGTTATGCAGGGTGGTTTTATTGGGAGACAGTTAAAGAAAACACTGCCCACACCAGATTAGTCGTGGACAAATCAGAGAAAACTATGAAATAGCATACACATTTTTCAAGTGTTGCATTAAACACACTTCAAAATCCCAACATCTGACTATTTGTATTCTTGTATCTGCTGCTGCGCAATCCCTAGCCTTATGTTCCAGCAACTGAAAGTACACTTGAGACTCAGACAAAATGGTGTCAGCCTCCCCAAAATCCCACCAAGTGCCTAGTTGGAGCTGATGAGGTGAGCATGTCCAGTCAATGCTGACTCTAATCTCATTCAGTACAGCCAAGGACTGCTGCCTCGTAACACACAAAAATAGGAGTTTGCCAAGGAGCTGCCTTGCAGTCCAAACCAATACTCAGACAAAAACAATCTTAAAATAGAAACAATGTCCTAATTATATCTCCCCTGAATATTAATAGAATGCTACAGTCATTAAAAATAGAACTTTCAAAAAATGAAGGTCCTTCCAAGGACTTCAGCCACCAGCCTCTCCCTCCCACATATTCATAACACTCATTGCCTTTACTCATCTGTTGTCATCCTCAAGCTGTGAGAGGTCACACATTGACCCTGCCAGACCAGAAGAGGTACAGGGAGGTCTCCACCCACACACAAGAGGAATGTCAGATTAGATCTCTTATTTGAGGGGGTGGAGGGAGTCTGAGTTTCCTCAGAATAGGCTCAAATCACATTGGTATGAGGACCTACCTTTTTCTTCTGAATTCCTGTGCTTTAGGGAAATTTAGGCAGCACTGAGCAGCTCTGCTGCTCACCATGTGATGCGTGGTCCAAATGTCCCTCTCTCTTTTGTCCATACTGGCTTTAGATGTCTGGGCAGGGAAAGGAATTCTTTGTTTTAATCAAAAATATTTCAGGGTCCCCTACACGTTACTCATATTATAAAAACAATTCTGGTTTACCTTCATGTGACGACAGTAAGGTAATTAACTTCTTGCTGCCTGTACTAGCACAAAAGGGAAGGAAGACTACTATGAAAGATCTGCCCCTGACAGGGGACATTTTTCGTCTTACTTTGAGTTCTCTCACTTCCTTTGACACCTTTCCTGCACCCACAAGTCTCCTGTGGGAGTGAAGGAAAGAGAATAACACCGAGTAACAGACACTGCCACCACCACAGTGCGTGGTGTTTGAACACTGTCACCTATAAAGTATACACAGGAGAGTACAGCAAATGGGGGAATCCTCCCCGTGTTCCTCATTGTAGAGGAATTATCCAAATGGTATTTGAAGTAGTGTCAGTATTTTGATTAAGAAGGAAGCCTGATGAAAGAAGAAGTAATGTTATACCTGGAGGCACAGTGGGGGTAAAAGCATATGGAATTCAGAGGCTTCAGACAGACATACAAAAATCTACTGCACGGTCTCTCTAGCTCATTGTTTCATAAACTATAATGGCCCAGGGGATATTTTACAGCATTCCTGCCCTCTCCCTGATATGGCTTAAAAGCAGTGCTGGCACACGCATCTGCTGAAGAAAAATTAAGAAAAGACCAGCTGTGTGAAGGAAAAACAACACAAACTTTATCATGTCTGTTTTTTCCTCCACTAATATTTTGTTTATTCAAAGAACTACTTTATTTTTTTGGAAATTCTGATGTTCAGCTGGTCTCTGTCTATACAAAGAGTCTTCTCTCTGTGGCATGATGCCGATCAGTATCAGCTAGGCATTGAGCCCTACATGTAGGAGAACATACTGCATTTCCTGTTTTCCAGCCCTTGCTCTTCGGGTTATTATCTATGCTAGGTTTGCCAGAGGTGTCTGCTTGCTGCATAACAGGCAGTCTGGGCAACTGCTTGATGAAGGATGCTCAACACATATGTTCCTGGCCCTAGTACTTGCTTTTGTGTGTGGCTTTCACCCTCTCAGCTGATCATCACTGACCATAAATCTTGCCTGGGACACACTGTGAAAGTCCACAGAGGTGTCTGAGCTTGTCCATGCAGCAGCTCAGTGCTGACAGGGCAGTGGTTGACAAACAAGAAGCGCTTCTCCCCTCAGATGGCCTGCTCTTCCTGTCAGTCACGCACTGTGGGGAGAAGTAGCTGAAAATCAGCTGTCCTGCCAGAAAGGACAAAAGAGTTTCTTGCAGGCAATGTGACTTCTTTATTTATTTATTTTACTTATTTACCACACTCTAGTCACAAGCTTGATTTTCCTTAATCTCACAAATCGCCTGCCAAGGACACAGAGCATCTGGCTTTCTTCAGCAAATAAATTGTTTGCCATGTGTCTGCTGTCCAAAAAGACATGCTGCCCCCAAGTTACAATCCTGAAAAGGATTCTGTCAACATGTTTTATCAACTAATAATAATAAAAAAACTCCTGTGTTTTTCTTGCAGCTATTTATAAAATGTCTCCAGAAGCCAGACAGTGAATCAGCCTCCTTATCCAACTTTTGTTTCTACCAATGCAAATGCTCTTGGGTTTGTTATTGGAGGGTTGTTCAAAAACAGCTGGGCTGCTGGCATTCAAGTTATTCCTTTATTTAAAGGGTTTTGTTCTGAGTACAAAGGCCCAGATTCAGAGATCATTCATGGACTTAAAGTCAAGCATATTCTTGATTACTTTGCTGCACTGAGGCCTAAAGCATTTGCACTGAAGCAGAACTACACACAAGCAGCTTTGCAAACAAGCACACACAAGCATCCACGACAGGCTGCACGCTGGCAGCCCTGGTGCTGTGGTAGCTGAAAAGGGGCTGTAAATTCCCCTCACCCCAGTAAGCTGGAGTGAGTCAAAGCAGTTAAATAAGTTGGGACAAAGTGGCTGTGGCAGAAGGTGGAGGGAATCCCATCCTCAGAGATTTTCCACAGGGGCTGGCTGCACAGGGAAGTAATTTTAGCCTAGTGTGGTTTTCAGCCGTGCATGCTGCTCCTGGTGCTAAAAAGCCAGGAGCAAACCAGCACATTCACCTCTGTCCTCTCACCCAGCAGGGCTGTATTTGTCCACGTTGGAAGGTGCTCACTCACTCACACATGAATGTCCCCACTGCATTTTTCAGGACCATTGCAGGGAACTGCTCACAGATTTGCTGCAGGCTAACTGGATGTACTAGAGTGCAAAAAGAACTGTTGCTAATTCTCATTAAATGCTGTCTGAAGATCTGATTCAACCCACACTGAAATCAAGGCAAAGACTCGCACAGATTTAAGTAGGTACTAAGTCAAAGTCTCAGACTTGTAAAATCTTCAGGGCAGGGACCACAGCTTTGTTACAATGCACAGTGTGCATTTAATGTGCTCTCTAAATAATAAGAATTTGGAGGTAATTTGATGGGGGCTTGGGAAGAAGTTTCCAAAACTTTCCGAAGAGCCTTATTATCCCAGCATACTAATGCATCCCATCAGACCTGTGTTAATCTTTTAAAATATCTTTGTACAAAGACTGTAAAATCCTAGTTGGTTACGTGGGTTGCAACTGTTCTGTGGAAGCTATTTATATCAGATCAAGAGCTCAACTTGGAAAAAAAGAAAAGAAAAGAAAAAAAGCCTGTTATTAATTCCTTTGCATGTAATTAATGGTTTGCTGCTAACCTCCACTGCACAAAATCTTTGAAACCTTTTCTGCTCCCCTTTGTGTGATTTTCCTCCAACATGACATGCAACTCAAAAAGTTTATCTTCCAGTTCAGAAGTCAACAAGCTATCCATCACTTCCAGGGCTTTGCAGAGGAAGGCAAATAAATGCAGGAATAAAGGACAATGGAATCTCTAAAATACACCCTGTTTTCTTTGACTAACCAGTGGATACACATGAACCAGCTTTATAGTTCACACTTGAGCAGGATTGTAAAAACTTTTTGACAGTTCAATGAGGTGGGGTGGGAATTTTTTACATAAAGATACTGATTTAGGACTGTTTCTTCCCAGTGAGCGAGGTGTTAGCTCTGGCAGCTTTGAGTGAGATGTAGACTGGCCCCTTCAGTCTTACCTGGGAAATGCACAGAAAAGTCACAGCTCTGTCAGACTGCTTTGTGTTAGTGGCAGACTTCTCCTTCCCATCTCTGCAAGACCCTGAAATTGCAATTTACTGACTAATCCACCCACAAAATCAACCTAGAATTCACCCTGAAATCTTATGTGGCACTTAAGGAAATTATTGGGCAAAACCCCGGCCTTCCACATATCCATTGCTTGATGTCAAGGTGGGAATGCATTTTACTGGAACTGCTTATCCCAGGATCTCTGCCAGGATACCACATCTCATAAGTGCTTCCTCTGAGATACACTATCAGTTTGCCAAACAGGCTCTTTGAGGGCTCTCATCAGTTGTTGGTGCAGATAACTGAAAATGACAAGTAAGGCAAAGCACAAGGGATTATCAGTCGAGTGGGAGATGCTGGTCTCGCTGACAGTCAAAAGAAGTCTGCAGCAACTCAGCTGGTCTCTGTCAAATTGCCCTCCACAACATCACCGAGTTCAGGCACTGTCCTGGGAAGGGTGAAGGTGCTTGTTTTTGCTGTTTTGTAGGCCTAGCTGTGAGCAAAAGTAGTCACAAGTCGTTTTCTCTCTCAGCAGGCCTCTGAAAACCTTGCAGGATTAGAGGACAGGCTGCTCTGTGTAAGCTCTTCTGCTGGAGAAGGCACAGAGCCATGCTCGGATGACAGCAGTGCAAGTCTGCCTAAAGAATCAAAAATTGGGAAGACAGAATAATCTTTACTAAGGTCTCATATATAATAAAAAGAAATTTTTGTTCAACTACCTAATTGTTTGTCACTGGAGCAGTTGCAGTCATAAACTCATCTGAAGCTGAAAAAATGAGGTGTGTGCCCCCCAAAAGCCCTCCTTAAAGTTCTGCACTTGTCACTTCACCAGAGGCAACCAAAAGTTGCAGTTTTCATGCCCTATTTCTCCCTTTAGTTATTCTGCAAACAAAGACCTTTCGGTCAAATTGAACTCTTTTTAAATGTACCGAAAAGCTGTAACCTGATCTCCACTGTAAAATTTAAGAAATTCCACAGGTCGCTTCTGTAGCCGTCTGTCCCGGGTTGGTGTTGTGTCTACCCCTCTCCCTGTACACCCCTCCTTAGTCAATATGGTGACCCACGGGGAGCTGCAGGACACCAGGTTGACCAAGGAGGGGTGTGCAGGGAGAGGGGTAGACACAACACCAACCCGGGACACCATCCCACCTCTAGAGCAGCCTCTCAGCCAGCAGCGCTGCACAAGCTGAGGGTGAAGCCCTGAATGGGGGGGTGTTAGAAGTGTTCCACACCTAATTGCAAGGCTCATCTACAGCAACTTCACGCCTATAAGGTGCACCGGAGTATAAGGCGCACTTCCAGGTTGCCGCCAAGTCCCCGTACTTTGTCCATATATAAGGCACACCGGTGTATAAGGCTCACTTTTTTTCTTGAAGCGAGGGTCCATGCGCAACAAAGTAATGAATTAGTAACAGAATACTGTCAGGTGCTCAATTTGCAAACAGTTTTCACAGATTAGCCTAGCCTTTAAACACAGCCCCAGGTGCCCTCCCCCGTGCCGTGGGCCCCAGCACTCCTGTCCCCAGCCCTGCCGGGCTCCCGGCCCCACCTGGGGCTGCTGCGGGGGTGGGCATGGGCCCCACTTGGGTCCAGGTGGTCTTGGTTTGGCTCAGGGCTGCTGTGGGCTCGCACTTCTGGGTTGGCAATTTTCCAAACTTTGTCCATATATAAGGCACACTAGTGTATAAGGCGCACTTCCGGGTTCAGATCAAAACTTCAGTCAAAAAGGAGCGCCTTATACGCGTGAAATTACTGTACATTACCATAAATTCCATAAATTCAAAGATATCTTAAGAAACACCAGAAAGTGGAACAAAATTGGACCACTCAGTCATAAAAGATCCACCTGAATCTCTCACAAGGATGAAGAACAGTCAATCTCCAGTATCATATGAGATATTCTTCTGGAATTAGTTTTAAATACTTCCTACCCTTCATTTTTCTTTATCGACATTACTCTTGATTCAGTCTAACTGTCCCTTGATCCTTTAGTGTTTTCCAATATTTTTACCAAGTTTTCACTAGTAAGCCAATGACTGTGACCATCAATGTCTCTAAGACTCAGAAGAGATTTTTGTATGAGAAGAGATATCATCACACAGATGATTTCTTCTATCTCCATTCTTGCTCAAGACATCACATTACATTCTCAATCTCACAGCAGTTCCTTACCCTGAACCATGACAGATCTACTGATAGAGCTGTCCTGATCACTGTACCAGAACAAGTTTCAGCTGACGGCTGTATCACCTAATTTTAAATTGTAACATCCTCCTAACCCTAATGGGAATTCTTCTAAATTTCTGCTTTGTTGACTAACCTTCTGCCTCTTTATCACCCCTTCGGACTGCTGTCTGCTTCTATCAGTGTTTCAGTTGGAGCTATCCTTTCATGTTTTAATCCTTGCAACATCCCTATTAAGGTCATCCCTGAGTAGCAGACTGTAGCAAGGATAGCAGAACCTTCCACCCTCCTCTCCAAGCAGGGCTGCATAATTGTCCTCAGTGCAATAGAAGACTGTTCTCTGCATTAATTCCATGATGAGAGATTAGTTTGAAGGAGGCCTGTGTGAAGTTAGCTGTAAATATTTCCTTTGTGAAACGTTCAAGTATGGTATGAATCAAAATTTCATCTCCATAAAATTAAGGACATATAAATGAGAATAGAACATGTTATCTCTTCTGTCACACTGAGACCTTGAGTGGAAAAGGCACTGGAGGTATATATGTAGATGTGATGCTTAGGTTTAGTGGTGGACTTGGCCATCTTAAATTTATCATTGGGTTCAATGATCTTAAAGGCCTTTTCCAACTTTAGTGATTCTAGGACTCTGTGAGCGACTGCAGGCATCAAAAAGGATGTGGAAGGAGCTTGCAGCATAGCCAGCTCCCTGTGCCTCCAGTCGCATCCTCCTCTTTATCTAAAAACTGTTAGCAGAAGGATGAAGAGCATCAGCTTTATTCCCACAAGAGGTACAGGGGCCATTTGTGTTAAGCAGGAGACAGAGCCCAGGAAAATTCAAGCAAGAGAGAGGTGGACTGAGAAGGGTAGTGCTGAGGTGAAGTGACTTGTTTATTGTCTCACAGCAAGTTTGTGCCAGGATGCAGAACATGATCTCCTCACTTGAACCCCATTCCTCACCTTCATTTTTAGTCTATTACTACTCACTCTGATATCTGGAGTATTTTCACAACATGTATAGTTAGACTGAGCTGATTGTCCTAAAGAAAATAAAACTTGCACTAGCAGATCTGAGCTTGGCCTTTATCCACATGTAGAGAAGGTTCTTTGCTGTTCATCATTCAGCTCATTGTGAGCATGTTTCCTTAAAGAAAATAAATACAAATATTAACTGTCAGACAGGGAAAGATTTGCCCAGTTTGGAGAGCTATAAATAATCCTTCCTAAAATGTAAAAGCACTGTGATGCTGAAGTGTTTGGACATGCTAAACAAAAGGTTAAGTACATGACTTTGGAAGGAAGAACCTGTCTTTCCAAAGGTATAATGATGGGCCTGGGGGGACAATGGTAAGAGCTGACTCACAAGTACAATACAGCACTCAGTGATTTATGAGCTTCCCAAAAGACTTCAAATATCCAGTGCTCGTCATGAGGCCCAATGAGACACAGAAATCACTTAATGGACTGTAATGAGCATATATTCACTAAAGCAACTATTGTACTTGCCATCTGCATTTCTTAATGGCATGTTAGTGAGTGCGGTATCTCCTGGTCACTAGAGTTTGTCTGCATCTCTCTGGTTTTGGGGCCATTTAATATCTGTGTTTAAGATGGTGAACTAAAAAGATAATTTGCAACCAGTTTTCCAGAAGCAAGGACAGTTATTACATATTGAAATACCTTGCAGTTTCAATCACATAGACCATAGTGTGGGCACAAGTTAGACAGAGTAATTGCAACTCTTTTCCTCATACATTGCTGTAAGGTTTTTCTTCTTAAACATTGCAACATGAATACCTGCCCTAAACAAAGCTGTCCAAGCTTGCTAGCAACTGTTGTTGCCAGTCCTTGTTCGGAAAGAGCACTGCAAGGACACACATGCTTGCAGAGCTCTGGTGGGAAATCCCCTATGGAAAAAGGAGCCCGTGTTTCCATGGGGGACTGTTTATGCCCTGATGTAAGAGATACGATACACACAATTAGCCTGGCAGATGGAAGTTCACTTATTTATTCTGTTTATTAATATATTTTTTGTATACCCTTTTGTACCATGTAAATGGAGTTAGCTATAAAGTATTTGTATTTTGGGAGATGGCTTGAGTTTCTGGCCACGGCCCTGGATTTGCATCAAGAATTTTTTTAATAATACATAAAAACCAAAGAAAAAGCCAACCAGCTCCTGTGTGATCTTGTACACACAGCATCAGAATGGCTCTCCAGGATCTCCACTCAGGCTGCAGATTGCTAATAACTAGCTCATTTGAAAGAGCACAGCTCAGCAAACACAGCATTCCTCTAATGGATATTTGGTGTACATTTGACAGAGCTTTTAAAACACTATCTGAGAAAACAGGCATGCCAATGAATTCCAGCCCGAGCGTGAGAGGGCTGGTCCAGATAACCTCTCAGGCCTATTTCATTTGGAGGTGGAATCACTGTGACCTTTAAGCGAGTCATCAGCAGGGGAGTAGCCAGGCTCCTTGTGCTGTCCCTTGTTGTGAAGCAGCATGGAGCTGCAGAGGTTCTTTTCCTTTGGTGGATAAGCTTGCAAAAGAGAACGAGGCCCACAGATGCTCACTTTCCTGCTTCTGCTCCACCTAACCTTGATCTCTTTACTCTGCTCTTTCTCCATCTCACCTCCTGCCCCCACCTTGCCTCCACCTCCCTCCTTGCCATATCCCAGTCCTCAGCACAGTCACACCCTCCCTTCATCTGTATAAATGATTTGTCTTTGCCTTCTCTTCCTGCTCCTACTTTCTTTCCAAAGGTGAGTCCTTTATCCTTTCTGCAGTTGTGTGAATTACTTTCCTCCTTGATTTAGGCTCTACGAGGCTTTGGCAGGGGTGAGACATTTCTGTTGTATCTCACCTGTGTAGCCAGCAGCAGCTGAGAAGGAGAGCCACTGATCCCAAACTGTGCACTTCTCACCAGCCCCTAAAACTACAGGGCAGACTTGTGCATATTCATCCCTGCCTTATACCCCTCATCTTCCCTCTGCTGGCACCAAATTCAAACTCTCTACGCAACTGACAGCAGTGACTGCAGGAGAATGACTTGGCCTCTCCTATCGTAAGATTCATCTGAGTATAATTCATCTGAGTATAAGGTTTTTGTCACACAGCCACTAGCGTTACTAAGCATTCTCCTTTCTCTGACCTAGGGAACAGAGGCTTTGGATTGGGTCAGACATTGTTGCAGATGCAAAGATAGGGCCCTGCAAGTTCTTGTCTTCATTTTTTAAGTCTAATGTAAACAGCCCATGGCACCTGGAGGCTGGTAGGATGACCCAGGAGTCAAGAGGAGGAATTTAGGTCAGTTTACAGCTCTTATTTTCTATTTGTTTTCAAGCCACTGCTTTCAACTTAAATGACCACTGTTTTGGGTCAAAAAACAACATGTAAAAGATACAGCAAACCAAACATTTGATTATGCCTGGAGAGCAATGCCTGTGAGCAAATTGTTAAGCCTCTCCCATCTGATCATCAGACTGAAGGATCCCAAATTGACAATTCAAATAATTAAAAGTGGTGAGGCAAGAGGAGCAAAACCACCAGTTATTGCGACCCCCCCATTCGTCGATCTTCCTTAAACTTCACGAAGAGACAGCACGAGAGTGCACATACAAATTTATAAAATCCTCTGCAGATTCTGCCATATGTGTGCAGCCTAAAGAAAACTGTCAGGGAGATGGCAAAGGAAACTACAAGTCTGAGGAAGTGACAGCATTCCTTTTGCAGATAACACTCTTGCCTCCATATCATTCTTAATTTAACATCCTGGTAGAAGCTGCCTGGACTGTGTGTTAATGAGGTCTGTCCCTGTCAGATGACAAGAAAAAATGACCACGGTCTGACCCCTGGAGGTCACCAATAATCCCACAGCTCTTCGCAAAACAATATCATGTTAAACCCCCGTGTCATGGGCAAATTGGCTTTATCTACCAAAATTTAAAATATCAAACAGCAGCCAGTATTTTAACAAGTTTGCCCCTCCCAGACCTTGATGGTCAGGGCCACTGTTAGCAAGTGATCAATTAGCCTGCTTAAAAGCACTGATAACAACATTTTTGTGTCAGGGTTAGGGCTGACTGCCAGTACCTAATCTCCCCCTTCCTCACGCAATAATTTCTGAAAACTAAACAGCTCGAAGGCTGTATGACAACAGCGTTAAAACCTCTTGCTGGGTTTCTTTTCAAGCTGCCCTAAAAGAAATTAAATTTAATTTTAAGACAAATAAGGTGGAGGAGTGGGGTCAGACCCCCTTGGTGCTTTTGGCCTTGTTCAGGAACCAAGCCCTTCCCACCTGTGATACACATTCCCCTCAGGATTCTGCTGATCACCAACCCTGGTGAGGTCTGGGTTCAGGAAACACAGGGAAATTACCCTTTGATGTGAAAGACTGGATGAATGGCTAATACTGCTCTGGCAGCTAGGTGTGTTTTGCAGATCCCAGCCTTGCTGTGATTAGATTATTTGTTCTTCCCACTGCTGATCTTCCCACTCCTATCAGTCACTTCCTTTGCTATCAGTCCCAGGGCTTCAATCAACACAGCTTGTGGGTTCACCCTCCTTTACATGATCTTCATCTTGGCCCTCATTCCAGTCTCTTAAGGAAGAGAACTGAAGCCAGATTTTGCCCTGGGGCAGGTATCCACTAGGGTGTGGAGCCATTGGGACTGAGCTCACAGAGCCACAAGAGTGCTGGAACCCCAGCTACAAGGCTGGGACCTTGGTACTGTCTTATACTGTAAAATGCTTCACACTATTCCTGTCCTTGCAACACAGCAGAAAGTTTCTTAATCACTCAGAAACATGCGGGACCTATTATTTAAGTTTTTATAGAAGAAATACTGTCTATTCTCTTTAAGACTTTTTGTCCAAACATGCAGGTTGCCATGCAGAAAGACAAAGCACCAGCAGATCTGTAGAGGACATCATCTGATGTGATTCTTTTAAAGATCTCATGAAAACAAAGGGCAGACTAGCTGGGGCTAGCAGGTCGCTTTGCCTGAAGCCCTGGGCAGTGTCCAGGGAGGAGCTGAGCAGCCAGCAGTGCAGCCACAGGTGCCTGCTTTTGCTCTTTGCTTGGAGAGGAATAATCACAGTACCAGACCTGTGCCTGACAGTGCAAGGGCCACCAATCCCAGGGTGCTCCAACCCTCTCACAGTGGTCTGTGCAACATGGGAAGAGAAAACAGTTATTTCTCTCTTCTCCATGCCTCTTGTGCCTCTAGATACATGCAACTTGGCCACCCATGGATGCTGCTGCCTCCTTTTTGTGCATCCCTGCACCTGGACCAGCTGATGCAGGCAGCAATTGTGCTTCATGCATATGCTCCATGCCTGCTGGCTTGTGCAGCCCACCATCTGTCCTAAAAACAAATAAGGCCCTTGAAGTTTCTCAGAAACTCCACTTTTAACAGAAGTTCTTCACTGAAATGAGCAAAACAGAATGCCAAGTCTCAGTTTTACTTTCCACTTTATTCCTCCCTTATGCCCTGAAGAAGGGCCGTATGAAGGGCAAAATATAAAGTCTCACCCTCAGGATGCCATTCTCAGAAATACAGTATTTTCCAATAAAAGACAGTCAACCAGGCCGGTTCAGGCAGATACTGACCTAGGGGAGAGGCTTGAATCCATGCTGTTGTTGCCAACTAGAGTACTGAATGGTGCCTTAATGCACCAAGAAGTAATTTTTATGAGTGTTTCTTTGCAGTACAGCTGCATCTGATCTCCACATTTCCACTAATTTCTGCCATTTCTGAGTAATTTAAAATAACTCCTGTTACCTCACTTTCTCCCCTCCTGCCCATTGCATTTTTTTAGTCACTGATGTCACCACAACTCTTTTCTTCAGTCACAGTCTCTCACTCCCACTTTGGCTTCTCAGTTTCCAGTCTTGTCACCTCATTCTTTCTCTGCTCCTGAAAATTTAGGCTACCTTGGGCTAAGCAAGTTTCTTTTGCTCCTATTTCTTTTTGGTTTTGTAGGTCTGAACTTTACACTGTCTACCTCTCCTCATCCTTCTTGGTGTGCCTCTGAGGAAGTGCTGTTGTCTTTCTCAAGGCATGGTTATTTATTCTTCAATTTTCATTCAAGAGGACATGATGATTAATTCTCAAAGATTACCTATTTTGGACTTCAGAAATATTATTGTGTTATTGGATGCAAAATCAGCTCCTGAACTGTTGCAAGATTATTTAGGCAATGTTCAGAAATACATGTACAGTAATTTCATGATTATAAGCCGCACCTTTTTTATTGAAGAATCCAGCCTACCCCAGCAGTGCAGCTAATCATCAGGTGCAGCTTATTTATGGACAAATCCCAGTGAAATGCCAACCCAGAAGTGAGAGCCGGCCGGGGAGGGCACCTGGGGCTGCCTTTAAAGGCTTCTCTGGTCTATGAAAACTGTTTGCAACTTGAGCACCTGACACCAAACCCCGCACTGGCGCGATTCTGTTACTAACTCATTACGTTGTTGCACATGGATCCACGCTTAAAAAAAAAAAAAAAAAAGAAAAAAAAAGTGCAGCTCATATTCAGGTGCGGCTTACATATGGACAAATCCTGTGGTCTACCCGACTACCTGGATGTGCGGCTTATAATCAGGTGCGGCTTACAACTGTGAAATTACTGTAATATCCATTTCCTAGCCCTTGTAAATGCTGCCTTTGCCCTTACCTTGAAAGAAAATAGGTGTAAAGTTACAGATGTGTAAGAGACATGCTCACTCAGGCCTGGACACAGCTCCAACGTCTGTCCTTTGTCAATTAAAGCTATTCCAGTGGGTGTTCATGGTCCCACTGTCCAGCCACCAAACAAAGGGCTGATGCTGGAGGCCATTTCCTTTCCAGCCAGCTCTGACTTGGAAGTGGGATTCACACCTGCTAGCTTCTCACCTGCCTATGCCCAGTAAGAAATCAGAGACTCCTCCATGTGATGGGATGAGTCCAGCTCCACACTGAAGGCCACAATTTGCTATAGAGCTAATTAGTAAGAGTTTCACTTCCCTGAGGCCTCAGCAAGACAGCTTGAAAGTGGACATAAGAGCCATCAGGTTGGAATTAGGTCACTGTGAAAGCAGGACTTTCTCATGGACAGCACATAGAACTGCCAAACACAACATGAGTTCTGCCTCGATGATCTCACTGCTGAATAATTCATTGAATCCTTTCAGTTAACATCAAAAGGCTTGAGGAATCTTCAAGGAGGGCACTGTCTCACCACAACCCTGTAATAGAGTTATCACAGGTGTGAGGGCTTGGGGAGCATGGGGAAGACTAAACTGACAATTCTTTCATGTGGGAACATTAGAAATTAATCTGCAGGTCCAAGGTCACCCAGTCATCTCTTTGGAGACCTTCCTCAGAATTGCTCTCCACACTCCATCAGAAAGCACGACAGTAAAGCTGGTCTGTGCAGTCCCTCTGATAAATCACACAAGAAGTCGGAAAACAAATGTTGGCTTCTCCTTTCTAAATTATTTTTCTCCATTTTGTTTAAATCTTAGAAGTTATTTGATTGTTTCTTTTAGTTTCCTTTTTGGCAGCCCTTGACAGTCATACAAACAGCTGCACAGAAACTGCAAAATAAAACCTCCCCCTTCCCTTTTATTTTCTGGTAAGTTATGTTGGGAAAATAAATATGAATGGCACAGATGTTCCATTTTTCTCTCTTCATAAAACAGTTTATGACATCTTGCAAATGCTGGAAAAATATTTCTTTTAAGAAAGAGATTTCTCTCTCTCAAGCACACTATGTTTCAGAGAAGCCTTTAAGGACAGTTACAGAGCAAAGCCTGTTTTTTGGGTATCTTTTCCTTGTTTATTAATAACATCAGAGAAACAAACTGAATGTCTTCAAATGAATTTCGCTGGTACTTATTTGGATTAGAAAACTATTAAATTTTTCAGTGTCATTGTTCAGCTGCTCCCAACTAACAGCCTTAAGGAACAGAGTTTCAAAGTAATTGATACATCAGCTGCAGTGGAAGATGTTTAGCATGGAAAGTAAAACATCACTCCCAAACTTACAGAAAAAATAAAGAAGGTGACTTTTTCTCTCTAATTATGTAAAACAAAGGAAACTATGGTGGCTGAATAAAGCACTACAATCAAATGTATAATCATACTGTACTGAACTGCCTGCGAGCAGAGAAAACAGCACGGGAACTAGATAAGGTACCATTCATCATGCATTTCCTCTGCTGTCAGCTCATTCTGTCACTCTCATCATAAGTAATTGGACCTTTCTCTCAATCACAACCACGTGGGCTGGGAAGGGCCTTGAGAGGTCAGCTCACCCATCCCTCTGCCCCAAGGCAGCATGAGCTAGGCTTACTGTCACTCCTGACTGAGGCTTGTCTAACAGCTCAAAAATCCTCCAGACAGGATTCCACAACACCCCCAGGCAACCTACTCCTCTGTCATGGTCTCTTGGCCTTTGGAGAGTTTTGTCTGGTGTCTAATCTGAGTCATGCCTGTCGCGATTAAAATTCTTGGCTGCAAGGGCACAGAGGAGAGATGATTCCCACTCTCTTTCCACTGCCCACCAAAAAGTGCTCTTCCATACAAACTGTGTCCCCAGCCAACAAGCTTCCTTAGAAATTCTCTTTTCCCAGAATATTTCCCACCTTCTGCAGTCAGCAATGGAATTTTGGCATACTGAAAGCCCATGTCCCAATATCCACTGTTCCCTCCATAAGGTTATAAATTTAAGAAAATGAGAAAGTGAATAGATTCTCACTTTATCTCAGGGCATTTCCTGATTAACAATAATTTCAGAGTGGCCCCTCCCCTTTTAAATCCTCCTTTGCCCATAGCTGTGGTGCAGCCAATAGGCTCATTTTGCATTTCAGACACCTAGTAAACAAGAATCTACCCTGAGGTCTCACAAAGACTGTACGGATGAAACAACACCTTGTTTGAGTGGTGCTGATAATTACCGTTCCTATAGACTAACTCCATGCTGAGGTTATGTTGTAATCAGGCTTACAGTTTTCCATAAAAAAAAATTTTGTGGAGAAAAAACTCTCTCCAGCTAAGTTATAGAGAAACATTCCACACTGACCGCTTTTTTTCTCTTTGCAATACATTCATAGGTTTTATGAAGTAAATAGACAGCCTCCTTTTTACCAAAGAAAGCCATGGGATTTTGATAGCAAGACTATGAAGTAGCCTGTACTGCTCATAGGAGGTATCCCCAGTGTGGGTTTGTGCCCGTGAACTTCCATCTTGGTAGTGAGCATTGTTTGTTGTTTAGATCCAATCTGAATGAACTTTGATGCCATCCTGATGCTCACAGGTTGCAAAAAAAAAATATTTCTTACCTGATAATTATAAATCAGAGTAATTGTCATCAGTAGCGCTGAATCCACCAGATTGAAAGTTAAAACAGATTTCACTGTTACTACACCAATAGCTGAGAAAAAAAAGAGACAAATCCTGAAAAGTGATTGTTAACTGATTGATAATGATTTTAAGATTAATTGGGCAATTCAGTGTTAAAACGTTATATGGGCAGAGCACAACTGATGACCACAATTCTGGTTTCCATATGAAAAACTGAGAAAGAAAACAAAGGCAGGAAGAATCATTGGGGGGTTGGGGGGGAATGCAAACAACTTAATAAAAAAACCCCACTGCTGACTTCTAGAACCTACTAGTTTTACTTTTGGCCAAGCTCAAATGGTAAAACTAGTAGATCCTGATACTCTACACTCTAAGAAGTTCCTTATTTTTCAGTTCAAACTCTGTAAAAAGATATTATGAGGTTGAAAAGCAAGGTTCACTAGATCAAGATTTCCATGAGATTTAAATGTTACCATCTGTGGTATGAATTGGGGTCACCCACTATCATGATTCACTAGCAAACAAGGAAAGAAAAAAAGGAAAATGTAATCAAGCAACCATAGCACAGGCCATGAATCAGGTCTCATTATTTGGCTCTGCCAAAGGCTTCCTGTGGGAGCACTTCCCTACCCCCAGCTTCTTCCATCTGCAAAATAGGAGCAATACCTTATGCTGCGAGTCTTGTGAAGCAGTAAGGCTCCCCAGTGCACCAGCGTAAATGGCATTTACTAATTGTCAGTCCTCTTCTAAACTAGAAATAATTCAACTTCTGCTGACATCTGCTCCACCTCCAAATAGATCTCGTTCAATCACAAGCTGTATATCCAGAATAATTCTTGCCTTTTGAAAAATAAGCTTTTTTGTGAGCCCTGGTATGTAGTACTGCAATTTGTAAGGAACCAAGGGCCTCTGATGGAGCCCCAGAAAATGAGCACAACAGGAGCAACTAGTGGATTTGCACCCGAATTCCGAGTCGCGTACAAGATGATTCTGCTCCTCAGCCTGGCTGTAGAACTCACAAACTCGCTCATGACTCTTGCAGAGCCACTGCTGTTCCACGCATTTGCATCAGAAGACACGAGCAGATGAAATGAAACAAGTGGGTTGTTTTGTTCGAGTCTAGTGCTCAAACTAAAACCTCGATCAAAACAGATGAAAACAAAAGATAAGGTTTTCATCAGCTCTGAGCAAATAAATCACCAAAACAATCAGAGCATGAAGCATTTACAAACCTGTGTGAAAAAAACAACTTTTAGATACAATGAAAAAAATTTTAATCTATTTATTTACTTTGACATAAAAATTCTATTACAACTCAATTGACATTTAGACATAGCAACAAAGGAGGACTTAGGCATGTAAAATGCATCCCTAATACCACAGATCAGTCACTGCCTACCAGGAAGGTGTCTAAACTTCAACAGCTCCACAGATTCTGAGCCAAGAGTTTCCCAGGAGTTCACACATGCACTTGGGTGTCACAACCTTGACAAGACTGAATTGCACTCCATCTGCTGCACACCTAAAGATCCTGTTGTGTTCTCCTGTTCATTGAAAGGATAAGCTTGAGTAGTTTTGCAACTCCTAACATAAGCAAGACATCTGAACTACTCACAAAATGCAATACAAATGCCAGAGCAGTTTTCCATTCCATCTTACATGTAGAATTCAATAAAAACTACCAAGTTCCTGAATAGTGGGTTACTTCATCAACATGTCCTGTGAACACTACGATGACATATGTTCCTACCATCCTTCTTTCCCAAATTACCCACACTAGACAGCATCTGTGAAAGCATGGACATCCAATTAAGGAACAGGAGAGAAGGGGAAAAGTAAAGAGAAGAGGCACAAAGATGTGAATCACACATTTCCATGAACAGAAGAATAATATATACCACAAATTCCAACCCCCAATACAAATTTTCAATAGAGCAATGGTTCTGCTCTTGAGGCAAAAGCATGGTCTAATGTGGAAATAACCGAGCTTCGTATCAAACAACATTTTTATTGGAAATTCCACTTATGTTTTCACTTTCCTAAGTGATATTACACAGGAAATGCCGGTAGCTGCATGGATCTTTGAAAGAGAGGGTAGATGAAATAGGTGAGAGTGTACATTTCAACAGACCAGACTTAAAATAACATGTATTATGACTTCTATGAAAAGCATGATACGTACTTATTTTGTACTGTTGTGTTTTTTTTTTTTTCTTTCATTTTTGGGGCATGCAGCTTTGTCCTGTTCTCTCTTTTTTTCCCATCCCTCATTTGATGTTGCCAGGCTGAGTCTCACACTGCTCATTACAAGGAATGAACAGAATGTCCTTTACCTTTTGGGGTAAATTAAGCAACATTTATGAAATTATTTCTCATTTTTGTGAGGTTTAGTTTAAAATTCATTGGCTCCCATGTCCCCAAAATCTTTGAGTAATTTGAAATTAAAAACTTCAAGTTATTTTTCATGAGTTAGAACAATAGCTTTTATATCTGTTGGCACATGTAACTGACAGGGTACTGGCAACAGGCAATTTGCAGCATGAGTTGCCAATGCCTGTGTGCATATTTCTAAGAATAACTCAGTGTCCAAGAATTTGGCCTGTTATATCACAAGCCAGGACTAGCTGACAGCTGTTTTAAATTACAGTGGACTGAATGATATTAGCTTTATTGTAGTTGGACTGATGCTTTGCTTTCTCTTAATCGTCCTAATGTTCTGATTTGTCCTTTAGCCAGCAGTTGCACAGCATTTATTTATAACACTCAAGGTTTAAGTCACACATGACAGATTGGTTGGATTGTCTTGTACACATGGAACATGATCAAAGTAAAGGACTACACAGTCAGGGAAATTTAAGCTTCTTTGCAAGGGACAGCCTATAGATCCAAGGCTAGGATTTTCCTTGCAAAGCAGAAAAGACTGGCTCTCAAACAGACCTATTCTAATTTTCCTAGAAGGAAGGCATTTATTCCAAGTCTTGCATGCTATTGTGAGCTACATATTCATATCCCACTTCAATTTCTTCTTGGGGAATAAAACAAAAGGTTAGACATGAGCCTGCAAACTGCTGCGCACCTCAATTAATTACAGAGTTTGGAACTAATTTATTTTATCAAGCACTGATGTCTAGTCGGGGCCAAATCTTGTTCACATTATAGACAATAGTTAATTTTCTAAAGACTTTTCTGGGAACAGAGTACGGCTATTAAATTTTCTTGCATATGAAACTTTAACAGTTCATTAGAAGTTTCCTACTCCTTCAGGAGAAAATAAATGGACACAGATTTTGTTTTGTTCAGTTGTCAAAATAATGAAAAAAATATTTACAAGAAACACCAAAAAGCTGAATATTCTGATTCAAGGTGAAGGATAGAAATCTTCTACTCTGCTTGGCACTGGGAAGCCTGTGGAGGTTTCCCATGTCCAGTTTTATGCACTACACTTGAAGATGCAGATAAATTTTAGAGTCCACAGGAAGGCAACAAAAGTCATTAATTCATAAATATAATTCATAAAAAGAAATGAGAACTGTGGGAAGACAATGTCAGAACAGAATACTATTAACAGGCTTCAACTATGTGAAAGACTATGGTATGTCAGGAAGGATAAACCTATTCTCCATTTCCAACAATACTGAACCAAGATTTATCAGGCTTAAACTGCAGCGACACAATTAGATCAGACTCTTGGCCTGGGGTCTCTCATGGATAGGTAGCAAAGCATTGGAGCTGCCTGCCAGAAAACGTGGGGAGTACTTTTCTGCACAGGTTTTTGTGAATAGCTTGGTCATGCCACTCACAACTCTATCTTCTAAGATCATGTGATCTGTGGGGTTTTAATTACTCCTTTAATTGAATTGAATTTAATAGCCTGGTTAATAGCCTCCATTATTTGTCATTATTATTTCTACTTGAATATACTACAGTGCTGCATGCTGTTGAAAGTATGCTGTCCAAATGCTTTTTGGGTCTGCTGAAGCAATGCCACAGCAGTGGTAAGACCTCATTGACATGCAGAAAAAAATTAGAATGAGTAAAAAAACAAAATACCACACTTACAGACTGATCCCAAAGAACTCCATTAACAGGAAGTTGTGTTCTACGTCAGGCTAAGACCTTTGTTTTCTTGTACTTTGTATTTCAGCCTACAAAAGAAAAATTAAAGGAAGCACAAGACAGAAATCAATGTCTGAAAATGACAATATCTCTCTTTATTTTAAGAATATTGCATTGGTCAAGCATGGGTACAGTGAAGGTAGACTTGAGTCTTGCATCTAACACTAGGGTCTACCTGTCTTGTTATAT
>VRYO01001878.1:30187477-30219095 GCA_009812075.1 Sialia sialis
TCTTTGTCTCCTCTTGGCTCCCATTACGAGCAAGACCAAGTCTCTGACTTCCTCCCTGGATTTCTGGTCCAATAAGCTCACCTCCTTCTACAGACCCCACCACCTATTTGGCTTTCAATGTTTTAGCACTGCAGTAGTGCCCTGCGGCGCCCTCAGACCTTTGTCACTGTGCTGATCATCAGCCCTGAGCCTCAAGAGTGCTTTCAGCGGCATCAACCTCACACATTCAGCTGGGTCTGGTCGCTGAATTACATCTTGTTGCCCTTTCAAGCACCTCCAGCTTTTCATGATTTCTTCACATCACAGAAAAATTATTCCGTTCACCCCTAATTGCTAAAGAGATACCCCAGGGATTTCATTGTTTCTCATTTTCCTCAACCATTCCCTGCTGAGACACAAGCCAAGTCCAGAAAAAGATAAGATTTTCATGTTGTCATGGATAGAGTCTTGTGACTCTTGCTCCTACCTCTGCTGATGCTGCACAGAGAACCTGTGTGCAGCCAGTCCTTGTCCACTGAAGGGCTTTGCAAGTACCATGCCCTCACTTCCCTGTGTCTGCTTCCCTTTCCCTGGCCAGAAACTCAATTTGCCACTCTATTCTCAGTCAAGATGTCGTTCCTTAAATCCCTTGCTCTGTGCACCTGAAATGTGTCCCCTGCAGAGAAAGAGTCCAAGATTTTTCTGGTAATGGTCAATGTCGAAGGAAGAGCAGTGACAAATTTAACTCTTGTGCCTACAGTCAGAAGAGTCTTGTGTGGAGACACATGACACTGGGAAAAACATCCAATATGGGGGGAAAACGACAGTTTCAAGTGAGCAAAAACCAGCTGTTTACTCAGTCAGATCTTCAATGTGTGAAAAGCTTACTTGAAGTCCTTGTAATGGTTGTATTTTTGCTAAAATGCACACAAAACCCATGCAAGCTGCTTCCAGGGATTTCTGCACAGGTGCACTGGCTGCTGTTCAGCCCTGAGAGTGGGCACTGTTAGAATTAATGATGTCAAATGAAAAGAAACGCAGACCCAGGCGTCCCCCTGAGCCAAAAAAGCCCTGACTCCCACCTCAGCACCTCTGCATGTGCAGAGCTTGGCTCACATCGTTTGCTGTGCCTGCTGCTCTGTCCCCAGTGGAGCTGCAAAGATGATTGAGAATTCACAAAAGGGTCCATACTGTTGCATTTTAACAGGGAATGCAATCAGGAATTATTTGCTTTTTGACTTAAAAAAAAAGAAAAAAAAAAAATTTAAAATTCTCATTTCCAAGCCATTCCTGGAAACAGCTACAGGTTCTGAGATTTTAAAGAGAAAAAAAGACAGAACAAAAACTTGTTTTGCTAACATGAGTAATGTTTTTTGGCATTTGTAATGAAGTCAAGCTACTGGCTGCTTCTCCATCTAGAAAACAGTAATTTCCTCTGAAGAAGTGCAGGGACCAGCATTTCAACAACAAGCAACTCATCTACATCATTAACACTCTCTTGCTGTTCTGCTCACCTCCAAACCCCCCTCCTTGACCTTTCTTTAGCATACACATAAGAGGTGCTGAACTCTTACTCTCCAGCTGATGTAAAACACATTGGGGCTCTTTTTTTCCAGCAGACAAACTTCTTCGGGGCAGCAGAAAGGGAGACCTAACCCTTTTCCAGCATCAGGAAAATCCCAAATACCCGAGCTTTATGTCCAAAAAAGAGACAGAAGAGTCCCACAACTTTATTTGAATGAAAGGAGCGAGTCCATCAGGGCACACATCCTCGGGGTTTGTTCTCTTGAGATTTGGGAGGGTGCAGCCTCCTTTCATCCTAAACTCCCGGCCAAGTGCTGCCCTCTTCCTTTCCCCACTGGACGGAACACTCTTCCAAAACTGCCTACCACATATCCCCCCTTGAACTTACTGTTTTACCCAGGCTTGTGCAGACTCTTGTGTTTCAGGAGCCGAGCTGTCCAGGCTCTGCACCAAACCTGTGCCAGTGGGGACGGTAAGCCCCATTTTTAAGACATTAACATCCCCCATTACCTTCACCCATCAGATTGTAAGGACATGAGCTTTCCTTTCCCAAGGCTGCCTGCTGGCCATGTGTGGACTCCCAGCCCTGTCACCCAGATTCCATGGGGGTCCCAAGAGCCTCACAGACAACCTCACCAGTACAAACTCTGCCCAGCTTCCCCTGGAGAAGAAGTAGCGAGACATTCCTCAAACAAAAGTCCTTTGCTTGAGCATTCAAGTTTTAAAACTGTTTTTGAAGGATTTAACCTAAGTGATTCAGCCAAGACTAACAAGCCTGTGGCATAAGGAAGGCTGGAGTTTCTGATTCCCAGCCCCCCATGTCTACTTTTAGCTCTAAAATCAGATAAACAATAAAAATCAGAACCAACCAGACATCCAACACAGAACCTGCTGAAAAATAGGAGTTGTGTACTTTGGGCTTTCTTCCACTACTTTAAAGTAACTACTTCTAACTGATAATAGCAATGACAGGAAAAAATAAAATTAAAGACACGGAGAGAATAAACAAGTGATTAATTGTCTGTACAGACTTGTCATCTGGGTGGTGAAGAAAACTTTACACTTTCACGTCACACTCTCTGAGATTGACTGTCAATCCAAAGGCAGGTGCTGCACTCTCTTTTCAAATATCTCTCATACTTTGCTGTACTTACACCAGTTTTCATGAAGCAGAAAGGGCACCACCCTTCTTGTTCTCTTAAAGTTTATTTTAACCCATTCAGCAGCATGATGGAAGCTTTTGAATTCCCAGTAAACTACAGTAATGGTAAAACAAAATAATTTGAGTTACAGCAATCTGAAGACTTGATATTTTCATTCTGCATTTCAGGCAGCAACTGGTAATCCTTGGGAGATATTGCTCTCATTAATTACCCATCTTTGGATAATAAAGAACCAGCTTTCAGTAGTTTAAAATAAGAAAGGACATTAAAAATTACATGTTTATTATCAAATTTGCACATAGGCAAGGAAAGCATAATCCCAGGCAATAAACAGGCCCAAAGCAGGATAAAACAATTATAAAATTGATAAACAAGCATTTGCAAAATTTCAAGAGAAAATATGCTTTTCCACAGATACCTAATTAGGTTAATCTACTGTGGTGTAAAAATGATATTGTCAAAATAAAATTGTCCAAAAGTGTGTCATAATACGAATATATCAGGCACAATAATTTCACGCTTATAAGCCGCACCTTTTTGACTGAATTTTCGAGCTGACCCCAGAAGTGCGGCTTTTCACCCAGTGCGGCTTATATATGGACAAATTCCAGCGAAATGCCAACCTGGAAGTGCGAGACGGGGCAGCCTGAGGCGGGGCAGGGCCAGAGCTGCCTCTGTAGGGGGCAGGACCTGGCCCCTTGAAGCCGCTGCTGCGGGGGGCAGGGCTGGCCAGTGCTGGATCCTCACTAAAAAAAAAAAAAAAAGAGTGCGGCTTATCACCCGGTGCAGCTTATTTATGGACAAATTCCGTGGTCTTCCCGGCTACCCGGTTGTGCGGCTTATAACCAGGTGCGGCTTATGAGTGTGAAATTACTGTATATTGGTATTCTTCAAATTTTCTGAGCATGAGAGAGTGAACCTTTTGATCTTATTTATATCTTATTTATAGCTTAGTAGTGCCCAAAGTGCATTGGGGGTGATAAGAACACAGCAGGATACAAACACTTATTTTAAGCTACCGTGCTCTCAGAACTTTACAGAGTGCCCAGAAATGGCTGGTTGCCTTTTTTCATTGCAGAATAATAGTAACACCTGTAGAGAGGCTAGACCAGAACTCTGGTGAATCTAACTGGACAACAGCATGAATTTCTCTATAGAAGAAACCTCAGAGACATGTTTTTATCTCCTTTATTTATACGACAATGTGAAGTAGCCCAGATGCATCATTTTTCTATATTCTTATCTTTGAGACTTGACCTAAAAGCTTCTTTAGAGGCAAAGTTATTTAAAATAATTTTATTTTTAAGTGATGTCCACAAACTATGTCACAGACAGTGCCGAAGTGAAAAGTAGTACTGTTAGCATTCTCATTGCTAAATATTTTGTAGAATGTCATAACCCCTCATAAGACCCCTTGAGTCTAACTATTAAAATGAAACCATAAAGTGAAAAATAAATGACCACAAGCTTTGAAGTGATTGGTTAATTAATTTAGGAAATTTGGGGATTTGGATACATTTGGGGATCAGGACAATAGAGATAGAACAACTTCCAAAATTTAAAACAAGTGTTTTGAAAAAAGGTAAATTTTTACCTGCTAAAATTACTTGTATAGATATTATTAAAACAAAACTTCAGATATTGTCTGCTTTTAAGGATCAACCAACTGCATGTTATAGAAACGAGAACATTAGAGGTGTATCAAGGTTCATTTGAAAGAATTCTTTACACACGTTTAGTTTTTTTTTGGTTTATTTTAAAATCCTAAATCCTCTGCTTTGGTATTCTCTCTCATCAGAACACCTTTTCTGTAAAGTACTGGCAGAGGATCCAAGCTTCAGGGAGCTGTCATTGCCATCCAAGTCTGTAACATTTGAAAGAAAAGTGTCACATTCTAAGAAAATTAATATGAACAATAGTGAAAAATTTGCTCTCTCTGATCTAAGCTGTTTCTTGTGGCCAGTCATGGTCTGCTGACCTACTTTGGTCAAGGATTTATTCAGCCTAAAGCCTGGGATGAGACTCTGGGACTGCTGGGAGAACTCGGGAACGCGCGAGTGATGACGGGATGATGATGAATTTGATTGTCACCAGCACAGCTCTGAACATGAGGCTTGTCCAGGAGGCACATAAAAGGAAACTCAGCACAGTTTCTTGGGTTCTGCTGCTAAGAGAGCAAAGGATGCAGAAAAACAAGCCCCAGCACTGGTTAAGACTTTGGCCAGCCAAGGAGCAGCCAGGCTCTCCAGCACAGCAGCGTGTGGGATGGCTGGGATGGCTGGTGCAGCCAGCCTGGGGACCATCACCAGCCTCTGATTGCTCCCTCATGGGGTGGGAAGCTGCTATACCTCACTGAGAGCAGCAAAGAGACAGTGGGATCAAGGGAGGGAGCGTGCCATGGGTATGTCCTTGTGGCCCACTCTGGCTATTTACACAGGCAGGCAGTGTGCGCTACAGAGCTGTAGTGACAAAACTGACAGGCTGCAGAGGGGAAGGATTATCAAGAGCCACACTCTGTGTACATCAGCCAGATCTCATCACCTAGGCAAGAAAACCTACATGTCAAATGATCAGCCACAGGGAGGAATTTATTTTTAGGGTTAAAACTCTGCCAGGAGTACAGTAATTTCAAAATTATAAGCCGCACCTGATTATAAGCTGCACCTTTATTTATATTTTTTTTTTTAAGCGAGGATCCATGTGTAACAACATAACAAATTAGTAACAGAAGCGCTGCCAGCTGGGTTTAGTGTCAGGTGCTCAAGTTGCAAACAGTTTTCATAGACCAGCAAAGCCTTAAAAGGCAGCCCCAGGCACTCTCCCTGGCCGGCTCTCACTTCTGGGTTGGCATTTCACTGGGATTTGTCCATAGATAAGCCGCACCTGAATATAAGCTGCACTACTGGGGTAGGCTGGATTCTTCAATGAAAAAGGTGTGGCTTATAATAGTGAAATTACTGTAATTTCCCTTACTGTCTACAAGTGAAATTGTCATAGGGCTGCAGTCACAGAACACCAGATACTGCATTGCATTTGCAATGTTTAATATGCGTATTTGTGATACAGATTCCTTATGCTGCTCCTTTTATCATCATTTCAAGCCACTCCAAAGAGACTGAAGTGTGGCCAAGTCATCTATCCAACTAGTTTACCAGTAATGCTTACTCTGGTTGTGCATATCACTGCACAAACTGAAATGTGATGGAGACACTTTCCCACCATTTTGTGCCTTCCAACCTTGTAACACAAAATTTGGAGGAGCTTGCTCCTGGGTTAAGAGTTTATTTTCTTCTGAGCATCTCAGATGTGGCTGTGTTTTTGTGGACTTTTGCTGGAAACAGTGTTAGTAATTGAGAGATGTTTTCATTATTGCTGAGTGGGGCTTACACGGACTCCAAGCCATCTCTGCCTCTCACCATCCCACCAGCAAGTGGACTGAGGGCTCCCAAGAAGCTGGGTGGGGACACAGCCAGGACAGCTGACCCCCACTGACCCAAGCGACATTCCATACCTGCAAAGCTCAGCACGTAAAGCTGGGGGAAGAAGAATGAAGGGGAGGACTTTCAGAGTGATGGTGTTTGTCTTCCCAAGTCAGTGTTATGCATGCCAGAGCCCTGCCTGCCCATGGGGAGTAGTGAATGAATTCCTAATTTGCTCTGGTTGTGTGTGAAGCCTTTGCTTCAACCCACAACCATCTCAACCCACGAGTTCTCTCACTTTTCCAGTTTTCCCATCCCACTAGGGAGGAGTGAGAGAGTGGCTGTGTGGGTCTTACATTGCTAGTTGGGGCTAAACCACGTCAAGTAGGTGTCATGAAGGAGCCAAGATGAGGTTTCAAAATTGTCACAGATAATGAAGACTCCTCAAACTGTGCCAGTACAAATCTCAAGATGACACAGATTTACACATTTACATGCAGTTAATGCTCTTCCTGGAGAATGATCAGGCAACACTATCCCTGTTTCAACTGAAGCTGAGAAAGACAGCTGAGTAGTGAAGTGTTCAGGATAAAATCTCCAGCAGCACCGACTTGGCATGCCCAGCTGAGCAGAGGTGTGAGCCTAGCCATTTGGGAAAACATACTCTGTGGCAGAGATTTTCATGCCAGAAGTTGATAAAATGAGAAATAGTGCAAGAGGTGCTACGAATTAGAAAGAATTATATATTCTTGTAACAAACATGGAGAAAATAATTTTGCCAGGGATTATTTCAACCAACAAGAAAATAAAAAAAAAGAAGTATCATATTTTAATGAAAATACTTGAAAGAAGGGAGAATGAAATCTAGTCTCATCTACACCAATTTGTTAAAGATTTGGGTTAATTTCAAGTGTATGAACATATATGTTCTACTAGCAGTTATCTTTTTTCTTGTACCTCTGAATGAGAATTGTCTGTGATTGTTTGCAGGCAAGGAGAAATAGACTGTTTACTTACTGGCTCCAAAGATAATTTGGCTTCCTCTTAAAATTCAAGGAGAAAAATATAATTCTGTTCTTGAGAAAATATTATCATAAATCAAAACTTATTTTTCAAGTAGTGATTTTCAGGGTTTTTTCACTGGAAGTCTTGAGTTTCTCAAGAAGCAATGCTTACACAAGCGATGATGTGTTAAACAAAGGCTCTTTAACAGCACCGTGTAAATTCTCCAACTATTATTCATCCTACTAAAATAATTTGGAATTTATAAAACCTCTGTCTCTCCTGGCTGGCACAGCTTCCTTATTACAAATTAATTTCCTGCCAAAAATGGTTTGTTTCTGTCTGATGATCTGAAGCAGTTCCTTGTAAAACTAAAATAATTCAATTATTTATTTATTTATTAGGGAAAGTCACAATTTCGAAGAGGAAAAAGAAGCAGGCAGCTGATTCCATGTGAGACTTCAAATATTAAATACATTGTTTTAATAACCAGATACTTAGAGTTTGATCAAGATGATATAATTTATTCATTATGATATAATTAAATATTTTAATTTTAGAGGAATTCTATTGGTTTATTTCCCACAAACAAGTAAAGCTCCTACAAACAAGCCAGGTAGTAGGAGTCCTTCCAAGGCTTCCTCACAGTAATATCCTTTGGGGAATGCAAACGTAGCTGTAGGTAAAGTGAATATTCACAGCTCAAGGTTACAGTCATACTTCTGTACTTACATAACTATAAACATGATATTAGATATAAGCTTGAAGGTGTGTGTTACCTCCTGATTTTGTTTATTCATGTGTGTGGTTTTGTGTTTGCATACTGCCAAGGAAAGTTTGATAGTGACACAGTGTGGCTTCTCCAAAGCTTGATTACCTCCCTAACTGCAAAGAAGTCTTGCATTTTCCAGCAGTCTGGTACCCCCCACAAAACTGTTATCAAATATGTTATCAAATATGACAAATTAACTGTCATTCTGAATCACAGCCTCAGCTTTTTTGGAGATGAAGCCATCCTGCAGACAACACTGAGATCCAGCCAACACAAAAAGTGAGCAACAAAGGTGAAGTGTGGCATTCAGTATTTCACATTACTGCCATCTCCTGTAACATAGGAATCAATGACCAGAAACAAAATCTTCTGTGAGTGGACAGATAACTCTAGAGTACCAATAAGGTGCTGTGACCCAAACTAATCACTTGCACAGTGATTCATTAGTTACATCAGGAATCTAAAATGCATGGCATAACTAAACCAAAGCTTAGGTTCTATCTCTACATTGTTTTTCAGATTAAACTCTGGCTTCCTTGTTGCATGCTCTGTAATCTATTTTTATACTAATCCTGTTAATTGTTTTTAAATCTCGAGTATTTTCTCAGTCTGCACAGAGAGACATAAACTAAGGGAATACCAACAGAAATTTTGAAAGAGACAGCAGGATATTTATATATCCTGGTAACACCCAGAGGGACCTTGAAGGTGCGTGGGCTCATTACACTGAAAATTAAGCAAATAAAAATGACACAGGTTATTTCCTTAAAGGTTTGCAGTCTCAGACATCTGAGGGTTGGAATGCCCTGATAAGCCAGCTCCCATTTCTCTTCAGTCTTAAAACAATTTGGCAGCTGCTTCTTGCTCTATTTTCTAGAGATTAGAATCATGGAGAAATGCAGCGGCTACTTAATTAAGGTATTTCATTTTTTACGTCATTTTCTCTTCCTAACCTCTTTCTACATCTGTCTTCACTGCATAATAATCCTCATCCTCCTATGTGTTTTCTCCTTTCTGGAACACAAAACCCCCTTTTATCCAGGCTTCATCCTGTGGTTGTGGCTTCATCTTTCTAATTCTTTTCTCAGTACAGTTATGCTAATGAGAGTTTCACTGCACTTCACAGAATTATCCGGTTTATGAGCTGAGTTCTATCTTCAGCTATAAGTCTTTTAATAGTGACCAGAGAGTGAGCAGTCCCTGAAGCTCCCACAATAGGGGTGATAGATTTCTGCTGTCTGGGAAATAGTTCTGTGTTTGAAAACCCTGCAGATTCAGCAAAAATTGTCAGGTCAGGTGAAATGAAATCACTCTTATTATGATAAACCAAAGTTCTGTGCTTGCTTATCTTTAAAACAAGGGTTGAATCACTTAGCCCAACCTCAAAAGATTTTCTGCAATACTGGAACACCCTTGCTCTATGGAAAGTTTACAGAGTTGTTATTTTCTTCGTTTTATTTAAAAGCATTGCAAAACAAAGATACTCCCCAAATCCCCCTCCTTCAGCCTGCTCTTCGCAAAGCCAATTCACCTGAAGTGTTTAAATTGCTGTCAATAAGAAGCGATGATGATATACTGCAAAACATCCAGGGACTATAACCAGGCAAGAGCTTCTTTTATGGGCACACACAACTGAGAAACTGTAGTAGCAGCCTGTAATAATTGTCACTTCTGATCACCATGGGAACCAAACAGAGGTCTACTTTGCAGAAAACAGATCAGCAGTGACTCACCGACTGCTTGGGAAGCATGATTTTTGAGAATTGCTAGACTTGTGTGGGTGACAGGGAATAATGATGCCATTTCAACCATAGTTCCATACAGCAGAGTCTCCTCTGCCAGACATGCAGGATGAAAACAAGCAAATTAGTACTTTGTGTTCATTAGAGACAAATTTCACCTTTATGATTTTCTGCAGCTTCAGTCTTTTGTGGACTCTTTACTAGGAAAGGATTTCATTCCTAGTGAATGAAGTTCTAACTGAGCTTACACTGGTTTTGACAAGATTTAACCCTTGAGCAACACAGAGATTTAGAGTTGTCACATTGTCTGAACCCCACTAGGGTGTGTATGGCATATAAAAGACAGGCAGTATTTCTGTCTGTTCTACCCAGAAACAGAGAAGTTCGGCCCTTACAATAAAGCTCCAGGTCCTGCATTAAGCAGAAAGCAAAATAAATGCACTGTCTCATTCACATAATTCAAAAGAGAAGCTGTCTTTGAAGTGAAATAGTTTGCATTTTGTTTGGGTTTTGAGAGCAAAATTTGCAATATAAGGTATTTTGAATGTTTTTCAGCTGGTCACAAACTGTGGTTTCAATCTTATGCTTTCCTACTCCAGAATTTCTCAAGATTCAAGCATAATATTTCCAGGCCACCAAAGAATCTCAGATCAGAGATTTTGAGATTATAAAACCCAAATCCACTCCTCGTTGAATTATTTTCACTGGCTCCTCAGCTCTGGCTGAAGAAAGAGTAGCCACTGCAAGGAAAATGGTATTACAGCCCCAACAATAAGTATTTATTTTTCACAAATGGTAATTCAAGATCTTTTGACAAACCAAAGTATATTTCTTAATAATAACTTTGTCATTCAATGGCTCCTTGTGTTCTGTTCTCAGTTCTCCCACTGAACCATCATTTGAGTGCCTAAATATTCTCCAAGAATTCCGTCACATGCACAGCTGGCAGCTGGCATATTGGGTTTCTTTTCACTTCCTCCTCCTAACAGAAATACCCATAGATTGTAAATGTTGAAAGAGCAGATACACTCATTTATCCATTAAATGACATGTGCTTTTATTAACAAAGGCTGCTCACCATAGAGGAATTTTCATGAGCAGAAAATCAGTTCCCTACGTGGAATTTGGCCAGGAGAGAATACAGTGTCCTGTCACACAGTTTCTAGATTCATGGATCCTTGGGAAAACAAAAGACAAGAGTCTGCAAATTGAAGACAAGGACATGGCCCTAGCTCTTTAGTTTGATGGGTACATGCCCACACAGCATTAATGAATGTCTGTTTCAGAGGCTCCAGTCTGTGATGCTGCACATTTGTCAGTTGGTCAGTAAACTTTTGAGATTAAACAACGCAGAGGAACAAAAATACTAAGAAACCACTGTACCTTCCACACATTCAGAGGATAAAACATTAAAAGACCAATTCTGCAAAGCGCTTCAAGCTTCTCTGTAGCTCTGTGCAGGAAAAACAAGCAATGATGTAAACCAGGGAAAGCACCCTTTGCAACTGTCCCACCACCAGCTGTGAGGAGCTGCTCATCAGCAATCACCTCTTTCCTCCCTCTGCCCACACCAGGGGCTGCAGATGTCAGTAGCAGAACAAGTGGTGCTCAAGTTTAGCCCTGTCCACCTTTTTGATGATTCTTCCCAGCAACTGAAGAAGTGGATAAACAGCCGTGTTGATTACTGGCACCTGCTGTTGGCTTTTTGAGCACAAACTGAACACTGATGTATCCTAGGACAACTGGTGCTTTTTCTGCTTTGGGAAAGACAACCATGATCAGGTCAGGCATAAGCCTAATTGCTTTGTACTAAATAAACTTGTGCTATGCAAACCATCTCGGCCACTTGTGGAACATGTGAAGTGGAAGCTACATCCTCATGCTGTGGTAAACAGGTAGGAGAAAAGCCTGCATGTTTATCACCCAGAGCTACTTGAGTCCTCACCAGCCTGCCTTGCAAGAACAAGACTCTGCAGATATAATCTACAGACTTTCATTCACACTGAGAGATACTTTAATATCACATCTTAATCTTCAAGCTTATTTCATCTTGGTTTGAGGTCGACGGTCAAGAATGAGATGCATGTTTGTCTCCAGGAGCTGGAAGCCTGAAATCGTTGATAACCCAAGTAGCAGATTTCTAGAGAATAGCAATAAATAATGTCACAAATAATTGAAAGAGGACAAGCAAGAAATACTTTTAAATATCTCTTTTTGCAAGCCTCATATCAAACCACCACTATTTGAAAGTAAAATCTGCAAGTTACTGGAAATCATAGCCGATGGTAGTTCATTGGTAGGAATAGGTATCAGTGAAAAGGGCAGGAATTTCATGGCTCACAGTGCCTTATTTCCTCATGTCCAAATTTTCTGGTTTGCTTTTTTTCTTTTAGCTTTAAAAATGGTCATTAATGTGTAGTAATATATTAACATGATGCAGATTGTTGTTTTTGTTTTGTTTATTTCATTATTTAAAGTGTATGGCATATCAACTCCCATTAAAAAGAGTTTGACTAAAGAATTATGCAAAAGGCTTTAATAATTTAAATACTCATTTGGCCATCTGTAAATGTACAATCTGTTTTATGTTCTATGTGAAACTTACAATTTATATTAACTTCATGAATTTTAAAACCTCAACAATTTGCAAAAGTAGGAAGTAATAATACTCATTCTGTTTCAATTTGCCATACTGAAGATGCTTACAGATGAGACAGGGATACAAAACTCTAATAGTGATCAAAAATTCTCTACAGGTCAGAAGGATGCAGCACTGGATTTTAGTCCCACTATCTCTGAAAATACCATCACTTTGTCCTTATGCAAGGACATGTTATTATTATTATTATTATTACATGGAATGGAACACATAAAGGTTTGTTAGTATTTTTTTACATGTAATGCTTTATAAAAGACATATAGATAAAGAAAAATATAAACAGACATGTAAATAATACAATGAAGTATATCATTCTTATTTGAACCAATTTCCTTGAGCAATATCTTTTTACAAGGTGAAAATTAAACACTAATATTTGTCTCATGGTATAAAAGGGACAGTAATAATTTTAAAGAACCTTACGTTCTTATGCTTGTTTCATCCTATTCATAAGATTTCACAGCAAAAATATTAAAATTTGCAATATTCCAAACTTGTCAAATATATTACTCTGAATTAAAATAACAATTAATTTACAGGAACCTACCATAGAAACTATTGAGTGGACAGTAGTGATGGTTTTCTATATAAAATCTATCAAAAATTGTTGGAGAAAATATATGAAGCGTAGCTGATAGCTGATGGAATCTGCAATATGGCCACAGAGAAATAAGTTGCAGATCATCAAAGTTAGCTCTTGTTCAGAAACATCCACCATGAGTTCACCAATTTCATCTTTCACTGGAGAACAGCAGGAGGTTTCCAGAATGCAACTACCGTAGGAAACCGATTCAACGCTGTACTTTAAGCTTTACCCGTAGTTGGAACTTGCAACAGTTTGGATTTTTTGGTGCTCTGATCTCTCTTGCTCTCTGGAAGGCTGTGTAAATATCAAAATCTTCAGCACAAAGACAGCTCTCTCCAAAGCACTGGCAACTGGTCTTAGTAGACTGTTAAAAAAAACCCAAAAAAACAAACAAAAAAAACCAAACACTGATTTAAGCAGACTGGTAAAGCAATAATGGAAAAGCAATATAGGAACATTCTATACATAAATCAGAGAACTAGGTGGTCACTAGAAGGCGGGAGACTTGTAGTCCATGAACTATAGACACACACACACATACAAACTTGTGGAGCTCAGAGGACCCTTTGTGGATTTGAACTGCTCATCTGCATAAGACTTGAGTCAGCAGCTAAGCTCTGATCTTGCATGAATGAAAGCAAAGTGCATTTTCAGCTATTTTAAATAGCAAAAAAAAAGTCAAGTGATTGATTCTATCCAGCCTCAGGCATTCAACTAACACACCTAGACAAGGACCTAAGTAACCCAGACTCTGTTCATAAATCACAGATTAAAAGCTGCAACCTCAAGACGGGGTTGAGCCCTAGCCTGGCCAAGGCTGGTGGTGTTTCTAGCTTAGACATCTCAGCCAGGTTACTGAAATTAGCTGTGAAGACCACCTGAAGGTCTTCCTATTTAAGACTGCTCCTAGAAAAGTTCTGGGGCTTTAACCACTCATACAATAAAGACAATTATTATATGTGTTCTGCTCTACAAGGCCTGCATCCAGCACTGGGACCAGTCAAAACTGTTTTTGGCTCTTCACCTAAGTTAGGGAAGGGCTCTGCTTCTTATGGAAACTGTTGGCAGCTTAATACTTTTCGGTTCTCCACTGGCTAGACATCAAAACAGTTCCCTATCAAAATTAGTCAGTGTTTATTTAGTTCAAGTACTGAATGGAAACTTCACTTGTTTTTATTTTTTTTTTTGGCAGACATGAACTTATAAAGGATTTTTTTTTTAAACTTAGTCAAAACTCTTCACTCAGGAAGAGAGTCTTCAATGTCCTATTTTAGCTGGTGGAAAATGAAGCCCCCACAGATACTCCCCTAGCAAGGGGAAAGCTCCAATACATTACTCAGTGACACACCATGGTCCTCAAGGTCCTTCCAAAAAAGGAGATGTTTTCTAACTGCAAAATCCTCATTCCTGGAAAAATCTTTGTCTCTGCAGATGCTGATCTAAGCACTGCTGATGTAACTCATCTCTCATGGGAGGTCTAAGTGCCACTAAGGACATCTGATTTTTACTTACTCCCAGGTAAAGTAATACAGAATTTCCTTGCTTCTCAATTTTCACCAAGAAGATGACTGTGCTACTGTTTAATTTATATCTGTCCCCACTGAGAACTGGTCTCTGGTCCAGCCTTTAGAAGTTATGATGCAGTTGGAGATGTATCTTGGTGGTTCCCAGACCAACTTAGAGCATCACAAGGAGCATTGCTACCTTGTTCTGTTCAACAAACACATGCCAAGCACATAACGTTAATCAAAACATACTGTACCTCGGGCTGTTTGCATCTTGATGTCTTTATTTCCTTCTAATCTTAATTAGAAAACAAAAGACAAAGATGATTAAAATCTTAAAAAAAACCCCAAAACATGCAGCTAAGTTAGCATTGTTCCAAAACCAGCTACTTTTATTTTGGTTAATAGTGTTTCTGTTTTTTATTTTCTTGTTTTGCAGCAAATTTTGGAAGCACCAGTCAGTGACTAACCTCCGTGCTGTACATATGTGACAGCAGCACGTTTTGGTGTTAAATCAAAAGAATATTACATTATTTCATAATTATATGTTTATGACTTGTCAATTAAACAGCTATAAATCTAATGCTTTTTCCCACTGCTCAAAAACATAACATGGAAAAGAAACAGTTTCTGCTGGGTTTCATTTAAGAACAGAAATAAACCTGAAAGCAAGCACTTACTAACTGTTATTACTGGAATTCACTACAATGCAAGTAAATACCTTCAAAACTAAAAATAACACTGGGGCTCTGCAAGTGCATCTATCACAGCCTCTCAGTCATAACAGGGGTTTGTTTTCTTTCAATTCACAGAGCACTCAGAGTGTGGAGGAGCTGTTCAGAAGAACCATGTACCTACACTGTCAGCATCTGCAAAAGTGTGCTGTATTTTAAATAAATGGGAACAATCCCTTTGACAAGTATAAATAGCCCCACAGCCTTAAGAGGCTTCAAGGCTATCCAGTCTGTCTGAAAGAATTGATTTTCAAAGGACATACAGTAATATCACAATTATAAGCCGCACCCGATTATAAGCTGCACATCTGGGTAGCCGGGTAGACCGCGGGATTTGTCCATATATAAGCCGCACCCAAATATAAGCCGCATTTCCCCCCCCTCCCTTTTTTTTTTTTAAAGCAAGGATCCATGTGCAACAAAGTAACAAATTAGTAACAGAATCACGCCCACATGGGGTTTGGTGTCAGGTGCTCAAGTTGCAAACAGTTTTCATAGACCAGAGAAGCCTTTAAAGGCAGCCCCAGGTGCCCTCCCCAGCCGGCTCTCACTTCCAGGTTGGCATTTCGCTGGGATTTGTCCATAAATAAGCCGCACCCGATGATTAGCCGCACTACTGGGGTAGGCTGGATTCTTCAATGAAAAAGGTGCGGCTTATAATCGTGAAATTACTGTACATCCTGCAGGACAAAGTGATCCCCAGAAAGCAGGAGAGGCCATGCGTAGCCCGTACCTTTGGGCGCAGCTTTTGTCTGGCTGGGAGCCATGGCAGCCGCGTCCGACGGCAGCCCCACGTACACCCCGCCATAGTTCCTGGGGAAACAATGGCAGGCACATCATAGATCAGCTGGGACACTTCTCCCTCTGAAAAGAGCTATTTATTTCACTCAATTCCTGATACCTATCATGAGATCCCCCACTGCCTTGTGACAATAAACTCCCTCTGCCCAGCTTCTTCTGAGTATACCCAGCTGAGGACAGAGCTAATTGACACTGGTGTTTGACACTGGGACCACCAGAGCACCACACTTCAAACAACGCATACCAATTAAATAGCACTTTGACCCCATTAATAAATGTGACCTGCCTGCCCCTGCTCAGGGTCACACTTGGAGAAAAGTGTTAGTAGGAAGGAGCACAGGTTCTTTCATAGCCCAACCCTCTCCCCTTCATGGAGAGATATCCTTGCAGTATCCTTGCAGAGGATACTTTCTGGCTCCAAAGAGCCTGTATCGAAAGCAGAGACAGATGAAGGGAGGTAAAAAACTGGGTCCTTAAAGTCTCTACTGTGCCTGCAGTTACTTACAAAGGCTCCCTTTAGACTGCTCTGCCCTGTTAGGTACTGAATTAATCACACCTCCTCCTGCTCCTGGGGTTCTGAGCCAATTTCTAATTTGCTTGATGATATACTCGTACTTCCTTCAACTTCCAGCCCAGCAGAGATCTCCAACAAGTGCTAATGGCACTTTCTGTGGCGGTGCTGGTGAAGGCAGAGGCCACCAACCCTGATTGAGCGCACCACCCGCAGCTGCGAGATAATGCTCTTTTCTTGCCACAAAGTTCCCACCTCCCCAGCTCAATAACAGGCTGGGTAGACTCATCAATACTCAACTCTGTGTGAGAGTTTTCTCCTCTCTTTTCCTTTCTCCTCTGCTTTGTTGGTGTTGGTGGGAGTTAGGAGGAGGGAAGGAAGGACATGTAACTGGTGGCAGAATTCATTGCAGCCTATTGCAAATAAAGTTAGCCCTGGTTGAGCAGAGCACCTACCTCCTTTTGTCATCATCTGATATGGATTCTTCTGCTCTGCAACATCAAAAGATACAAAGCATATTAGCAGATTGTTTCTTTCAGGTGCTTGGTGACCATCTGGGTAAATTCAGAAGCAAGGGAAGAACTATTACTGACCCCAGTTAAATTCAGGACATCCACCATTCAACAAAGTACTCACACAGGTATAAAAAAAGGACAATTTTCCAATATAATGTACAGAAGAAATAAAGGATTGAAAAAAGATGTAGCTTACTTTTTATGACCCCCACCAGTGAGATCTGAAAGTAGATTTGGGAGCAGAAACAGGTAAATTAACACTCTTCCTGAGTGAATCCCCACACTACTCCCCACCTAAAAGGAACATTAAGGCTCTGCATGTAAGAGGAACAAGCCTGGACTGCTATTTCCCCAAAAGAGAAAAGAAAGGAACTGGGTGTCTGTGTTGGCATGTGAGCAAGGATGAAGAGAGAGGAACTTTCACAGTAGCTATTACAGAAGCCAGAAACTGTTACAGGGCCTCTCTATAAAATGAGGTACTGCAATTCCTGAGTTCAGTTTGTTTGCAAACCAAATGCAGTTATTAATCCCATATAAATGGGCAATTACTTCTTTAAATTTAGGGTAAAATTACAGGTCAGTATGTACATCAATAGAGAGTCACTGAGATTTGATTCCTTGCACTTATATATTGCTACAACTTGGAAATTTTCTGGCATCTACCTTCTTTCTAAGGGGCAGAACATTACCAACTATCCTTTCTGCATCATCACAGTGAATAAGGGTACACACATCCTTTTTAATAGCAGAGGCTTGGAGAAAATCGTATTATTCTGCAATTTTGCTAAATTATATTTATGCAGGGCATGGCACTCCTCATCGGCTGTCTTTGTCTATGTCTTTACCACTCAAGAAAGACTGATCAATAAACTCCTCATTCCCTGGCCCTCCTGCCATCCCTTCCTGGAGGAACTAGAGCCATTTCAGAAGGCATTTCCCATCTCCTGTGACCTAAGTCATCTTACAGTGCTCACACACAGAGCCAGAAAATACAGAGACATTTTTTCTTGAGGACTGTGAAGCTTCTCTGTCCTAGTATGGGCCAGCTTCTCCTGAAGAAAATGGAAAGCCTGTGTATATCAGTGGGTGGAAATGAAGATGTACTTTCAGGAAAAAAAAAAAATTCTATTCAAGAAAGGGACTTTGGGTCCCAAAAGATCATAAACAGTCATTTCTGTTGAACAAACTGAATGTGTCACAGGATTGATTTTCTCATACAATTGGGAACATTTTCTATAATCCAGATTAACCATTGTCCAGAGAAAAGAGTCCTTTAAAAGCACCAACAACTTCATGCACAGCTTGAAGCCTCTGAAATGGACTTGTAAGAATAATAATCAATATTGTCCAACAGGAAATTAATGTCAATGATTTTTTTTTTAAAAGAAAAATATTCTAGTAGGAAACATTTTCTTCTGTTCCAGAAATGTTGTGTAATATGGCTTCACAGACCATTACTGTAATTCTCTCACCAAACAAATTATCCAGGTCTACGATTAAGCACACAAGAAGATTTTTAAACATTTCACTTTCGTCCCTTCCTTTTACTAGCTACAAATCAAAGTATTAATTTTGCAATACCTTTTTCTTCAAATGCATGACAGCAAAAATAATCTGGGATTGTACAGAAAACAGCTCATGGGCTGGTTGATGACTGGGGGCAAACTGTTGTAGCCCTGCCAGAAAAGAGGGAATGAGCAGAGATAGGAGGAACACAGGAGAGGGGAAAAAAGAAAATGTTGGGTGATGGCACTTAAGGAAAAAGCCATTTTATCCCCCCTTTCTGGGGGCTCAGGAAGGAATGCTGTCCCAGTTTATTTATTATGTCTATTCAAACACCTCTTGCCTTCACACATGATGGCTCAAGACCCCCTTTTGAAAGGTGCCCACTAATTTTGCGTGTTTAGTGTCTGCTGAGCCACAGAGGCAGGTGCTGCTTCTGTGCCCAGGCTGGGTGAACACAGATGGCTCCGGGGAGCAAAGCTACAACATGGGACTGAGATTGGAGAGAAGCTCCTTTGCTTTTGGCCGTGCTCCCTTTGCCACATATCCTGGACTCACAGACGTGGACACAGGAGTCCAGCAGTCCAGGGACAGCGAGCTAGGACAAGCTTTTCTGCACCAGGAATAGACAGCAAAAGGAACTTAGCAGTCCCAGGCGCTTCGTGCTGACCAGCTGCTGTGTCGCTGCCTCAGACGCTGTTGCCATCTGCAGAGGAACCGAGAGCACGGTTTTCAGCAGGCAGTGTGAGCAGGGTCCTGGAGCCAATGGGCAGATTTAACAGCAAATCCACATAATGGCATTCTATTTTCAGATGAATAAGTGTTTCTTTTGGTAAAATTTTGTCTGTCCCAAGAGTCTTCCTGTCACCCAAAGTCTGACAAACACCCTTTGTTCATCTGTCAGCTTTTACATCCATCAGTCCTACGTCCATTTGATGGTAAAAGAAGCTGCCATTTCTCACTTATTTTAAATGCCAGATGACAGGCACTCACACTAATTCATTCCATCCACATTTTTCTTACCTCAGCTTTTATGGCTCTTTGTGCTAAGCATTATAGAGACTCTTTCTAGCTGTGCTCAGCAGTCCCACCAGAAATGATTCACTGAACTTCAAACAAGTGACAGAAAACTATTCCTCAGATTCTTGGTGTTTCTTGGGAACAAGGGCCTTTTGTTTGTATTTGATGCATTTCTTCTCAATATTTTGAAACAGGCTTGAACTGCTGTGTCCTTTCCTTCCTACTGTAACTAATCCTCCCTCAGACTTAGTCCTGCACTGAATACTGCAGGCATTGCATTACTTTCTAGCATATCCTTTACTTCTCCTACAGCAAAGCTTTTCCAATTAGCAGTGATTAATATTTCTTTATTAGTGGGGCAGGAGCATGGGCTGAAGCTGGCTGACAATTCTTGCTTGGAGCACAGAGAAGAGAGCACACACGTTCTCAGAGCACGTCCTTCTCATCATCACACAGCCCTAAGAGAGAAAGAGTCCTTTGCAGAGGAAGATCATATCATCATCCCTATCTTACTGGTGGGGAAACTCCAAGCCTAGAGGGCAAAGCAGATTCCCCACAGTCACTCAGGAGGGCTCAGAGTGGGATCCAGTCCTCTCTCCTTCCAGCTGGCTGCTCACTCCAGGAAACATGGTGCTTTGGCAATGAGTCACAGTCAAGAAATGAGAAACCTCAAGTTAGAATAACCAGATTGAGTATCAAAAAGCATGTAAGGATGGACACACCTAAATGCTTTTCTGGATCAGAACTGATACAACTGAAAAAAAAAGGGTTATTTAGAAGCTTTAGCTGATGGAAGTAAAAAGGTGCAAAAAGCTTCTGTGGATCTATAATATTAGTTAATATAAATCTGCTCTGTTCATTTCTATGAAACAAAAATATTTTTTTTGATAACTTACTTTCTGCATAAAAATTTTCTGTTAAGTATTAGAATTAGGGCTTTTGGATCATCACTGCCATTCCTCATTAGTAGATGTGTGTTTCTAACACCTGATGAGAAGGTTGAAACATGCTTTTACTCATGTGGATTGTTTGGCTGGCTCCACTATCCTTAATCTGAATGAGTAATAGCTCCAGGATTGACCCTCTCACTTTGGTGAAGACCACTCCAGAAATTAATTTTTTTCTAAGTTATCTCAATCCTGTTTTGAAATATGACAGATGAGCTCACACTAATAAGTAGGATGCTCCCATTTTAACTCCTGGCTCTATAAATGCTCACACATATAAACACAGTTCTACACATCCCTATACGTTTAAGCACAGGAACATGCCTACAGCATTCATAATTTAACTGTGCATGCGATTTTGAAATTTAAAACTACTGATGAGCAAAGAGAAAGATGCAGTTCTAAGTCAGTCTTTAAATCATCTCAATTGAACAATAAAAAAGGCCCTGATATAAATTAAACCAGTGGGTTTGTAAATACAGAAGTACTGAGAGTAGTGATGCTGCAGGCTGCATTAAGAAGAGGTTCCTTATAAGATTGCCTTCTGTAATTTATTTATTGTCTGGCACTGCAAGCCCAGAAAACAGACTACAGAGGTAACACAGATATCAAGAGTATCTGTGGCAACAGAGTTGATCAGCCAAGTGACACCTGTTGTTAGTTCTCAGCTGTGCTCTGTAATAGCAAGGACAAGCCTGTTGTTAAGGTCTTCCCTCCACTTGTTTATCTGACTCCACTGCCCTCATTTCTACACCAGGATTCCTCCATCTAATTAGAGTAGTTATTCTAAGTGAAGTAAATAAAACAGAAGAATGTTCCTATTGCATAACATAACAATCTTTCCTCAGTCACAAACTCCAGTGGCAAATACCAATTACATGAAATAGGAGAGGACAAGTCCTTGGGAGGAGTTCTTTATGGTTTTCTTTGACAGAAAAATACATTTATGGCTGAATAAAGCTGCTCCTGTACATTTCTGTATCAGCAAATAAGAATAGCTCTAAAAAAGAGCTCCCACATTTAGAGAAAAACAGGATGGGTAGGGCTGCCTTTCTGCTACGCTGTGTCAACCTAAAAGATACTATCTTTGATGCAGACAATGCCTAGAGAAGGTGGGTACTTTGAAAAGGAAGTTGGATGGGTTATTGGTCTCATGCAAAGAAGGGGAATGTGCCTCAGAACTTTCTAAATCTCTCACTGGGCCTGGTGGAAATTTATGTGCCAGCTTCATACATGGCCTTTGGAAAAAGGTGCACTGACACATGATGGGGAAAAGCAGTCTGAAGTAAGATAACCACCTCTGCTAGACAACTGTCTCAACAGAGGCAGGGAAAGGAAATTTCTATTAGAGAAATAACAAGCAAAGAAATCTGCAGAAAAGTAAACAAGGAGTTGTTTTGTGGAGATGAAAGCTGTCACTAAAGACAGTAAACATCTGGTTGTGTTGATTATATGTTAGGAGACAGATGAATCATGTATGACTAAATCTAGTATAAGGCTAGTAGGACTGACAATATGTCCAGGGTTACATATTTAAAAGAGTAGAGTAAAGTAGAGTAGAGCAGAATAGAGTACTTACACATCTTTAGTAGTCCCTGTAGCACCTAGGGGAAAAAAAACAAAACATGTTTACCAGGTAATGGCATAATCCTCTAAACCAAATGTCTTTCTGTCCTAAACAACACAGAAATAGCTACAAAAATTAACTATTGTAAGAGAACGCATTTCTCATGATAGTTCAGTTTATCCTTAATGATTGTCCATATTATCCCTTAAATCTATCACATCTGGGCCAGACTCTTGGTGTGTGAAAATGCTGCTGCTGTGGACCAGTGTCCAGGTGCTGTCACTCAAGAATTAGTAACAGAATCGCACGATTGTGGGGTTTACTGGCAGGTGCTCAATTTGCAAACATTTTTCATGGATCGGCACAGCCTTTAAACGCAGCCCCAGGCGCCCTCCCCGTGCTGCAGGCCCCGGCATTCTCAGCTGCCGCAGCTCTTGCAGCACGTGGCTCGGCTCGCAGCTTGCACTTCCGGGTTGGCAAATTTCCAAACTTTGTCCATATATAAGGCACACTGGATTATAAGGCGCACTTCCAGGTTTCGATCAAAATTTTAGTCGAAAGGGTGCGCCTTATAGTCGCGAAATTACTGTAATCTTTCTGAATTTTATATGCTTCAGTTTGCTCAGTCCTCTGGTGGGTTTGTCTGCCACAAAGTTGGCACAACTAACCAGGCAGTTACTCCCAAATGCCTGATTGTTCTGCCATTTGATGCAGTTGTAGAACTGGCACCGCTTGTGTGAAATGCTGCCTCGTTCTTCCTGGCAGATAAACAAAGTTTCATAAAACGACTAGACAGAACTAATATAAACATTGGGACACAACCCATCCAAAGCCCCAGACACCTAACAAGATCAAGCACTCTTTAATTCATCTTGCTGTTTAACAAAAAAAAAGACAAAAGCTGCCACCTGGCTGCCTGGTGTAAGTGATTGACTTTTTTGTTTTGGTGACTCAGGTGTTTATTGCTGGGATGCAAACATTTACCCAAGTACAAATTCTTTCTTGTTCCTCCCTAGTTACTAATGCTACATTGCTCTTGCTAGTATATAAGGCAGCTGAGTAACCAGTAAATTATCCCTTCTATTAATTACAGAATTTAGGGCAGACATCAGAAAAACCTTTCACTTCTCCTTTCCAGTTAGTACTTAGCTGGAAAAGGTGAACTGAGCTCACTCTGAAGAAACTGAAGTAGCCAGTCCCACAGATTTTTTGAGTTTGGAGGTAGGTTGTGATTTTTCCTCCCATGGTACTTCATTTTTTGGAAAATTATTTCTTGAGCTGCTTATAAATATACATAATAGCAAATACCTTTAATCTCCTTTTGATGTGTAAGAATATGCCTTTTGCATTCTTATTTTAAACAAGAGGAATAAATAGACCTGCAAGTCTTTCCAGCTCTCTCTACCTGAATGGATTCCTTGAATGGCAGAAAACATCACCCTTTACAGCCAATTCCTGAACATAATGTCATTCCCATTTCCTATGACCTGACTATCCCTCCTTTTCCCAACAACAACACAGACTAGACTCATATAAGACTGTACACGTTTATTCTGTTGTCTTGCTTCCAGAGTCAGCAAAATCTCAGCATGGCTACATGTATCAGCAGAAAGCCTTAATTAATTTGGAGGGAGTACAGTAATTTCCCAATTATAAGCTGCACCTGATAATAAGCCACACCTCCTGGTAGCCAAGTAGACCACGGGATTTGTCCATATATAAGCCGCACTTGAATATAAGCTGCACTTTTTATTTTGTTTATATTTTTTTTTTAAAGCAAGGATCCATGTGCAACAAAGTAACAAATTAGTAACAGAATCACGCCAGTGCAGGGTTTGGTGTCAGGTGCTCAAGTTGCAACAGTTTTCATAGACCAGCGAAGCCTTTAAAGGCAGCCTCAGGCACCCTCCCCGGCCGGCTCTCACTTCCAGGTTGGCATTTCACTGGGATTTGTCCATAAAGCCACACCTGAATATAAGCTGCACTACTGGGGTAGGCTGAATTCTTCAATGAAAAAGGTGCAGCTTATAATCGTGAAATTACTGTATCTCTAGTCACAATAAGCTTAGGCCCTTGCTTTAAAACTTTACTCCACCAGACAGCCTTCTGAGACATTTTGGCTTTGCAGGTACATCTATGAAGCACTACATGTAAATATCTCAAATTAATTGTGTCCAGATGGGAGGCTGGCATTGTTGTGTGAGCTCAGTCTCTGCTACAATAGGGAGACATTTTCTGCTACCAAGGCTAGTCCATCCAGAGTCAGCTCAGCAATGAGCCTTCAGGGCAGCTAGACAGAGCCCAGGCATCAGCAACTCTTCAGACAACATGAGTTTTGAAAAGCCTAGTTGAAGCTAGCAGGATTTTTTATTTTTTCCAGAAGAAACTACTCCTTTGCTGTCCCTGCTCTGCACAAGGGCCATGACTTTCTTATTTTTAACCTAAACTCTCTGCAATCAAAATCAGTTTCTCTAAAAAGGTTTGAGGCCTTTGCCAAGAGTCTAAGCACCTTGCATGCCCATCTGAAAAATGTGTCTTCCTTGCAGGAAGTACAGAAAAGTGCAGTGTTTAATACACAAACTGAAACCTCAAGAATTGTGTGCCTACAGTACTGCTACATTCCCCAGAGCTGATACTCAAGTTCCAATCAACCACTGGGTGCACTTCAGTGCCATTTCCATGTTCAGTGTCAAGCCTGTCTTCAGTGCATTATGGTACAAATACTCTGGAGATGGGAGATGTCACTCAGACCCATCAGCCTGGGCTTTGTGTAGCGCTACACAAACCTGTGTTTGGAAATATGCCACTAACGTTCACACATGGCAGTCCTTGTTTTCTTGGAATATTAGCAAGGGTACGCTGGTGAAAAATCACTGCAGTGTTTTGAAATGCATTTCTCAGAAAAACTTGAAGAACTGAGTATGATAAAAAAAATTTCACTTTTAAAGGGATCAATTTCAATTTTATAATAAGTTTTAAAATACATATTAATAAAGCATAGCTTTCTACATTTTTACAAGCACACTAAACCAGTTTATCCTCCCTTTCATTGATGGGATTCCATTAATTTCAGTGGGGTTGTTTCTCATTTTCACTTGCAAAAGTGAAACAAGTGTTTAGTTCAAATTCACTCAAGTACCACTAAGGTACCTGACAATAGATCTGAGCATTTTTCCAGTTAACAACGGAGTTTTCTTCTTGTAAGAGTTCTGAGCTTGCAAATGAACATCATTTTAGCTAGATGTACAAGAAAAAAATCTCTGTGCAAAAACTTCAAAGATTTTTTTCATTAGGGAGCCTGAACATTCCTTATACATAGATAGTATTTCTCAAGGAACCAAAAACATCTCAGTTCATACCGACGTGTTTATTTGTAAAGTCCAATCCATTCACCCTCACCCTGTTACTTCACTGACATATTTGTCTAACTCTTGCATGTTTAGTGAACAACACAATTTTATTGCTACTCAAGTTCCTTCTGCCAGAAGTTCAGCCAAAGAATCTTGTTTACTATCAATCCACAAACACTCTACAGCTCATTCCATAGCAGCAAGGCTTAGTGGTCTCATAGATATGATTGTTTCCATAAATGTCTTGAGAAAAAGCTCATATATACAGCTTGTCCATTTTTTCCACTATAAGAGCTTGGCCTAAAAAAAGGTAGCACTCGACCCCACAAGCCTTGTCTTGATAGGCTGTTGTTCACTTGGTTTTTCAAACCTAACCTCAGCAAGAGATTGAAGGAAGCCACATCCATAAAAAATAGGCAATACTGAATTGGCCTGGATGACCTCTCTGCTCACACTATTTACACAGTAGGACCATGGGTACATTTTGGCATTTTAGAGCTGCAGAAGGAGAAGAAAGAGTTCAGCCTGCAAATAAACGTGGCCCGATCAGCCACACATTGCTCTGAGCCCCAGTGATAACAGAAGAAAAACGTTCTGTGCAGAGCAGTGGAGCTGTGATCCCTCAGAAAAAACCCCACAGCATGTAAACAGTCACAAGTCAAAAAGAAAAAGAACTCATCCCAAAGCATCTTCCATTAGGTGAGAGGGAGTTTTGCTCTTTCAGAACAACAGCAGCTCCTCTTGGCGACACTGCAGGATTTCAGTAAATGCAGGCATAATGCAAAAGATGGGTGAGAGACATTGATAGTCACTGAGGATATTCCTCTGTGCTGAAAAATTCATCGTGAGTGAAGGGGAGAGGCAAAAGCCTCAGAAAAACATAAAAGGCGTGAGAGAGGCAACCACCGACATGAATAAAATGGATAGAAAAAAATGCCAGGACCTGACTTTTGAGCAGATTATGAAACATTTTCCTAATATTTTTAATGAACAATGCCCTATGAAACTTTCTTGCACATCAAATTGCTACAAAAAGCAAATAAAACCCCTCCAGATTACACATATATACATGCAACTGTTAAGAATGAGTTTTCTACTGCAGGGTCCTCTCTGATGTGCTCCAACAGTCAGCAATAAGGAAGCACATTCTAACATCAAGGAATTTATTCTATTTAAACCCCATTGTAACTGAGGACAGAATATTATCATTTTGTTTCATACCGATTATTTCTTCAGCTCCTCAGGTGGGAGCTCTCTACACAGATTTGACCCAAACAATAGAATAGCATGATGACTTCCTGGAGATTGCACCAAACTTGAAGTCAATAAATCTGTTAGAACTTGGTGTGAAAGTTCTCCTTCATCGTAACTTGACTGTGTTGGAAGCTTTCCACGGACTAACAGCTCCACTGGATGTTTGAATTAAGGCTAGACTGACAGCCTCCAAAGAGTACCATAATTTAAGGTGATTCATTGTTACTACAATAGATATGGAAAGGAGAAGGCAGTTGAAAAAAATTAGTAAAGAATCATCAGAATGAAGGGAAATTCCTTAACTCAGAAAAAACAAAAAAGGAAATTAATGTTTAAGAGCATATTTTTAAAACACACGCCAAAAAAAAAGTAGAGAGAAGAGCTATTTTTGAGCTTTGAGAACTCCAGGAAATAACATGAAAGAATGATATGTAAAATGAGATAACAAAACATAAAGTAAACAGCAAATTGAGAAATAAAAAATTACTATAATCCACAGTCAATACATAAAACACCTAGGTAATTTAAGAAGGGTGCATATACATCAGTTTACTTGGATAACTGAAGCTGCCATTTCTCAATTGAAAAGCTTTTTGCCACTGTCTGATACTCCGCAAAGAACATTTGAATGCTGTGAGTTATATTGGTGGTCTGGAGTACTGTACCACAGACTGAAATATTATTCTAGATCATGTCTATTAGTTTTAGATCTTACAGACCTTACAGCTGATAGCTCTGATGTCATTCTAGCCATGCAACAGAAGATAATATTATTAGTTGAACTATCACCATATATACATCTGCTTAGGAAAAATCAAATTAGGCTACAACAGGAATTTTACCAGAGTAAGAAAATGGGGATTGGCATAACACATTTAATGTGTTCTCTGAAGTACACTACAATATTATACTTAGTCATATCATATGTCAAAGAGTGTTACAGGTTAATTACATGTTGTATACCTCTAGCTTTGACATTACTGACTACAGAATAGTGATAACTTTAGCATTAAAAATGTAGTCATGCTGTGCATGCCACCTAATTTATTTGTATTTATACAGTCGTCACATATTTTGGTAAAATTGTGAGTTGTATTTTCCTCAAAAGCTCGAGGACTCAGAATAAAAATGGTGAGTCTTCTCCTTCTCCTTAATAAAATAATTTTGTTTTTATTAGACACACTTTGTAAGGAATGTTAAATGAAGTAAACAAATAGTAGACATATCTGATGTCTTACTTTTTATTACCAGCTGTTCGTTATTTTAAGACCATAGACTGCACAGAGTAATTCCTGACTGACAGTGGTGAAAGTGAGAAGAGAACTAGACCTTTGCATTGGGAGGGTTTGGAGAGGTCTATCAGTGCAACGGTAATAATTCCATTATACTAATGATTGTTTTACATGGCATTGTTGGTTTTTACCTGCGCTGTGCCTTTGGATATCTGTGGAATATTTCTAAAGAGCATGCAAAAGTTTACCAAAAAATGCAAGTTCAAATATTTTATACATAACATATAAGTTTAACTATCAAGGCGGTTGGACCTTCAGTGAAAATAATTTATGTATCTACAAGCCAAAACCTCTTGAAGACAACTACCTCTAATGCAATGGGACACATTTAAACAAACTTTGAGTTCAAAATAATACTGCTGACAGAACTAGTCTCCTTGACATTTACCCATTTGCACCCTGGTAAAAGTTCCCCAGGGCAGTCAGATCAACATTCACTTAGAAACTACGCCAAATGGACCAATAATCAACTCAACATTCTCACCTGAACTTCTCTGAAGCTTGCACTGATGCTTTTACCCAGCAAACAGAAATGGGGTGTGGACGAGCATAACCTCAGTGGTATGAAGCTACACTGGTTGTATACAGAAAGGACTTCCAGTCACAGCAACATGGGAATCAACTAAAGGGAGAGAACTCATGACAGTTCTAATAAGAGCACTGAATGTTCAGGCATTTTCACACAGTGCATTCTTTATGGATGAGAAAGGCCTCTGACTGATAGTACCTACAACCTAACTTATAATCATTTAACATAAACTGAGTAAGGAATGGCAGAATCACACTCTCCTCTGAGTGGGAAGTGCAGAGTTGAACAGGTAAGCCAGCAACACATCCCACAAGCATACACACGTATGTACACCCTAGAGAAGGCAGCATCACTCACACTCACAGGCAGGACCAAGTCAGGACTAGCACCACTGAAGCTCTGGTAAAATCAAGGCAAAACAGCAAGAGATGGGGACCCAGAAATTCTAAGTGGTCCAACCATTATTTTGCTGTGTATTTTCAAGAGTTGAAAGCTCACAAGTACATCTGAAAGACTTGATAAAGGTCCTGGAACAGGTGGCAATGTTTGCCAAGTGCAGCTAGGATGAAAAATGATTGAGAAATGCTCATATTATAATTACAGGGTGAAGGTCCACTTATCAGGTTTCCATGTACGTTCCTATTCTGCGGGGGCAGGGGGAGGAAGAGCACAACAGCACCATCTTCCCAGATCTTATCTCTTTTGAAAATAGCAATGAACAAATAAGGGAGCCAGCTGGACGCACCAGCCAGCAGTACACATTAACATGCATGAAACCTCAATCATGGAACATCCTCCAACTTCTCCAACAAGCAGAAGGAGAAGATGTGGCACAAATTCATTTCAGAAGTGGCATTCGTGGCCTTATAGGGAAGCGAAGAGGATGGAGCTGACACCCCCGGCGGGATCCTTACGTCCAGCTCCCGGCCTTGGGCAGCTGCTGTCGGAGGTGGTGATTCGAGCCACAACCGGGCACCAGAAAGCCGCCGGTGTCCGCGGCAGGCCACATCACCCTCCGTCCCCTGAGCAAGCGGATCAGCTTCGGGGAAGGAAGATGCTCTGGCCAGAGGGCGGGCAGCGATTCCCGCGGCTCGGACGGGCATCCCCCGAGCTGGGGGCTGGATCCCCCGAGCCAGAGGCTGTGTCCCCCAAGCCGGGGCTGGATCCCCTAAGCCGGGGCTGGATCCCCCGAGCCGGGTGCGGGTGCGTGCCCGCCGCCGCCCCCCGCCCGCACCCCCGCAGGCTGCCCAGCGCGGTGGGGATGCTCGCCCCGCCGCTCGCCCGGCCCGGCCCGGCCCGGCCCGGCCCGCCGCCCTACCTCGCCCGCCCGCGCCGCCGGCCGTGGAGTTGCCGCAGCCCATGGGCGCTGCCCTGGCCGGCGCCGCGCCCGCCGGTGCGGTGCGCTCACGGGAGACAGCGGCGGCGGGCGGAGCCGGGTGGGAGATAAAGCCGCGGGGACCCCTCCTCCTCCTCTTCCTCCTCCTTCTCCTCCTCCTTTCCCCACCCATCGCCCGGGAAACCGCCGGCCCCGAGCGCCGCCCGGCCCCGGCCCCTCACCGCAGCCCCGGTCCGTGCCCAAGGGGAGCCACGCCCGCCACAGCCCGGACTGTCCCCTCGGCCCGACGGTGAGTCCTCCGGAGATACGGCTCAGCCCAGGCTCAAGCCTGCAGGACTCCGAACGACCCCCACCCGCAGGCAACGAGCCCAGAGCCCCCCCGGGCACTGGAGATGCTCCTTGGCTCCCGCGTTTCACGGGAGCTTTGGGACAGCCCTCATCGCCGAGGGGAACATCACAGGAGCGGGCTGCAAACCCTAGATCTGCTATCAATAACACCCTGTTCACTATCCTAAGCAAACCTTTATGATTGGTTTGGTATTTCTCTTATAAGAAACATGATGGTGAAACTGAAGACTCATTGAGATGAGAAGAGCTACAGATTCACTTTCCCCAAGTAATAGCAGCAGCACTGAGAAATATGAAAGATAAGTTTACAAATTCTTCAAACAATAATTTTCACTCAACATTTGTATCATTTACCAAAAAGAATTTGACTTTTTGTTACCCCAAACCTGTCTTCCACACAGAGAAGCAAAATACTTTAAAATCTTGATGGCTTGGTTACTCCTCCTCCATCCTCAGATGACCAGGAAGCTGAAATCCAATGGATACATCTAGATACAACAGCAAATACTCTTCATAGATAGACAGATACTATTGCTACAACAAATTTAAGGTCACAGAAAGATGTTTTAGGGATGTCATAGAAACACCAATATGAGCATCACATGCATATGGCTGATTATTGTCTGCTACAAAAGGACCAGATATAAAGTGCTGCTGCCTGATCTTGCAGTCTATTCAGAGAAGGGCAGAAAAAAAGACATCACAATTCTCTTACAGGTTTCCCAAAAGTACACATTAAAACAAAGCAGCTCCATAAGCAGAAGAGACAGTAACATGCAGTTTCCTATGGATTTTTGCTCTAGGGAGGAAGGAACACCTATGTGGGCTCACTGATGTCCACCTCAGGACAGGGTGTAAGATCTCCCTCCTCTGACTGACTATCTTCACGTCAGTTGCAGAAAGTCAGTATTTTCAGGGTCTTTGTCTAATCCTTCCTCTTAAATTGCCTGAACTTGAACAATCAGCTCAAAATATAATAGGACAGGGCTAAAAGGCACATAGGTATGACCACACAATTCCTTTACCATCACCAGCCCTACAGCAGACAGACTGTGCAAACGTATGCATTTCTCTTCAGAAAAAAAAAAAAATACCCACCAAGGTTCAAAATGACCTGGTTTTGATGGTCAGGTTTCTGAAATTCACACATCGAAAAAGAAACCCTCAGGCCAAGATTTCAGCTTCAAGCATCAGCCCAAAGCGAATTTTTAATGGCAGAATTATGAAGGAAGAAAGGGTGCTCTGAAAGCAGTGCTGAAAGATAGGTTCCTTAAGGCCTCATGTGGTTTTCTAACATAAAAACAAACAAACAAAAAAATCCCAGCAACCCACACTGACCATAGGCTTGGCACGTTTGGAAGTAGTTTCTAATATACAGTTTACCTTGGAAGAAGCAGTTGGTATGAGCACAGAGACCGAGCCACGGCCTCACATATTAGAAGAGGCAGCTGGGAGGCAAAAATCCCCTGGAGATGCCTTGACACCAAGCCATTGTGCTGGCCACAAGGAGAAGATATGAGCTGGTTCAGAAACCTGCAGTGATATTGTCCTGGTTTAGGG
>VRYO01001878.1:30226784-30278570 GCA_009812075.1 Sialia sialis
GCGAAATTACTGTACATCAAAACAGCACCTCTCTATCTAAATATGAGTTTAATACAAGAGGATGCTAACAATTTTGCTTCACCAAAACTTCTGTCATACTAGGCACGCAACAAACAGAAGTTCTTAACATTAGCAATATGGAAGCAATGTGTGTTAGGTCATTAAAAAGAAAAGGCATTCAGAAATACTAATGATATACTGTGCTTTGGCTGCTTTTAACACACAGAATGAGGTTCTTGACAGATATACTACCTGCAATTTTTAAGCATTTAAAGAAGGCTCTTGTATTTCCTTAATTTCATATATTTGTAAGAGCAGAATATTTGTACCCATGAAATAAAATTATAAGCTATCAAAAGCAGTTACGTGATGTCCTCACATGATGTTCTCATAGGAGACATCCCTTTAGCACCTATATAAGGGTGACAAACTCCTCTCATTTATATTAATGAAGATTAGGCAATTCACTCTGGTCAAACACAGAATCAGCTTTTGGATCCAAAAGTAGAGACAAATGGTAGACACAGACGTAGAAATGGACAGTTTGGGGATTTCTGCATTAAATACTTTATCTAGTTTAATTTATGCCAGGTTTAATAGCAAAATGGAGTCAGCACATCCAAACCATCTGTTTCTTAATATATAACTGTAATAACTTCCAAAACACTGGTATTTTGTTTATTAATATTTGCATTGCATTTCAAAGTTCATGACTTTGGGGCTCCTAAAATGCATGGAAATGTGTGAAAATAATGAATGTAGCTTAAAATAATTGCTGTGGAGATTTAATTCTTTGATTTCTGACAGTGAGCATTTAGGATTCAAGGACTTGCTTTTCTCTCTCCTCCAGAATGAGAAGGGACAGTAATCCCAAATCTCTCCCATCTCATCAGAAGCAGCACATGTCACTTGGGGAAGGTCTGGTGGGTAGCTGACAGCCTGGTATCCCCTCACAGCAAACCTGCCCTAGAAGGCTGCACATGGGGAAACCACAGGTGCTGGCAGCACCAGTTCAAATGTACAACAGTATAAACAAGAAGAGATCTGGACTCAAACCTAACAATGACCAGAACACTTATTTGAAACAAAGCCACTCTTTTATGATTTAGTTTTCAAAGTGCTGAACATTGCCCCATTTGGCAATGCTACAATGCAGTGTAAATCAAACCTAACAGAACCTCTGAAATTCTGTATGCACAAGCATTTCTGTTCAGGGGAGGGATGAAAACTCTGGCAACTTCTGTCACAGATTTCTTTCAAAGCTTTTAAGTTAGTTTAAACACTGCTGAGAACATTTTCCATTGCATTATTATTAACTTCTTGCAGTCACAGATATGATACTGCTCTTCTGTTTGGGGCTTTTTTCTTTTTGCTATTTCCTAGAAATGTGATTTGAGAGGGTGAAAAACTTATTAGAAACCATTGGTGCCTTCTAAGAAAAACCTTTGCATATTACTAGGTACTGTTGACTCTGACTGCTGTACATGCTGTCTGCATGCTTCATGGTTTTCACTGAGAGATACTTGCTGACCTAGGATCTTGTCAGCACTTATGTTTACAGTGTATTTAAAGATAATGACTGTATGTGACCCTTGAACTAAATGTTCTGGTTTTAAAATGTGAAAGAAAAACAAGGAAAAGTAATGTGTTGCCATAAATGAATTTGAAAGAACTAGGAAACTATTTACTGATCTAGCCAACATTTATATGCCTGATTAATCTCCAGGAATCTGACAGGCTAAACACAAGTTTCTAAGTTTGCAGGACTGGAACTGGGTTGTCAAATGCACAGGTAGCATACGACATTGCTGCAGGGTTACAAAGCACCTGCCTGCATGGCAAATCACCTGATGGAAAGCAAAAGAGCAGGGCAGCTTCTCGGCTGCAAGGCACATTCTGCACAAGTTCAGGTGCTTGAGCAGTCACATATGGTGGGCAGTTTATAGCCCAAAGGCTGCCCACACCCTGGTGGGTGTACCTTGCTCACAGTGACCTTTATCCTAGGAAAACAGTGAGAGAGGTTTGCCAGCTGGAAGAATTACTTTGCTAACAGAAACAGTCGGGCCCTGCTGTCAGCCTCCTAGGGACTGTGCTCTCTCACCCATGCTGTAAAGGCAGCACACCTCTGAAAAGACACTCCAAGAGCTACAAAGCCACAAAAGGCAATAACATTATGTGCCTTGAAACCTCTCCTATAATGATTCAATTCTGCTTTCCTCACACTCCTCACTGGTCCCTACTAAAGCAAGTCACCAGCTCGCCACAGTAACAGCCCTGCTCCAGCAGCAACGCTGGCTGGAGTGCCTCAGTGCACATGCTGCAGAATTCCAGCTTTCTGGCAAGCACTTCATCTGCAGCAGTAGGTCCAGTCATATGACAGGAAAGGGTTCCCAGTATGTGGCTTTCTCCAGACAGCAGAAGAACTTCTAAGTAGCCGCTACAGAAAGAAAAATTGGAAACATCTGATCTTGCGACACTGGAAGCATCTGAGCTCTGTGGAGGAACACAGAGCTCATGGCAGGGTTCCTGCAGAGCTGGACTGGGGGTGCCCAGACCTGCTGCCTGGGCAGCAATGCAGCACTGAATTTTCCTTGTGTGACTGCATTTGCTCATGTACTTGTGCTTCTGACATTGTCTCAGCAGCCTTCTGGGAGGAGTCACTGCCCAGCAGGAACGGAACAGATTGTGGTATCAGTACCCATTTGGGTGCTGCCTAGAGTTTCCTTAATGCTTCTGAAGCATCCTCTGGGGGTTTTTGCTTTTCTCTAAAAATACAAAATGACATCCTATTGCACCACCACATCCTGCTCTGCCTTTGCCCTGGGCAGCACAGACAGGCTCTGCTCAAGGGGGAAGCAGGCAGGAGAGCTGTTTGGGGCTTCTGCGCTCTGCAGTAGCCTCAGCTACGTACCCAGATCCCTTTGTGCTACACTGTGCATGGAGAACAGTGAGAGTCCAAACAGAAAACAGGAAGACCAAAAAGGATATAATCATGCTGGCAAAATTTTGTGGACTTCTAATAGGTTCTGCTATATATAAATCTTAAGACACTATCATTCAGCTTTTTTAGCCTAACAAGCTATAGAAAGATGAGGGAAAAGTGAATCAAAGGAAATGATCAAAACTAGGGCCACATGAATTTTTCAGTTGTGTTGTTCAGAAAGAAACAGAAAAGTGCAGGGCCTGATTGGTTCATGCGATCTCATGATAAAAAAATTAGACCAAGAGCTTGCTTTAGACACAGTGACATTAGGTGCATTTGCTTCTGATATTTGTATTGATCTTGCAAAGACTAAAAAAGCAGGTTCCCTCTGACACGAAATTGACAGTCATTTCTGCAGATTCAGACTACATTTGAATGTGATATCCTGACTTCTGGTAACCTTTATGCCTAACAGGTTATTTATTGGCACTTCGTATGTCAGGCATTAGAGGTCTCATATTAATGTACAGAATCATACCAGATATGCATTTCTTTGCTGAAGTACCTGTGTTATTTTTTCTGTCGCTTCTCGTATTTCACCCAAAGATTTTACACCATTCCTCAGAAAGCCCTGAACTCGATTGGACCATCACCTGAAGCAGGTTAGGGAGCAACATACAGTAACTTCACAATTATAAGCCACACCTGATTATAAGCCGCACCTCTCCGTAGCTGGGTATACCATGGGATTTATCCATATATAAGCCGCACCTGAATATAAGCCCCACCTTTTTTTTTTTTTTAAAGCAAGGATCCATGTGTAACAAAGTAACAAATTAGTAACAGAATCGCTGCCAGCGGGGTTTGGTGTCAGGTGCTCAAGTTGCAAACAGTTTTCATAGACCAGAGAAGCCTTTAAAGGCAGCCCCAGACACCCTCCCTGGCCGGCTCTCACTTCTGGGTTGGCATTTCACTGGGATTTGTCCATAGATAAGCCGCACCTGATGATTAGCTGCACTACTGGGGTAGGCTGGATTCTTCAATGAAAAAGGTGCAGCTTATAATCATGAAATTACTGTACATCACAAAAAGCACAGCTAGAAGGAGGAAGGAGCTTTTATTTCAACATTTGCACTGCAAAACCATAAAAAATTTGGCTTAAAATATTCCACTAATTCTCCAATGAACAACCCACTCTCTCATTGCTCGTGTTTCTTGCAAAGCAAATGCAAACTTTTAAATCAGATGCCCTCCATCAGACAAGCCCCCAAACAAAAAGTCATGGCAACACTATCTGAGTCCACACAGCACCAGGCAGAGGCAGGCGTGGAGGAAGTGGTGGCAACACCTCTGGCTGGTATTGCCATCAGCGACTTCAGCATTTGAAACCATATTTTTATTCTGCATCTGGGTGCAGGTTACTGCTTGTGCTTGGTTGCAGGAGGGGACTTAATTGTCCTTAAATTATATGAAATTAAAGATGGCAGTTATACCCTTCACCTTCAATGAGGTTTTAATTAGATCCATCCCACCAGCCAGTCCATCCATTTTGTCATATTGCTAACGTGTTCAATGGAAATAAACAAAGCCATGTGTTTTATGTTAAAACAAAGAATATGACATCTTGGATACAAAGCAATTAATAATTTCAGTGGAATTTTATTTCAGCCCAGTATTATCTTATGGTTCATACAAAATCACAAGATACTTTTTTCTGTGTGTCCAAGACATGTCCAGTACATCAGACGCCCCATTATTAATTTAACCAGTAATTTATTCAGATACAATTAAAAAATTTGGATTGGGATGCTTTTGGTAGTGAAAGTACTTAGAGTATTTTTCATATCTTTCACTTGTATTCATTTGAAGCAATTTATTGCTATTATCATATAACATATCCTCTATATTTGTATATATATTTATACAAGGCTGCAAACTTATGATAAATTATTACATGTCTAAAAGTCATCTGTAGTTCAAAGATTTGTTACTGAGCACAAAGAAGAATATGAGAAGCTTTTTTAAATGCATAAATAGACTCAGCTGACAGCAAACATGTGACTACCACACCACTGCTCAGAAATTTCTTGTAAAGTATAAGGTAGGAAGCCAAAAAGGAAGCATAATGCAATATGTTCTTTAAAGTTATAATGGAACATATGAGAAAGAGAGCACAATGCAGTATGACTTACTCCATAACTAGTCTAACCAGAAAAAAATAATTATAGTCAGCTCTCCATTAATACTGGGTGGATTATCAAATTTGGAAATAAATTAGGCTAAGGATGCACAACAGCTGCCTTGTTTCCAAACAGTCCAATTAAAGCTGGCAGGGCTTATTAACTCAGGCACAGCACCATTCAGGCTTGGCACTGCTGCTTCCAATCCTGAGTTGGTGCAGGGAATTTAGTGGGGAAAGCACCTGGGCAAACCTGGAAGTGTGGCACTGACACCTTCAGTCCTGCAGAAGGCACAGTCCCAGCTGCCACCTCACGCTGTGGTCCTTTCTGTCCTTTCTCTGACATGGCCAGACTTGACTGGCTGGTTACCAAGTGATGTTACTTCTGTCCTCTAACAGGAACAAGTGTAAACCCACAATTTCAGGTTTGAAGATGCACCAGTTTCTATGGATCTACAGTAATGCTGAAAGACTTTATGTCATTTTGCCAAGAGATTTGTTTAGCAGACAAATCTTGAACTTCCAGATGAATTCAAACTTTCTTCTTCTTTCCTTTAAAATTGATCATTCTCCCAGTTATGAGATTTTTTTGGCTACAGTCAGTCTTTTGCTGGAAGGAAGCATCATCTTTTCATAGAGGCAGTACAATTAGTTTATGTAATTAATTATTGATTGATTGGTTTTACTTGCTACTATTATTTTACTAGTTTTTTAAGCAGGATGGATCAATTTAATTGTAGCCATTCTGAGTTCTTTTCCTTAAGTTTTCACAATTTAAGAGCCATTTTTCTTAACCTGATTGAGTCACCTATAGGTTGCAGAATACACACATTCAAATTACAGTAATTTCACACTTCTAAGACATGCCAGAGCATAAGTCCTACTTCCGGGTTATCAGCAAGTCCCTGTAATTTGTCCCCATATAAGGCGCACCAGCGTATAAGGCACACTTTTTATTAAAGCAAGGATCTGCTGCCAGCTCTCCCTGCCCAGTCGCTGGAGCCGTACCCCCCGGCTCTCCCTGCGCCGCCGCTGCTCCGGCTCCCCGTGTGCCGCTACTGCCCCAGCTTGCCGTGTGCTGCTGCTGCCCCTGCTCCCCGTGTGCCACTGCTGCCCTGGCTTGTCCCATGCTGCTGCTGCCCTGGCTCCCCGTGTGCCGCTGCTACCTGGCTCTCCCCGCATCGCCGCCGGCCCCACGCCCCCCAGCGCCTGCCGGCTCTCGCGGCTTGTACTTCTGTGTTGCCAAATTTCCAAACCTTGTCCATATATAAGGCACACTGGATTATAAGGGGCACTTCCGGGTTCAGATCAAAACGTCAGTCACAAAGGTGCACCTTATAAGCATGAAATTACAGTAATTTCACGATTATAAGCCGCACCTTTTTCATTGAAGAATCCAGCCTACCCCAGTAGTGTGGCTTATATTCAGGTGCGGCTTATCTATGGACAGATCCTAGCGAAATGCCAACCCAGATGTGAGAGCCGGCCGGGAAGGGCGCCTGGGGCTGCCTTTAAAGGTTTGGCTGATCTATGAAAACTGTTTGCAACTTGAGCACCTGACACCAAACCCCATGCTGGCGCGATTGTGTTACTAACTTGTTACTTTGTCGCACATGGATCCTCGTTTGAAAAAAAAATAAAAAAAATGCAGCTTATATTCTGGTGCAGCTTATATATGGACACATCCCATGGTATACCCGGCTACCCGGATGTGCGGCTTATAATCAGGTGTGGCTTATAATTGTGAAATTACTGTAATTGGGCTGCTTCCTGGAAGTGATCTCCACCTCAGTTCATGCTTCCATGGCAAGTCTTTTGAGTAGTCAGGTGACTGATTCTGGATACTGTGCTTACTGTTTCCCAATTCTCTTTCCATGTGTTCACTGTTCCTAGAATGGCTATGAGTGAGCTTTTCACTAGCAAGACTTATTGTAGTACGTGAGTATGTTGCATTCAGTACTTGGATTTAGAACATGGAAACTCAGGAAACACAAAAACTGTGCTTTCTTGTGTCAAAGAATGAGACATGTCTATCCAAAGGACTGTCCATGCACAAAATACCTAACTTCTTTTTATAATACTGCTAATGCTGTATAAATAAATGGTTGAAATATTTGGTGGTAGTACTGTGGGTTATTTTAATTCTTTTAGAAATGTTATTTGTTTGGAGTTACCAAAACTGATGAATAATTCTTGAGACCCAATAAAACCAAGTGACTGAGAAATTACCTTCAATTACTAACAGGCAACTTTTTGAAATTCAAAACTAGCTGAATTGGGAAAGGTCAATAAAAATATTTTGATCACTATAAATAAGCAATCTGCCAAGTTTATAGTTGTGTAAGAAATGATGTAATAAAGAATGACAACTAGTAAAAAGCATTATCCTTCAGTAAGTTAATGAAGTATTTTTGTTTTATTTAAATAAAACTAGTAGAACCTGTTCTGGAAATAACTATCCTTAACTTTGGAATGACAATAGGCTTCCACTTTTGAACCTCAGACTAAACAAAGCCATCAAAAGGAAGAAGACAAAACCTTCCAGGTTATTGCACTGATGTGAAATAAAACCACAAACCACCTCAATGCTTTCCTCGTGAAGGAAATATTTCAAGTCAATGGGTAAAGCTGTTCCTGAACTATTTCAAGAGAAGAGGGGGAAAGAAAGAGGCTACACTTGTAACTAAAACTAAGTATTTGGGAAATACCAAAAAATACCCTGAAGCTACTTTAACAGATACAGAAAATCTGATGAAGCATGGTTTTCTTGTTCTTCATAAATTTCAAGTAATGTTTTCAAAATCTCTGATGAAAGAAAAACAAGACTTAACACAGAATAACAAAATTGGCTCAGATGTGATCATGAATTCATAAGTCTAATGCCTAACTGGTGCCCTATTTCATGTTCTGTAGGAAAAAAAAATCTCTGACCTCTTTTTGCCATTTTAAAATTCTCTGAAACATTATTATGATAAATCTGTATCTATTTTTATTTTCTCTTTATGTAAATACATACTGTCATCCTTGGTATTTCTGGTATTAGCTAGAGATTTTTATTATGGTTCAGCATCTTTCTCCAGGCAAGAAAAAGAACTGAATGTGAGACCTCTGTTCTTACTCAAAGGTCTGGAACAGGGAGTCCAGCTTCAGGACTGGTGGAACAGCCCCACTGTTATGGCTTGGCACATTGGGTTAAAGGTCCCATCACAAGCTTCAGAAGCAATACCAATCAATGTCAGACACAGAGAAATACCTTAGCCAAAATTACAGGGTTCAGTGGTCTTTCTCATACATAATTAAAGAAAACAATCATCTAGCCAATCTGCAAAAAGTCTTTTAATCAGAACCCCTCCCTCAATCTTTATTAGTAATCACCTTGTCATATAAAATGTTTGCTATTGCTTAAGAATGACAGAAGTGGAAAAATCCACTGGGACTTAGATGCAAAAAGCTGGCCGATATTAATGTTTGGAATTCTTTTACAACTCAAGCTGCATTTTTAAAAATTGTTTTTCTTCTTTCAAAAGAGGGCAGCAATGTGAGATATCTGAAGATTGTGAAATTTCTTCAAAGATGGTAGTATCTTACTGCCAGTATCGTTGTTTGCATACTCTGTTTAATTGGCATGATTCTTCCTTACTGTCTTCAGAAATGGGTTTTGGTGGTTTTGTTGTTTTGTTTTGGTTTTTTGTGTGTTTGTTTGTTTTTAAAATGAGATTCTGGATTTTAGTGTCTCCATTTTAATCTGAAGACACACTGGAGCAATAAAAGCTACCAGACAAGAATGGAGCAACTTCCCTACAAGGTCTGTAACCCTGGACTTTTGGAGACGCTAAGGCATCTAAAAGCAATGGACAGACACCCTTCAAAACATGATCAAATACTCACAGATCAAGCTGTGTTTACTTCGCAAATATTAATTTTGTTCAACTAAGCATCTGAATTAATGTCCAAATACTGGAGTTTTCCAACACATTTTAGACAGCATCAAGACAGTCATAAAAACATATCTCAGTACATGAAGGACCGTAAAGTAGATCCCTTCCAACCCCCGAGTGCTGTGGGGTTAGGGTGTTATGGGCTATGGCAGTGTGGGGATTTGCCTGTCTGGAGCACAACAGGTCCCACAGTTTCCCTTGCAGAGTCGTCGACAAGAGCAAATGCAGATGCTTCAAACCAGGCTCACTGATAAGCCAGCTGTTGTGCTGATGCCAGGAAATGTCCCTGCACCTGAGGAGAGCACAGCAAAGGGCTCACCCACAGCTGGAGATGCCCAAGCCCCAGGAGCTCAGTCTGGAGGGGGTGATGCTCCCCTGGCTTTTATCACATTTTATTATTTTATCGCACGCACCCTCACAGTCTCTCTCAGTGCAGGGGTATCCAGGGCCCCTTCTGCATCCAGCTGTGCCCTCAGTTTAGGAAGGACCTTGAGACACTTGAGAGCATTCAGAGGAGGCAACAAGGCTGGTGAGGCGTTTGGAACACAAACCCTGTGAGGAACGGCAGAAGGAGCTGGGCTTGTTCATCCTGGAGAAAAGGAGACTCAGGGGTGACCTTATTACTCTCTACAAATTCCTGAAAGGTGTTTGTAGTCAGGTGGGGTCAGTCTCTTTCTCCAGGCAGCAACCAACAGAACCAGAGGACACAGTCTTACGCCGCACCAAGGAAATACAGGTTGCATATCAAGAAAAAGATTTTTACGGGAAGAGTGATCAAGTCTTCAAGTCAAGTGGAATTATCTGCCCGGAGTGGTGGTGGAGTCACCATCCCTGGATGTGCTTAAAAAAGACTGGATGTGGCACTCGGTGCCACAATTTAGTTGAGGTGTTAGGGCATGGGTTGGACTCGATGGTCCTGAAGGTCTCTTCCAACCTAGTGATTCCATGACTCTGTGATCCCTGCTCTCCGGGAGCGGAGCTGGTGGAGGGGGCCACAGACTGCTCTCCATCTGGGCCCTCCGTCCCGCTGGGCTAATGGCGGCAGGAAGCCTCCCCGCTGCCCTCCCCGTGACTCGCTTCCTCCGGCGGACGGGAACTGGGCGGAGTGAGCGGCTCCGGCCCCGCCAGCGGAGCCGTCCAGCCGGGCCCGCTGCCTGCAGAGCGGCCGCCCCCGCGGGGTCGGAGGAAGGGAGGGAGGGAAGGACGCTGCCGGGCCCCGCCGCCGGGGCGTGTCAGCGCCGCGCACCCCGCTCCTGCCAGGGCTCCGCCGCGCCGCAGCGCCAACATGCCCGCCGTCGACAAGCTCCTCCTGGAAGAGGCTCTTCAGGACAGCCCGCAGGTAGCGCCGCTGCCGGGACAGCCCGTCGGCCGGCCGTGTGACGCACCTGAGCGCTGGGTGCCGGCGGGCAGCCCGTGGGTCTGGCCGGGCCGGGGCGGGCTGACAGCTGGCCAGGGCCGGGGAGCAAGTTGCCGTGCCGGGGAGCGAGGTGCTGGGGGCGGTGCGGGGCGACAGCGCGGCGGTCGCAGCCGTCGAGGATACGCTGAGGCGGGCGGACGCACCCGAGCGGCCGCGGGGCAGGTCTGGTGTCCCGCGGGGCGTTCCTCGGGGGAAAAGCGGGCAGAGTCTGCCCCTCGGGGTATCCTGGGACGAGGGCTGTCCCCCAGCGCAGGGGCACTGCGCCCTTTCTCCTCCGCGCCCGTAGTGAAACTCCCGTGGGTTTTTCTGGGTGCGCGCTCGGTGGCTGTGAGGGCTGCCCTGAGCAGCCGAGGTGTGTCGGGGAAGGACAGGTGGGCAGGGCTCGGTGCGCTGGCTTCCCCCGAAGGGAAAGGGACACCTGTGCGCCGTGAGTCACCTGGCCTCGGTGACAAAATGGGCTGGAGGAGTGTCACCGCCAGCGTGCCGGCTCCTCAGGGGCCCCAGTTCCCCTACAGGAGCTTCCATGAGGGTAAGTGAGGCGGATCCCTCCTTCTGAAGGGGTCTGAGGGACGAGGAGAGGCGGTCGCTGCCCTTCCCTTCCCGAGTGCAGGCCGGAGATGTTCCTCCTCCTTTCTCCCCGGTGCAGCCCCCTGTGCCCGGAGCCGCGGTGGCCGCAGCTGCCCAGGGCACCCCTGGCCCTGTGGAAGCCCCACAGAGAGGAACATGCCATGTCTTGGTGCGTTCAGGGACTGCTTGAGTGGAAGAGAGGAACATGCCATGTCTTGGTGTGTTCAGGGACTGGTTGAGTGGAAGAGAGGAACATGCCATGTCTTGGTGCGTTCAGGGCCTGGTTGAGTAGAAGAGAGAAACAACAGGGCAGGGAAAGAGTAGAAATTCCACTGAAAGTGTGCTCGGGGGCAGAGCGTGGTGCAGAGAGAGATATAGAGGTAGCTGGTGAAGCAGGGAACAAATGAGGGCAGGGTGGATCAGTATGGGTCCGGCTCCCAGGTAACCCTGTGTTGTAATCCTAACACGCCTGCTGATGGATCTGGAGGAGGAATGAATAGGTAAGCTGGGGAGCAGATTGCTGCAAGGTGTTACAGTGTCTTCCATGAGACATTTTGGAAAGTGCACCTGTCAGGACTTAATGAGCCTTGGGTCTTATCTTGATTGTCTCATTTTATCCTGTTTTTTTGTAATTTCATGAAATTCCATTCTAGTAAGAAGGATTTCCATCACCTGTTTGATGTGGTGTATTCAAATCCTTGGGAATTTTAAACACTGGGCTGGAAGAAGTGTTTAGTAACATGATGTTACACCAAAGGAGCAGAAGGTTTGAACAAGGTGACCTGCAGAGTTCCCTACCAGCCTGAGCTTTGCTGTGTTCCAGTTTACCAGAATGTGCTGGATTTATTGTGGGTAGTTAGTAACATTTTTAGTGTTAACCTATCCACTGCGTCCTAAAGCTGAAGAAATTGACGTGCAGGAGAAGTGAAGTAATTTACTTCTTCAGTCAGCACTTCCCTCCATGATTAAAAATGTAACACTGGCTGAAAGCAGCTGAACAATGCACTGAACTGAATTTGGAGGTCATCGTCTTTCTTGTGTCCTGAAATGAAGGCTGTTAACATCTCCTTTGGAATCACTGGAATACCAGGCAATGCATAAACCTGTGTATTGGCAGGATGTATTGCGTTGACTTCGTCATTGCTTTTTCTTCAAGCTGTACAACTTTCAGAGGGAGGAATGTTGTTTAATTTTTATAATGACCTAGCATTGCTAAAATGTATTATTTTGATGCAAGGAAGCAGGGGTGGGTTTCTTGAGCCTGTTATATTTTTGTTGCTTTTTTCATTTGGGAGAACTTTAGATTCACAAAATCAAGGCAAAAAGTCTCTGTTCCACAGAAATAAGCAGCATAGCATCTTACAGGATCATTTACTTCTGTGAGAAGGAACCTGACTCTCTCTTGCTCTGTGCAGTCACAGGAGTGCAAAGGGATGGTGAAATGAGGATGTAACCTCACTTTGTATAATCTGCCTGTATAATCATGCAAGAGTGAGGAGAATTAGGCCAAAGTTATTTCTTCATCAAGTTTCTGGAACTTGATTTCTCTCTCCCCATCAATGCAATACTTCTGTCTTGATTTGTCTCTGGACACTGGCTGAAAGAGGCCATAAGAAGTGTCTTAATTTTAAGGTGGTTGGCTAAAAAATAGAGAAAAATTTATGTCAGCAGTCATGCTAAAATCAAGGAAAGTACTTACATGAAACAAAGTTTCTTCCTATCTTTCCAGAAGCTGAGATAATTTTGTGAATAATGAGGCCTCCTAAATCTTAGCTTAATATTTGGATTACTGGTTTATTTCAGCAACATTAGCTGCTATTACAAAATATGTCAAAATGCAACAAAAAAAAATACACACATGTGGTATTTTGTTGCAGTGACTTCATATCATATTCTTAAATGTAAAAGTTTCCAAGAATAACTTCCAAACTGTCTGAATCATTTATTGTTTTTATTATTTTTGAAGAATGTCCTAATAACGGAGGCCAAGACTTTCAGAAGTTGGTTCCCAGAGCTGTTCTACCTCAAGCCATATTTAGACAAATGAAAAATCTGAGTCTGCAAAAATTCAGTAAAATTTACAGATGTAGCTGACATTCCTGTATTTGGAAAACTTTTCCAGCAGGCAGAAGTGTGTTATTTGTATCCTGCTTCAGGCAATTTCTTTGTAACCTTTTAGTTCCACTTGAGATTTGGCTTGATAAACATTGCGTCAAGTTTCATAATTTTTGCTTTCTGCAGATTTTTTAACAATCTTTGTAGCCTGTACTCTGTGTTGCCAATGCAACACAAGACAGGTGCTATTGTAATCCAAGTTGAGCACTGTATAGATACAAGATAGTTTGTTGACTTTTTTTCCTTGTTTCAATACCATTGGAGATAAAACATTTGAAACCAGATATTTTTGAAAATCAATATGTTTTCAGTTGCTGAAACTATATGTTAATGTGGAAAACTCTCAAAATCATGCTGCTGTCCTTACAGGGAAGTTCTGTACAAAGGTCCTTTAAACATTTGGGTTCCTGGTATCTATTTCATTGACTTGGACTTCTTTCCATTCTCTGTTGTTTATGTTCACTTTATTTGGAAACAATACCTTGTAATGCGTATTCCCTTACATGCTAGGATCTCAAACTAGCTTCCTAAACTGCCAGCATCTCTCAGGTAGGAGGTTGTAGCAGCTCAGCACATCACCAGAGTGAACTGTTGAGAGCTTTTGAAGTTACTCAGAGTAAGAAGGTTCTGAAGAGAACCCCAAGACTGACTTCTAGGTCGTGTATTTTAACTGTTGAGCAGCACTAGTTTCTGACTTAGATACTTCTCAGCAGAGAGGAAATTAAGTTAATCAGAGGCCAGGTTTCTTGAAGGATTCTGCTGCTGAGTTTTCCAGGACAAAGACAGGCAGTCTAGGCAGAGAGTTTTGCAGGGAAGAAATGCCTTGTGGAAATGTACGTGTCTTCTGTTAAAATAATGGAGCATCTTAAAACTTTGAAAATAAATTTCCCAAATTTGAACCTGGGTACTCTAAGTACATTAGATATTCCTGTAGGAATAGGGGGTAAGTTAAGCACTTGCTCTTTTACAGGACTGACATGTTTATGAAAGTACTAGAGTTTATGTGTGCCCCTCATATAAGCAGATGAAGCTCATTAATGTCATATGAGTTAGCTGTGCAGATGGAGAGACATTTCCAGTTAGCCCCAAAGATTGGATTTATTAAAGCTAAGACCAAGTATGGATCATGACTTTGTTAAAGGGACCTTTCTTCTTTAATTATCGTAAAGATTTAGCAAGTTCTGAAGCCCAGCATTATTCTAAAATGTCTTTTCTTCCCCATCGTGGGAGCTGTGTTAGCAACATAATTTTTTATTCCTGACAATTGCACCAAAACAAACCAAGGGAATTTGTGTCTTTAGGGTAACACAAGTTCTGCCTACCCCTTCCTGCTTGCTGACAAGGATGAGTTAGCAGACTGAAGAAAGCACAGGATATCTCCAAGTGGGTGTATCCTTGTGTGCCTCTTGAAGATGAACACTCAGTTGCTTGGTCCAATGACACCAGCTCTCTTTGGCCGTGGCCCCTTAAGAACTGCTCAAGCCAGTGGGGAGTGAATAACAGAGTGTAAATTATCTCAGTGGAAAAGAGTGCTTTCAATGCAGTCTGACACTGGAGAAGTAAAGTGAGCAAGCAGTGGTGTTTGACCCCCAGTCCTTAATGTGGTTTGAATTACTTTCGTCAGCAGAAAGGTATTCAGGATTTTTTACATTCCTAATTGTGTTGGAAGGACTGTCTATTAGTAGGAGCAAGAGCCTGGGAGTTGGGATGTGGCTGTAGCATTTTATTAGTTTGCCTCCTTGTGCCTCACTTTACCTATCTATAATAAAATAATGTATTTCCACATGTTTAGAGATTCTGAATAAACATAGTCATGCAAGTCAGACGCATATTAGTTCTACTTTTTACTACCATCTCTTTGTAGTTGTTTGATTTTTTTTTTTTTTTTAATGTTTCCACTCAGGACTAAAAATTGTTTGCTTTTTTCCTTTTATTGAAGACTCGTTCTTTGCTCAGTGTCTTTGAAGAAGATGCTGGAACCCTTACTGAATACACAAACCAGTTGCTTCAGGCAATGCAGCGAGTCTATGGTGCCCAGGTAATTTTTCATTTGTATTTCCTTTGTTCTATGTGAGTAGAAGATAAATTCCTATTATGATGCTATTATTTACATTGAAGTTGCTAAGTACATGTACCTTCTGTGGTTTAAGAGGAGTTTGTGGGTGTTCTTCATCTGATAGCTCAACCTCTTCCTGCCTTGATGTTCAGAAAACACATCTTTCTTAAAAAGAAGTTACTTACTTTGTCTCCAAACAATTAAATGGTACTTTGGGAGGCCAGCCTTGACAAAATTGCTTGCCAGAATGTAGAAACAATTCTCAGGTCTGCGCACTGACTTTAGGCACCTAACTTTGATGCTGTGTCTCACCTCATGGAGGGAACTGCCCATGTCCATTGATTACAGAGCAGATGTGCACTTGGGGTCATACTAAAGTGGTCATGAAAAAAACCATGAGCAGAAGAGGCAGGAAAAATAACATTTTCTAGAATGTTTACATGACCTAGATGACTAAATCCCATCGAAAGTAAATCCTGTGAGAGAATCTAGTTATTTTAAAAATGTAAATCTGAGTGGTTTTCAGTGAAGTTGATTCCCATGGGCATAAAATTAGGTGTTTCAAAATGCCCTATCTGGGTCTTTAAAGACATACACAGTGTCTCATTGGAGTTCTGCAGGTATTTATGCAGGGTAAATTCCTGAGTTCACTGGAAACAACTTTTCTATTCCTAAACCAGTAAACCGGAGTACACAGAGAGATAAAGAGTGCCTGATCCTTACATTATTAGAAATCAACTTGGCTATAAGTCTGCTGCAAATGTATGTCCACTTGGGATTGCTCTTTGGGTGACTGATAGTTTGACATGGAGGAACCAATTTCCTAGGATCTGTCTGCCTACACCTGGAAGATCCAGCTTTGGAGAGCTTCAAAGTCTTCATGTCCTGGCTGCTGTGGAAATGCAGAGCAGCCAGAGGTTTGCAGCATAGCTTAGGTACACAGGAAATGATGCAGAGCATGGCTGAGTACTCCAGAGGTGATGTGAAATCAGCACTGAAAGTCAAGGATAGGCATTTTGGTAGAGTCACTGTGCTTTAAGAGCAGTAGAATGTGGGTACGTTGGGTGATAGGAATCTGACAGCAAAGACTGGGTAGGACTGAAATGGATGAAGAAGGGAATCAGGAGAGAAATCTGGTTTTCAATGTCCAGCTTGTGGGCTGCGTGTCTCTTTCCGCTGCTGATGACATTGTGGGAAGTCATTTTAGGAAGTGGTTGCTCTGGTCTGTGATTCAAGGAAAAAAATGCTTTATCGGCTTTTGTTTGCCTCTTCCTTTTCATCTCGGTTTTTAGCCTTCTCCATTTCTATTTCACCACAATTACATCTCCTTTTTCTTCTCATTGTCTCAGTACGTTTACCTATCAGTATTTTGCAGTACTATTGAGTCTCCTTCATTTTTCCAGGGCTTTTTCACTATTTCTTTCCTGAACACTCTTTTAGATTATTGTAAATACTCAGTCACTTGTGAATATTGGATATGTTCTTTGAAATTGGTCTTTGGAGTTTGATGCAATTTTGAGATGTAGAAATAGAAGCCTAATGCTGAGTTGCCAACAAAACATAAATGGACAGTTAAGAAGATGTGGTTGATATTTCTTGGCTGCCTAATCACAACTTGAGAGAAAAAGCACTTTTGTTGCTGTGTTATCTGAGCCTCAATAGCAGCATATTAGGAGGTGTTACCAGCTCTGTAAAAGCTGAAATTATTGAGAAGCCACTTTCTGAATTTGCCTTTTTATTTTCCTGACTTAAATTTTGTCTCTGCAAAGTCAAATTTCCTCTTTGCAAAGTCATTGTCATCTGCTGCTCTGATTTCCATATCTGTAAAATAAGAGTTACAGTTACTGACCCACTTTAAAGCAGTGACCATAAAATGACGAGGTCACAGTCATAGCAGACATACAAAGCAGCAATGGGTTGTACCAGTCTCCAGTACTGAAAATTCAGGGTTTATGCCCCCTCAAAACATTTATGACAGTTTTAAAAAATGTTAATTTTGTTTTCTTCCATAGTTTCTTCTGAAGTTTAACATTTCCCAGATGTCTTAACCAGGTTTTCGAGACTTCTTTGGGCTATCTTACTAGAAGTTTGGTGTTTCTGGTGATGAAAACTCAGATTTTCATGTAATTCAAACCGCTGTAGCTTGTGATCAAATAACAATAGCTAATGGTTCTGAATGGATTCAGTGCAAAATCTCAGGGGAGTAGCAATTAGTACCAACTGCATGTTGTTAATTAACCATGTGGATATATGCATATGGCTGTCTCAAAACACTGCTTTGTGTCCCCAGAGCCACACCACATTTGTAAAGTGACAGCTCAAACTCCTCTAAGCACTTGGATCAGTGCATTTGAAAGGAGTGGGAAAAATAAATATTTGCCCATATTTTTAAAAAAACACTTAGGAAAATAGGAATCTTTTAAAACATCTTTTCAGACTTATGTGTATTTGAGCAGGACTTTAAAAAGAGTGTAAGGAGGGATGTGCAGCATCCTGTGCAGCAGTGGCTCTGCTGCCTGGGCTGCAGCTGGGTGATGCATGGGTAGAAGATTGCCTTGGCTGCAAGGCCCTCGGAGCTTTACAAGCCTCTGGTTGCCCTGCAGGATGGGGACAGTGCTCTCACCTCCTTGGGTACCCACATCACATGGGATCAGGTGGTGACTCTTCTGCACGTGGAACTCTTCAGTGATAAAGAGGCTGTGATGCTACAAGGCAGATGGCAGTGTGTGATGCTCTGATTAAGGAGAAGTCACAGGACCCAAAAGTGGCACTTTTATATTGCATAGCTAACCCCAAGTGCTAAGAGTTCTTGTTTAATTAGCAAGTAAGCACTGAGACAGCTTTTCTTTTAATTGTTTTATTTTCATGTCTAAGGAAACAATTGTGTTACCTTTTTAAATTGGAAGACCTTTTTTTCCTAAAATGTTTTGATGGAATAAAAATTAAGTTAGCATTTTATAAACTTCCAGTTCTACATAGAGAAGCTTCAGTAGAGTACTAGACAGGACAAACATTTGCAGTAAATTACAACTGTAATCACTGACTTCTCTGAAATACTGTGTGTATTATTATTCCATACTTGTAAGTTTGCATCATACCTCTTACCTTCCTGAGGCATATTCACCATATGTTGCTGACAGAGATAGCAGAAGATTACCACATGAGAACTAATGTATTTACAAAGGCATGGGAGCTGGGTTTAATGCTGCCTATAAAGTCAGTATTGTCACCGTGCCTGGAAGCAAGTTAACATTGTGCTAAGGAAGATCTAGAGATCTGAGGCTGCATAAATGCATGGATACCCTGCTGATAATAATTGTTTTGACAGAAGAGGTTGTTTCTGTACTGAGCTAACCATCCTATTAGAGCACTTTTGGTGTTTTTCTGCAGAGCTTTGACTGGTGGCTTCTATTCCTTGGAGCTATTGGATCATGCTTTGCTGAACTGTTCCCATTTGTAAGGATGGGATGCCGTGCTGTGAATCAGCACCAGGGCAAGCCATATGTTAGCCTGATCTTGTAAAGTGCTGTGCAGCCTGAGCTCCCTGATGAGGCTTAGCTTCTGCAACCCTGGATTCATGTTTCCAAGCCATTTAGTATGCAAACCTAAGCCTGTAGGACTGTGCCATTTACTAGATTGCTGGATAATTCTGTTTTGTGAGAAGATAAGCATATGTAAATGGAGCTGCATTAAACTGTTGTTTCAAGACCCAGTTCTTTCTGTGCTGTGCCTGATTTTGAAGGTAAATGTGTTGCCTAGTTCTGAAGGGCTGAGGACAGGCTGCAGCTACCTCCTGGGTCTTCCACTTCAGCCACATACCTGGGTATATTTTTCTCTTTGATGAGGCATTAAGTTTTCCCAGACATAAGCCAAAATTTATTATGTGTCATTCTGCACGTACAGAGTGCATGGATAAATACCTTTACCAGTGTCTTGCTTGTTTATATGAAGCAGCCTTTGGCAGTTGTGTGTGGTAGTTGTAGTTTTAAAAATGCCAACTGTAGCTGGAATAGGAAAGTTGCTTTGCAGAAAACTTCATTATATTGGGATTGGAACTGGGTGTGCTGGAATAGTTCTGTGTCTTTAGAAGTTAATTTATAGCTGTACTTAATCCTTTACATGCCCTCAGATCTGTAGTCTGTTAGACAACTATCTACAGAAATATCTTTGGATTTCAGCAGATTAGTCCTCAGAGTTTATTTTGGAAAAATACAGAGATCCTAAAAATGGATAGAGTGCCTCACTGGGAAATCGTAAATGGCATGGATATTTTATTACAGAGGATATAGAAAAATCAGTTTCTTCTGATGATATGAACAGCTTAGTAAATAAAAGTGATAATGAAGAAAGTGGAATCAACCATGTGTCTTTACTCTGGACAGTAGCTCAGACAATAAACTGGTCTTTTTTTTTCCCTGATGACTTATTGGAAGGCTGGGTCAGGTATTGAAGTAACTTGAAAATTAAACAATGTTTTTTAAACTAGCTGTTTTTAATTTCTGGTAGATTAATGCCAGATTCAAGACACTGCTTCCATTACTTTATCCATTTGAACTGGACTTATAGAAATCTATTCCTAGTGTTATCATGCAAGCCAGGGTTAAAGAAAAGGGAAAAAAAATTCAGCACATCTGTAATCACTGGTGATTTCATTATACTTATTTAGACATTTTTTTTTCTTCCTCCTGGTACACTTTTTTTTACATTAATGCTGCAGAGATGTCTTCCCGATTAAGTAAAACCATCTAGTACAAATGAATGTATTTGCAAGACTGGTTAAGTATTTGCAAACTGGTTAAGTTTGCTTTCATTTAGAAGGCTTCAGTTTCTGTTCACGATTTTATTGAGCTTTTGCTTTATATATCATCTCATTGATAGCTCTGCCACTCCACAAATGTGTTATGAATTGTGAAATGTTAAGATAATGTGGAAGAGAAGTGGAGTCAGGAATGTATTGTAGTTTTTCTTTTGCTGTGGTGTATTGAATTGCAGTCACTTCAGGATAAAGGAAATCAGTGTTGCTGTATCCATGGGAAAATACCTTGGAAATAGATTAAAACCCATTCAAATAATTTGCCTGGATTTAGTGGATCTGTCAACTGAAGCAATGCAAATAACTTCTAAGTCTTGGAACAGAATGGCAGCAGGGCAGGGGGAGGGGAAAAGGCTGATTAGGAAGAAATGGGAGGAGGATTAAAGCAAACTTTCCCAGATTAGTGTGCTTAGCAATGCAGTATTACCACTAGGTCAGCAGAGCACTTTGCCTGCTTCCTGTTCCTTATGCAATGGACTGTGTTTCAACTTGCTAGCTTTATTTGATTTGTTTACAGGTTTTGGATGTGTGGCTATTTTGTTTTGATTCTTGTTTAGGTTTTTTTTCTCCAAATGATACAATGAATGATTTTGTACTTCCGATGGGAACTAAGTCTGGCAGGTGTGGGGAGGGAAGATGAAGGACCCAGAATTAACTTTTCCACATAGGTAGGGATTGAGTAACAAGTTTGTTGTTCTGACACAAAGAACTGAGTCAATGTGGGTTGTGAGTTATACATGGAACTGTTGTCCCCAAATCAGCCTAAAATCCCAAAGTAAGTTTTGTGTCAGGCATGCCTCAGTTTGTTCTGTGTCTGGAGTAGTAGGCTCTGAATGTCTGCTTGGGGTCTGTAATTAACTGTTGACACCTGATTGTGTACTTGGTAAGGTATTGTTAATTTACACCCCTTTGAGATCCTCGGGGGTTTATGTATTCTCCCATTATCCTGTCACATACTGGAGACCACTCCTGGGGAGTGGTGATTCTTGGAAGCTGCTTATTCCGCACACCTCTTTCCACTGTCCATCTTCAAGCTGCCCCTCAGAGATGAGTAGTGATGCCCTTTGAATATTAAGTGAGGAAATTGAGGATGGAATCTGAAAAACAAACTGGTAGAAGCTTTGTGGATGGCAAACACAAAAGAACAGGATGCCTTTGGCTAGGTTTTTTGGGTTGGGGATTTTGTTTGTTTGTTTTTATCAGCCCATTATTCTGAAGCTTCTTTTAGTGTTAGCAAATTTAAGCCAGAAGCTTGTATTTTAAGCATGTATTTTCGAGATTCAGAGCAGATCACAATACTGCAGACTTTGCAGGAATAAGTAAATTGAAACATGTGGGCAAAAGAGGCATGCTTCTGAAACTTGGCTTATTTAGAAAGATTTCTCTCACCCTGATCCAGCTGTACAACTTAGAGGTGGCATCACAGTCACTGTGTGAGGACTTAAAGCTGGGTAAGAACTGCAAGAACACTATCTTGGTGATGCCTAGAAACAAAGCATCATTTGAGGTTGAGTTTATGAAAAAGATGCTGGGTCTGAGAACCTCTGCTTCTTTTAGTAATCTTAATTTCCTCCCACAGGCATACAAACAAACCCTTTTAATGTCTTCTGTATACTTGCAGGGAGTCCTGTTTTCCTTGTCATAAACTCAGTGCTTGCTAGCTCCCACTTTGAAGGTGGCAAAGTCTCTCCAGTGTTCTTACTGCTTAGGGGCAGATAATTAAGGCTCATTCCTATCTATGCCTGAGCCCTTAACAAGGTTTGTTTTTTATCATAAGGTAGAACATCTTTTTCCATCCTCTAACTTGGGAAATACTTACAGTAATTTCACGATTATAAGCCGCACCTTTTTCATTGAAGAATCCAGCCTACCCCAGTAGTGTGGCTTATATTCAGGTGCGGCTTATCTATGGACAGATCCTAGCGAAATGCCAACCCAGATGTGAGAGCCGGCCGGGAAGGGCGCCTGGGGCTGCCTTTAAAGGCTTGGCTGGTCTATGAAAACTGTTTGCAACTTGAGCACCTGACACCAAACCCCCGCTCTGGCGCGATTCTGTTACTAATTCATTACTTTGTTGCACATGGATCCTCGCTTTAAAAAAGAAAAAAAAAAGAAATAAAATGCAGCTTATATTTGGGTGCGGCTTATATATGGACAAATCCCGTGGTCTACCTGGCTACCTGGATGTGCAGCTTATAATCAGGTGCGGCTTATAATTGTGAAATTACTGTAAACACCAAGTGTTTGTGTGAAGCTTTTTCATTTTAAAAACTACATAATCTGCATAACCAGCCTGCAAATCTTACAAGAATCATTGGCATTATTGTTGTGTGAAAGTGTGGTGCTTATTGCTAATTGGGCTGAGACAAGAGGCAAGACTAATCTGTCACTGTGAAGTGAGAATAGTCATGGGGTGTGCATGATCCGAGCATGGGCCCACGTTATCTGAACTCCTGTTGGTACCTTGGAAGGCCTCTGCTGTGCCATGCCCTCCCACCTGTGAGTGTTATCACCATGGTGTTCTAAGATGGTCACAATTACCTTGTTCAGCTTTTCCTGTCATGTGCTCACATGCAGCTGCCAGTAGCTAGGCTGTGGCTGATTTGGTTTGGCTTTTTATATTTCTCCCCTGAGCCCCTGGGTACACTTTAACACTGACTGAATGTTGGGCCCTGCTGCCCATATGAACCCCCGTTCCTGGCATGCCAAGGCAGAGTGAAAGCACCAGGCTGTAATTCAGGATGTCACAGGTGGCAGCAGGCCAAAGTAAAGAGTGTCTCAGGGTCTCTGGCCCAAATAGTTCACTGTGCTGGGCTCTGCTTGCTCAGGATGACAAGGGACAATAAGAGAGCACACAAGCTCTGTCCCAGTTTTAATGGTTTTCTGTGTCAGCCCTAGTACAAAGGGTTCTGTTAAAGCAGTTCAGGGATTTACTCCTAGTTTTACAAACTGTCCCTGGCCTTATATATTTGGAAACAGGAATAGTTTGTTAAGGTTTAAAATCAAACTTAATAGTTTTCTGCATTTCTGAGGATGAAAAGGATCTGATAGGGGTTAAGACAGATGTCAGTTAAACCCTTCCCTTTTTTCTTTTATTCTTGTTGTAAGTCCTTGTTTACAAATCAGGGACAGAGCAGTTGATAGGCTGGTGTTAGGAATACCTTGATTAAAGATTGACATATGCAAGTGCTTGTCTGGTTTTTCCAGCTGTCAAGTAAAATCACACACCTTCCCTACAAATCATACCTGTATAAGTACATCTTAAGTGCATGTTTAGAAGAGAGATGTGCTGGCTCGTGCTCCTGTGGCCACTTAGAGTGCTGTCATTACATTGGTATATTCCCTGAGCATGAATGCATTATGGAGGCACATCTACTGGTTCCCTTTATTGATGTAGATTTTGGGGAAAGATGATTAACCATCATAAACCAGATGATTAACCATGACATTCTTATGTTGTTATGGCAGTCTACATATTTGAGGTTGTTTTAGTTTTGTTATTTTCTTATGGTGGGAGGAAAACACAAGCCTAAAACCAAACCCCCAAATCTTAGCTCTATTCAAAGTAGTTAAACTGTAGATCTGAAGTATGTACCTCTTACCGCTGCTTCTCCTGTTGTCATGGTTAAAGCCCAGCTGGAAATTCTGCCAGCTCCATTTCTGGGGCATGCTCAACCCTATTTCTGTCCCCCTCACCCAGGTGGAAGGGGGAGGAGAATCAAAGTAAAACTTGTATTTTGAGATAAAAGAAGTTGAATAATCAAAAATAAAGTAAAATACAATAATAATGGTAAATTATAATAATGATAATAAAAAGAAAAAAAAAAGTGATGCACATTGCAATCGTTCACCACCCACTAACTGATGGCAGAGTTCCCTTCCTGAACCCAGATTGGCTTCTCTTTAGGGTACTTGCCCCAAATAATTTACTGTGCATGATTTTTCCATGGTGTGGAATATCCCTTTGGTCCTTTTGGGTCATCTGTCCCAGCTGTGCTCCCTTCTTTTGCGTGCCTTCTCACTGGCAAGCGTGAGATGAGGAAGAAAAAAATCCTTTACTTAGGATAAACATGACTTCACAAAAATCCAAAACATCAGTATATTATCAGCACCATTCTTACTCTGAATCCAAAACACAGCACTGTAACAGCTGCTGAGAAGAAATTAACTCTGTCCTAACTGAAAGCAGGACATCTGTGCAGGTATTTTGGGACTAGATGTTTGCACACAGCTAAATGTTTGTGTAAATAGTTTCAGGTTCAGTCAAGAAGTTGATATCAAAGCAGTGTAACAGCAGCACTAGGGACCTTTCATTATCTCTATTAACATGTCATTTTTGTTTGTAGAATGAAATGTGTCTTGCCACACAACAGCTTTCGAAGCAGCTCCTTGCCTATGAAAAGCAGGTATGTTCAGCACATGACTTTGATTTCTGCCTCAATACTTGTAAAGAAGTCTGTAAACGGTGTGTTTTCTGGAAATGCTCAGGGCATTTGCTTTACTTGGTTTCGTATGAAGGCAGTTGTGAATTTCCCCAGAATGTCCAAGGGAGTTGGGTCATTTCTGAGAATCTTAATAAAAAGAAAAGAACCAGCCAAGCAAATTAAAAAAAAAAAAAAAAAAAAAAAAAAAGGTACAGAATTAGAGTTAATAAATTTAGGAAGATACAAGTCAGTTTGTTCCAGCTCTATGACTTTAAAAGAGTATAAGAGTATAATAAGAATTAAGTGTTGTCCAAAATCCATTCATTTAACACAAGAAAAGCAGGATAAAAGAATGTATATTAATGAGATTCTGTCTTCACATTTATTTTTTGTCATTTCTTGCATTTTGTAGAAATATTCATTAGCTTTGTAGTAAAACGTGTCACATTTTATATTAATCTTTATTGATTTATGGACCAAATGTGTTTCTATTTCCAGCATTTTGCCTTAGGTAAAGGCGATGAAGAAGTGATATCCACCCTCCATTATTTTTCAAAAGTTGTCGATGAGGTAATTTGAATTGCTAATATTCTCATTTTACAATACAGAATATTAGTTTTTCTTTGAGTCTCTCCTTTTGATTCAGCCTTTCCATTGATTGTGCCTGGGTTTTGGAGTTGTTTAATTCTGGATAAAGACCTTTGATACCACCCTTCCATAATGGTTAGAGCTGTTTCTGTGGCTTCATCCCATAATAAAGCTCAGAGCACAGCTGAACTTCCTAAGAGAACTTAGAGACTAAAACAGGGTATGTCATCTAGGCTGGGGCAGTCTTTTATTTGATGTCGTATTAAAATGACACATTTCTAAGCTTTAAACACTGCAATTTGAGCTAAAACTTGCCAGGTATGGATGCAGGGCAGCTGTGAATTGGTAAAGTTGCAGTTCAGTTGCTGTGAGATCATGCAGAATCCAGAGATGTCTGGGGAAGGTTGCAGTACTGTGTGGTGAAAACAGTGAAGCTGTGTGGTGAATACCCCCACGCCCTGGAAGTTTCTCCTAAGTACTGGGAGTGTTTGTAAATGCGTGTGTTAGACCTGCCCATATAACATTTCAATATGGCTTTGGTATCTAGGTCCTTCTTGGTTAGGTTTCACATCGCTCTCTCTGCTGTGAGCAGTGTTGTGCCATCAGAAAAGTCTGCTCTTGTTGGTCTACTTCCAACTTTGATTAAGAAAGCAAAAGGCTGAGGTCTGCTGTGTGGGAGAGGAGAGAGGGGTATGGGACAAAACGTACAGCAATTTCACAATTATAAGCCGCACCTGATTATAAGCCGCACATCCGGGTAGAGCACGGGATTTGTCCATATATAAGCCGCACCTGAATATAAGCCGCATTTTTTTTTTAAAGCGAGGATCCATGTGCAACAAAGTAAGGAATTAGTAACAGAATCGCGCCAGAGCGGGGGTTTGGTGTCAGGTGCTCAAGTTGCAAACAGTTTTCATAGACCAGCAAAGCCTTTAAAGGCAGCCCCAGGCGCCCTCCCTGGCCGGCTCTCGCTTCCGGGCTGGCATTTTGCTGGGATTTGTCCATAGATAAGCCGCACCTGATGATTAGCTGCACTACTGGGGTAGGCTGGATTCTTCAGTGAAAAAGGTGTGGCTTATAATCGTGAAATTACTGTAAGTTAAAAATTTTAGAGCCCATGGATAACTAAGGATATAGTGAGAGGAATCCCAAAGGTTAACTTGTTTTTTTTAGGCTTTTCTTGCTGCGTATGTGTTCTTAGCATACTAGAAAGGAGCATTTGTTATCACCAGTCTTATAGTTGCGTATGTGAACTCAAATATATCAAAACAAGAACTTTCTCCTTCCCAGGCTCAAGAAAATTGTACCATTTGGGGAGAGAAAGCAGAAAGCCTCTGCTCAGTTCTGTCAGTCACATTTTCCCTCATGAGAACTTGTTCCATTCCTTGGCCTCCTTTTCTGTGTGTTTGCTTCCCCTTGTGCTTTAGTTGTCTGTTTTATCAGCATTGAGTTGTGTTGCCTCACGGAAATCCTCACTTCATCCTTAGCTGCATGAGGCTGCCTGGAGGTATCCAGGACACTGAGCAAACAGGCAGGATGTCACCTCAACATGTGGCACCCTCCTGGTGCTCCAGCAGTGTGATTGATAGCTGTTTTACCTGCACCCATCTCATTCTTGGCAAGCCACTGTTGACATGAGAGCTGTGCCTGCTTTCATTCTAAGTGGTGTCACGTGGGTGCTTTAAAACAGCTGTGTGCTGAAGTTTAGAAACACAAAAACAGGAATGGGGAACTGCTATTGATGTAAATTATTTGAATAGGACCTTTAGTTGTGATTGCCCCGCTGTGATTGTGTCCTGAGTAAGCCTTGTTCATGGAAACACACTAGTTGTGATGGTGGGACTGTAACTCCATGGCATTGAGACTTAACAAAAACAGGTTAATAAAGGATAATTACAGTTTAAATCCTGTTGGGTTAAGCATTAGAATTAATGGTCAAGTGAATTGCCCTAATCCGTTATGTGGGAACTGAAAAGTTCTTGGATCCTTGGGAAATAGCAGGCAGGAATGAAGCATTTAGGGAGACATCCCCATCTGTGTCAGAGACCTTGAGGAGTGTATTTTAAACATTGAAGTACATTATATCTGCTGGCACAAATGGATGGTGTGTTTTGATGTTCTTTCTGGTTTGGGTTTTTTATTTACATTGTATCTTAGAAAAATTCTCTGTTTCAGCTCAATATTCTTCATTCAGAACTGGCAAAACAGCTTGCAGATACAATGATTCTCCCCATTATACAATTTCGAGAAAAGGATCTCACAGGTAAATTTTATTCTAAGTTTCAATTTTCCTTATATTTTCCTTCTTGTTTATTTCATCATAAACTGAGAGATAATGCCATGTGTTAATTTGTTGTTTGATGATTCACAGAAAAGTTTTTTCTGCTACAGAATTTCACTGACAGGTGCATGCTTTTACTCAGACAAAAGCAGTTCAAGTTCACCACATAACATTTTATGTACCATATGGTGCAAGTTTAAAAATACACAGCTTTGTTCTTTGTTGGGTCACTGTGCTTTTATATGAGTGTAATTTCACTGAAGTCACTGATGTTATAATTGCCAGAAGGGAAATTTAGCAGTGAATTGGGCTTACAAACAGTATTTATTCCTCTTCAGAAGCTTGGGGCTGTTTAAAAGCAAGAATGTTGTTTTAACTTCAGAGAATAGTATATTCCCTCCTTTTCAAGCAATCAGTCCTCTTTAAATCCTTGCCATGCAAGTAGTTCCAAGTGACCTGATTGCACAAATTTGGGATTTCATTACTTAAACAGCAAGGCAGTAACGCAAACATTTGATACTATTTCAAAAGAAACAAGCTTATATTCAAGGTCAAGGACACTCCTGTCTACTTGTGCAACAGAAATGTGAGTTTTTGCTGCAGCATTTCTTTCCTTCTTTTTTTTTTTTAAGCCAACTACTTATTTCACTTGTCTGTCGTAGTCCCACTGATGTCCATCTTGTAGGCATCATTTTGATGTGAGACAAAATGACTACAGCAAAAAAAATGACTGGTTTGAGTTCCTTATAGTATCTGATTGGAAATTGTGAAGGCATCCAGGTGTCTATGTTAATGAATACATTGTTTATTATATACTGTCAAATACAAAGCAGAATTTGGATGGTAAGATGTTGATGCTATGAACACTTCCTCACCTTCTTCATGTGGCCTCAGAGATAGTAAATATTTTTCCATATTTATGGATTCTTTCCTCTAGTTCATTAAAAAAAGATATGAAAAGGCATATGAGGCCTGCAACCAAAACTTCAGCTGCTGCATGAGAAAAAAACGAAAGTTTCTTCAACTTCTCTGGATGTCAGTATTTTTTTTATTCTGTCTGTCACTTTCTGATGCTGTCTGTAGAACAGCATCTGTAGTAGGTTTGGCCACATCAACATTTCACAGAGGGATTAAACAAGGAAGCAAGGCAGAATAACTGTTTTACTGTTTTTGCTTTTGATCCTGTTACATCTATACATTGAATATTTTAAAAACCTCTAGATACAAGTTAGTTACAAGTGGTAAAATCTTCTGTCTTTCTGCATCTGAGTCATAAGCATGCTGGGAAAAAAAAAGGTGGAGTGAAACTGATTAATGTCTAGGGTGTTAAAAATAATCAGAGACCATGATGACATCCTACAATTTCCCCTTGGTATTTTCACAGTTGCATAATGTCTGTTCTTGTAAATGTTCTTTCTTTGTAACTTTTTGAGAGAGTTTTGCCAGTTGCAGCATATATTGGTGGGGACACTAAGAGTAGCTCGAGCCTGACATTTGTGAAGTTAAATTGCCTGTTTAGTCTGTCTTCTCTCTACCTGTGTCAGAATCTCATGGCCAGTGTTTGTAATGCAAGCATCATACCCAGCAGTCAGATGTGTTAGATACAGAGCAGCTTAGCAAAACATGTTCCACAATGAGGAAGATTCATGTACAGGAAAAATGCTTTAGTTCGTATTTCCCTGGGTGTTAAATTTCTTGGTATCACACAAGCACTGCCAGGTTGTTCAGAACTGCTGATCTTGTATGGTAGTGGTGGGCCTTTTGTCAGAATAAACATACTGAAATGGTGCTTCTTTGGAGAAATCACACTGGCAGATAAGGCATCTTTCTCAGAGTGACAACTTGCTCAATGAAATGAACTCACTCCACGCCTAATTAGCTATCTGCCTATTCATTTCTCTAGCAGCTGATCTGTTTTAGCATTTTCAAGGCAGGCACAATGTATATACATCTCTGCTGTGGAAGAAGGGGAGTGACTTAGGCAGTAAATATCCCATAAATGGTCTCAGTTAAACTCAGTTAACAGCTGGTTTTACTTTGAATATTTGATTTCTCTTTTCCAGAAGTAAGTACACTGAAGGATCTCTTTGGCCTTGCTAGCAATGGTATGTGTCGCTCTTTTGTTTCTATTTGTATGCAGCTGTTAGAGCACAGAAGACATGTTTGATCTGTGAACATACACATCACATTTCTAAAAAAAAAATTAATATTCCTTGTCTACAGAACATGACGTGTCCATGGCAAAGTATAGCAGGTTACCGAAAAGGAAAGAAAATGAAAAGGTAACAAATGTGAAAGGGAAAATAGAATGTTTTCATCAGCCATTCTGTCTGCATCATTGTTCATTGTGAACTTCAGAGAGTTCATTGCTTAAATTCACAGTAGCTCAAGAATACTTGTGATTTCATTTCCAAGCAGACACAAAGCTTTTAAACATCAACTCAGCAGTTACACCTGCTTTCTCCAAGTTAGGCAAGTGATGAAACATTGTGCTCAACTAGAGCCCTTCAGATCCATGGGAGCTTTTCAGATAGAAGCAATCCAAGTGACTATAAATAGCTTTATATGGACCTGCTGTTGTACAGCTGAGGTGGTGATGCAGTATCACTGAGGGCAATTCATTGTGAACTGCAAGGAAGCCTTGTGTCTGCTGTTCCTAAAGCATTCCATTTCTTTGCATGTACCTTCCTGTTAAATTGCTCTGTGTGGATTGTCATTCCACTTAACAATGCACACAACTCTCTTGGTGGGATTGCTCTACATTCCTTCTTCTTTGCCCACTGGACTGCTATTCTAAAATACATCTGTTTGTCAAAAAGTGTATGGCTGGCCCTGTTCTGAGAGTCAATCTGTTCTATAGGATGGTCCTTGACAGGAAGTGCCTTATGGAACACAATGTGATATAGCATACTGTGAATTATTCACCTCTGAATTCTACACTTGCAGACTGGTGTTGTGATCTCAGCTGCAAATGATTTTTTTGCTAAGAGATCTGATCCAGATTTTTGGTGGTGGTAGTTACATAGTTTGTAGTCACGGGGCTCCCCAAATGCTTAAGTATCATGACAGAGAAGGGCTTGAAGTATTTGCCTTGGGATTTTAATTTGCTTTCTTTCTCATCCTTCATTTTAACCTGGAAAAGTTCTGTAATGAGAGTGATTTAAAAATAACTTGAAGATGATCATATATATCAAATATATCCATATACACAATAACACTTCGTCAATCTCTTTATCATTTTTTGTTCAGCTTAAGGCAGAAGTGGCAAAAGAAGTGGCAAATGCAAGAAGAAAGCAGCACCTTTCATCCTTGCAATATTACTGTGCCCTGAATGCTCTGCAGTACAGGAAGAGAGTGGCAATGATGGAACCTATGCTAGGATATACACGAGGACAGGTATTGAGAGTAAAGTGTCTGTGACACTTAAACATATTCCTGGGAAAAGTAAAACATTGTAGTTCTGGATTTATTTTGACAACTGACAAATTACAATGGGGGGGGGGGGAAACAATTTGCATTCAGCTTGCCTAGATTCTAACAACAGATTTTGTTTGTGGCAGATAGTTGAGCATTTATATATTCAGGAAAGGCACTAATGAAAAGAAAACCCAGTACACTTCTGTGCAAAATCAGCCTAGGGTTAGTTTTTTCACAGCTGAGCTATCAGTGCAGTAGCATTTACTTCCACTGTTTACTCAGTGTGCACAAACTCTCCTATGTAGCAGTTCCCTTCCTGGCACATCGTGTTCAGCATACTGATGAGGAGTGTGCACGATGAGGAAGGAACACAGCATGCTCTGGAGAGCTGGAAAGACAGAACAGTAGAGAAGATTGAGCATGAGGCTGGAAAATCCTTCTTCGAGTTTTTATTCTAACAGCAATTTGATAGAGCATTTCTCAAGTCTGGAAAATGTAAGACTGATAGTCTGACCCTCCGGGATATTAGGAGGATCAACAAACCAGTATTACCACAGCACTTGATTCTCACTATCATCCATTTTAAGGGTCTTTGATTTTGATGAAAGAAAATGTTCAGAAAATGAGAGCTGGACTATAAAAAGAGGAAAAATTGATGTAGTGCTCTGCAAGATTGTAATGTAGCTCATTATCATCTATATCATCCTGCCTTTTGCAGCTCATGTGTCTCATTTAAAAGAGGATTCAGTCACTTTCCCCACCACAGGAGTTCACACTGTTTCTCTGCTGTAATTATCCTAAGTGAAAGAACTGCATTGGTTTCCTTTAATGGAAGCCAAACAAAACTTTCTTTCCCCATACTTCATCTGGCAAAACTGTCTTATCTCAGTGCTTTATACAGGGAAGTCTCAGGTTGTCATGGGAATGACTGAATAACCAGAAGCCAATTGATGTTGATGCTTAAATATTGTGAACTGCCTTTCAGCGCAAATATGTATTTTCTTAATTAATTACTCAAATATGTGTCTCCAGTTTCACATTTCCAGCAAATAAGTAGGTCAAATGGAATTTTTGGAAGAAGCAGTGGCTAATAGAGGGTTCATTTGTCTGAAAACTGGCATCAGCATTTATCATCAGTGGAATTTAGAGCTCTTTCCTCCTGAAGCAGGCTTCAGAAATAGAATAGGTGAATCATTCTTTAGGAGGGCATTTTTTCCTCTCTTTTGTAAAGGAAGGCTGTGGTCTATAACATGATTACAGAAATGTGAATCTTGGGAATCCCAAGGTTAGAGAAAAGAGAATGAAATCACAAGTAAAAGTGGATGAAATAGCTAATAAATTACTTAACATCCAAGAATTTGCTTTTACATCTCTTTCCAGTGTAAGTCACGATTTTTATGTTTACACATCCTGGTGGTATCTATGTTCCACTCAGTGGCCAGTAGGCTCTAATGATGATGGTGCCCTGCAGCAGATAATACAAGGTCAAATCTACACCAAGAGCTGTGTTTCTGTTGTGTGCCTGCTCAGCCATACTAGCTAAGAGAATTAATTTTCTATCACAAAATGTGCACTTTGGCCCTGGTAGCTTTTTTTAGCTCCTTCAGTAGAACAAAAACCCATGGTAAACCATGGTAACCCATGGTAATTGATACAACCAATTGCCCTGGAGGCTCCTGCAAGCACAGCTACACTTTCCTGACTGACTTTGCTAGAGCATTTTGAAAACTTTCATGATGTGGAGTTGGTAGTTCAGGTTGGACTGCTAAATCTAATGGATGATTTGTGTCCCATTCCCTTTGATAGGGTGGCATTGCACCCAGCAGTTCCTAACACCACAAACCCCAGCCCTGCCCAGTGCTAGTGTGGGAGAAGCTACCTGTTCCCTTATTTGAGTCATTTAGCAAGTTCTTTGGAAACATACCTGTCAGCAGGCAGCAGCTTATCTGTGTGTGAAAGGGTGGAGAGTTGCAAAAGTGGGAAGTAGCAAGAAAGGCAACACAGCTGTTTTGCCCATGTGTTTGATCGCCCGCCAAAAGTACCAGTCATAATGAGAGCACTGTTAACACTCCCACAATCTGCTACTTGTCTGCCTAAGCCAAGAGAACCTCCAGTGCCCTTTTTCTTGGTATTTTTCAGATCAACTTCTTTAAGAAAGGAGCAGAGATGTTTTCCAAAAGAATGGACAGCTTTTTGTCATCTGTTTCAGACATGGTTCAGAGGTAACCTAGTGCTTTTGTTTGCTTTTTGTCATTCCACTGGAGTGCAAGCAGTAGCGCTCCAACCTTCAGCAAGTACCAGAGTGCCTCTTTTTCTTTCTGATTAGATTCCTTCCATGCTTGCATTGTTGGGCATATTTTATTGAAGCAATAGGTAGAAAGAAAATGTTTGTACATGGAAAAGAAAATGCTGACCGTACACTGAAGAGTGGATTTTTATAGTATAGTCAAAAACTACATACTATAAAGTGTTCACATTGTTTCTTACATCCTTCTGTCTCTTCATGGACAGAAAGGTATGGAATTTGGGCTAGAAAAAGGTTAACAGCATTAATATAATGGACTTAAGGTGCTTTCTGAATTACAGGCATTTTTATTTACTGGGTCTCTTGTAATAATACAACAACCCATTAACCTCTCAAATAACCCATTAACCTCTCAAATAAGGATTTAGGTTTGGTGTTCAGTGATGTAGCTACACAAGGCAAACAAAACTCCTTACTCCATGGAACATATTCATTGTACCCAGTGTAGGCTGTATTAGTCCACTGAGTTCAACCTGCTTTGGCTAAGTCCTAAATTTCAGAAAACTGCTTTTGTACTCCTAATTTTGTGATCATCTTCTACTTGTAATGAAGAGTTGCTTTATAATTAAGTCCCTGTAAATGGAAACTTTACACTTGAAATGTAATCATAATAGAGATAACATTATTCATAGAATAAGAAAATGTTAAGGGGTTGGAATGACCATAAAGATAATATAGTCCCATCTGAGTCCTTGACTTTAATGCTTCATTCCTTTCATATCAAACTGTAGCCAAATCATTACTTATTCTCACTCTGGTGGCACTTTAAATAGTGCATACTTGTTAATTTGAGAACCATGCTGCAAAAAAGTGTTCTGAACAGTAGATTATTTCACGGAATTATTTTTTACTTTCTGTACTTTCATATTTACATATCTTTGCATACTCACTTGTGAAATAAATCCCTCTACAAAGTCTATACAGCATTTGTAGAGACTGGAGGGCAGATTTTATATTACACTGAAATAGTGTCTATTGTTTAGTAAGTTTGAGGAATCTTACTTCTGTCTTACAGCTCTGGGAGGATCCTTCCACTGGATCCTCACCATAGAATAAGCCTTTGTTTTCCACAGTTGGTTGGATTTGAGTTCTGGACAGCATACAGTAGTAAATGGAAACAAAAAGAGGCTGCTCAGTTATTTTGCTGAGTCTGGTTTTTGTGTTTAAAGTCTGCCACACAGTAAAGCTTGAAAGTGCAACTCAAATGTAACTAGTAAAGGGCTGTGATGTCTTTGGAAAAACCAAAAGAGAAGCTTGTAAAATTCTGAATGGCACTGTGCAGCACAGAATTACTCACACAGGACAGAGTTTCGTGACTTCAGTTTGCACAGCCACTGAAAACTGTGCTGCCCACTCCTCTCCTTCCTTAGTGCTGGGGATAACAAGGCCTCCTTGAGTCAGATCTGCTTTCTAGTCAAGCTAAAAGCTTTTCAATTGTCAGAACAACAAGCTGATGTGACCCATTGTGCAGCTACAGAATTTCAGTGGTATTTAAAGGCATTTTCATTTTTACAGTGAATATTGCTAATGGTGTAAATACACAGGAGGTATCTACATTAACACTAACATATTCTCAGTAACCACTTGGCCTAATTGCCACGAATGCATGTAACTTCAGAATTGTCAGCATTTCTCTTCCTGCCTTGGAGATGGGAGAAGCACATCTTAGGAAGAGGAATATAGTCTTAGAAAACCATGAAGGTACCAGGGAGGTTTTGTCAAAAGCATTTTGTTGTGCAATAAAAATGACAGATCAAAAGATTCATTGAAGTAACATTGGCGTTGTTACTGTACTGTTCTGAATTAATGAAAATCCATGACCAGTTAATAGATGATGTCAAGGAGGAATTCCTGTGTGTTTCAGACTTGGAGGCATTAGACAAAGTTCTGAGAAAACCAAGAGATCCTCTAGTACAGCCTGCTTTGAACTGTGCCATTATACTAGGGTGATGTCTGTATGTGTTCAGCAGTGTAAATTCTCAGCATTACTTTTAGAAGTTGTCTCTTAAAAAAATAAACTTAACTCTTCTTTCTCAACACATCTCAACATTTCTCATGTGCTTGTTTCAGTATTATAAAAGAGTATTTCCTAAAAAGTCTATTTGAAAAATAAATTTTCATCTTTGCACTACCCCCCAAGGTAATCTCAGAGGGTATTTCTGTTCATTTTGGTTGACAGTTGTTACCTGTATCCTGGTATAAATGGCTAATGATGGCTTTGGGTTTCTTTTTGTGTTGTTGTTTTTTTTGCAGCATACAGGGAGAGTTGGATGCTGAAGCTGAAAAAATGAGATTATCCCAGCAGGACTTAATTGCAGTTAATGAATCTGTTTACACCCCAGATTCTGATGTAACTTCACCTGTCATCAATAGAAACCTCATCCAGAAGGCTGGCTACCTTAATCTTAGAAAGTAAGAAGATTGTTATCTGCTGGTTTGTTTAGTGGATACATTTTTTGGGGGCGGGTAATCAAGATTCCTCAGGTATTGATGTTTGAGGGTCCTAAATCAGTATGGTAGCTCTACTTTTCATCCTCCAAGTAACTCTGTCGTCTTTAGAAATATATTTTTTGAAGCTTTAACCAAATTAGTGACATTTTAGACTATTTTTCTGAAAACAGAATTTTGCTTCCGACTGAATTTACCTACAGAATATTTTCCTGCATTCAAGTGGCTAAAAATTAGAAGCTGATGAGGCTGGGTTCAGATTGTTCCCAGATCTTAAAGAAGACACAGTGTTTACAAAACCAGCTGTATTTTGTAGTTAATATGTGTTTTTATAAATAACCTCTTTTACATAAACAAAAGTTTTATGGACAATGCAAGGTTTGTAACTTTGAATGTGTATCATATATAGAATGGCCTCTGCAGATTTTGCATGTAAAATTTTCCATAAAGTTCCCCAGGAGATAGGTATATTGGTGGCATATAATAACTCTATTTATGTGATTGATTAAATATCAGTTTATTATTTTGTCTTGTAATTTTTTTCTTTGTGAGTGAACAGCTGTTATTTTTCATAGTATTCCAAAAGCTGGATTACAGTATAATAGAACTCTATAGCTAAACAAGAGATGGACTCTGAGATGCTACTGCAATAGCTACTTTTTTATATTATGATTCCTTGTGCTGAAATTGCTCATAGTATTTCATGTCAATTACACAATACTCTTTTATTCCTTAACCTAAAGATACAATTTTTAATTTGGATGTTTGGAATCAATTTAATTTTTCAGCCTTCACTAAGGATTAGTTTCTGCTAGAAACCAGGTGCTACTTTTTCTTCAAAACAGAGACCCATCATTAAAAAAAATGCCAGGATGAACATAAAGTTCTAATTAGCAACAGGATATGTTTGCAGTTTCATACCTGTTTGGAGTTACTTCTGAACAGTCTTTTTCACTGCATCTTCTCATCAGTAAAACAGGTCTGGTGACTACAACTTGGGAAAGACTCTATTTCTTCACTCAAGGTGGCAACTTGATGTGTCAGCCAAGGGGAGCAGTAGCTGGAGGATTGATTCAGGACCTGGATAACTGCTCTGTTATGGCTGTGGACTGTGAAGACAGAAGATACTGCTTTCAGATCACTACTCCTACAGGCAAAGCGTATGAGACAGGTTTTGTTTGAGGACAGCCAGTCACACCTACCCCTTCAGATGCTCTTTCCTGTAAAACTTGCTTGGTATAGTAGTAAGCTTTTCTGGGTTTCCAGAAGGGTGTTTCCAAATTAAAAGCATATTCCTTCCAATCCTCCCCCACAAGTGCCTGAATGTGTCTTTTAGCTGCAGCTTATTCATGATTCTTGTTCCTTTGGTGGTTAATAGATGTAAAGCTAGGTGATATTACTATAAGCACTGGAGTCAAACAGTCCTGGTGTCCACTGTTAGCACTTATACACTGTGTTTATATTTTAGGGGCATAACCCTTCAAGCAGAAAGCAAGAAAGAATACGAGGAGGTAAAATAATTTTTTTAATGTTACTATTCTTGCATACAAATGAGCCTGAAGACTTCAGTTGCATTTTTCCCTTCCAGTGGATATGTGCCATCAACAACATCTCCAGACAGATCTATCTCACTGACAATCCAGAGGTGGGAGTTGTTTCCATCTTTCAGTCCATTCCTTCAACTTACTTTCAATTATTCTTCAACACAGTAAGGTTAAACTACATGTCTAGAAGAGCTGTTCTGTCTTGTTTTCATAGGCAGCTGCAATCAAATTAAATCAGACAGCTCTGCAAGCAGTGACTCCCATTACCAGCTTGGGAAAAAAACATGAAGTTCAGCACTCCAGGTAATATTCTCCCTTGCATGGAGCAGGGACTGTGTGCAGTTGTACTGAGTCTGGGGCTGATGGGTCTTACGAAGATGTTGGGATTGTCACTGAGAAGTGTAGGCACAAGTCCAAGTGTCTGCTGGTAAGGCAGCTGTAAACATGGACAGGGCAGGGAGACAAGTAGTCACCAATTGCTGAAAGTCAGCCTATGCTCAATGATCTGCATTCAGGTTTAATACACCAGTGTTTACTTCTGTCCTAAATAATACTAGATTAAAAATAAAAAAGATTTTATTAGGGTCCTCAGTAACAGGTAAATAGGAAAATATCTTACATGTCTTTCATAGTGGTTCAATCCTGCTTTGGATTTTTGAATAATCTTGTCTCCCTTCCAGAGCAAAGGTAGAATGTCACTGATGGATAGAAACATAATTTTTTTTAACATTTGCACTTTAGCCAGACTGTAAAGAATACGGAAAATGACAAAGTAATTCCCAGTGAATCAGCTGGCATTCAAGACTCCACACAACTCATTGCTCCTGGAACACCAATTCAATTTGATATCGTACTGCCTGCCATGGAATTTCTGGACCAAAACAGAGGTGGCAGGTATGGCCAGAGACAGTGATCTATCACTGTAACTGTGGATTTATGCAGCATCTGTTAGTGGTGATGACTACAGTCTGTAATTAAAGTTTCAATTCGTATTTCACAGGCGTGCGAACCCATTTGGGGAATCTGAAGACAGCGGCAAAGATGAGGAAGAAGGTCAGTGCTTCTTTCATCCAGATAAAATTGGTCATGATTTTAGCTACCCAGTGTCTCTTAAGAAAAGCACCTGACAGTGTGCAGCAGCGGCAATGGATCCATAGTAAAGTGATCTTCCTGTACTAGCACATGCCGAGCTTGGCTCTGGCTGCTCTCCTCTTCCCCTGTGCCTGGAACCCATAGCACTGTCAGAAAACTGCTCTCAGAAGCAAAGAAGTACCTACTGCTCTGAACATTTACCCTGCTTTCCCTTGCTCACCAGCAGCCATAAAGGGAGCCTGCTCAAGTGATGGCTTTGCTCCATAATGGCTGCTTAGTTGTCATTAAATCTTATGGTGACAGTCAAAGAGGAAGGAAGGATTTGGTGAAAACCTCACTGGGTCCAGCTGCATGGAAGGACATGAAAGAAAGGGAAAAATGTACAAGGCTTAATGGAAGCCAAGGCTTCTGCACAGTCCTGAATTCATCAAAGTTAATGTGCACCCTACAGGAAAATAGGCAAGGGAATTTTACTGGCTAATCAAATGAAGCATAAAGGACCAGTCACACTTTTAAAGCTTCCAGCAACTGCAGTAACTTATTTCCCCACCTCAACACTGCTGCTTGTTCACACGGTTTGAAACTGGGTCAGGGCGCTGTATGACTCATGGCAGAAAGCCACCACTCATGATGGTCACCAACCACAGGCTTACTGTTGAATTTCCAAAGTGAATAAAATAATTCCATTGATACTTTGAGCTACTGGAAAATTGAAGTAGCACAGTGAAGGAAATCGTGGCTTTTCTCTTGCAGATTCCCTGCTGCAGCAGATGTTCGTGGTTCGGTTTTTAGGGTCCATGGCTGTTCAGTCCGATGAGACGTGCGAGGTGATTTATGAAGCCATGAGACAAGTGTTGGCTGCTCGGGCCATTCACAACATCTTCCGCATGACTGAATCCCACCTCATGGTCACCAGCAAGAACTTGAGGTACTGTAAAAGCCTTGTCAATATTCTCCTCACAATTTGTGATTAATTATGTATTGTTGGTTTTGTTTTTCTAAGACACACACCCTTTGACAAAGCAAGATCCCAAGAGTCACTATCTAGAAGAAATGTCTCTTTTCTTATTCTGTGGTACCTAGAAATGATCCTCCAGACACTAAGTTGTAAGAATGTCCTAGCAAAATCTAAGGGCTGCAGTGGGGCTATAAGACCCTGCTAAGATAATAAAAAAGATGCAAGGCAATGATAGGAAGATTCTGTTTCCTAACTGTCCTTTGACAGTAGTGTCACTGTGGAATATGCTGATATCATACATTCCCTTTCGCTGGGGTGTGTTTATGTGCCTCTGCATTTTGTGTTAGCCAGGCACTCAGGATCCTTTCCAAGTGACTCAGAAAGGTGCTCTGACCTGTACCTGTCAGGCAGCTGAGAGTCAAGGCCTAGATTTGAACCTTGCCCATCACAGCTAAAGCACCTATCCTGCACGTATGTTTCTTCACCTGTAAAACTGCTGGAGTTACTGCCTATTATAAAGCCCCTTGAAATTACCAGGAATCACTGTAATTTTCTTTTTTTTTTTTTTCCCTACACATAATTGCAGGTTAATAGATCCTCAAACCCAAGTTACACGAGCAAGTGTAAGTAACTTTTTCTATCACAGCAGTGACTACTCAATCACATGAACCTGAGCTAACTTGCTAACTTGAGCTCGCTAAAATAAATAAATTATTTATTTGACTTTTCTAGTTTGAACTCACCTCTGTGACACAGTTTGCTGCCCATCAGGAGAACAGGAGACTGATTGGCTTTGTGATCCACCTCAGTGAGACTCTGGGAGAAGAATCCATGAGTGCATACGTTTTTGAGAGCAACACAGAAGGGGAAAAGGTTTGTATAACATTTAATAAAATTCTTTATTTAGAAAACAGGTCTGTGGCTTCTTGCCTTACACATCTGGAAACAGTGCTATAGAAACAAGAGCAGCTTAATTTCAGTCCAAGAAAACCTGCATTAACATGCAAGCCTTTACTGGCTTATGTCTAGAAAGGACCAGCATGCATAAGGAGGAAAGGATGGGATTGCTAATGCCAGCATTATGAGAGATGGGAGACAAAAGGAATGTCATCTATGCTGAGACGTACAGCTGTGAAGCTTTCACAGACAAGGCAGCCATATGTGCTGACACCCCTGGCTGTTTGCTGCCTGCTGTAACAGAAATAAGGAGTGGGATGGAGAACTTCTGTCCCTACAAACACTTAGACACACTCCCCCAGTGTGGGAATAAAGTCTGGTGACTAAAACTAACCAAGCTGAGTACCAGGATTTACCAGCCTCTGTGACCCTTGAAGCTGAACCTGTGATAGTTTTCTTTATCAGTAGTTAGCATAGCAAATTGGTATTCCACCTCTGCTTTTAGGCCTAGTGTTAAGTCTGTACTGACAGTGTGCTTTACTCTTAATTAAGGAATAAAAAACCAAGCCAGAACTGAATGGAACTTTACAGGTATTTCTTCTTTTTAGATCTGCTATGCCATTAGCTTGGGAAAAGAAATTATTGAGGCACAGAAGGTAAGCTTGTTTCATTCCCACATCTGTATGATACATCATGTTCTGCTTTTCAGTTGCACTGTCCCAATACCTCTGGTGTGCATAAGAAAAAAAGAACTGCTACTCCTCCTAAGGACAGTTTTGCAGACATTATTTAACACATCAAAAATAAACTGAGTCTGATTTCTCAGTAATGTGATTTGAGATAAAATATGCCACCCTAATCCAAAGTCAGAATTACACAAATAAGAATGTTCATGTCTGAAAGAAAGCTGTGAGCAAAGCTTTCAAAAAACCAAACTAACTCTTTGGGATGATGTGTAAATCACACCCACTACTGTTTTACTTTCAGAAACTTGCATTCTTTCCTCACCTAGGGATGAAAATCAGAAAAAAATTAAGTGTTTTTCCACTTAAAATGAAAGGCAGAGTCACCCTGTCCCTTGTAGACACATTTTATCTATATAGATGTAACATTATTATTTGCTGTATATTTTTGCTGAACAAGTTGGGGAATGAGCTTTTAGTCACAACCACTAAGCAGTTGTGTAATAAATTCTCGAGACAGTTACTTTTCTTCTTGCTTTTCAGTAACTAAAGAACAGCAAAATAAAGGCTCAAAATTAATTTTTTTTTCCTTCTTAAATACCCAAGGGTTGTCTTTATTTAACCAAAAGGTATCATTTATGTTTCAAATCTTTATTCTAATGCTTGTTTAGATAAACAAGCTTAGGAAGAAGTACTAGGAAATGTGTGTTCGTCAAAGGCTGCTGCAGTTTGCTACCCTGTCTTCTTTTTCTTCAGGATCCAGAAGCATTAGCTCAGCTCATGAAGTCTGTGCCATTGACAAATGATGGGAAGTTCATGCTTCTGAATGACATGTCAGAAGAGGATGGAACCATGCATGAAGGAGGGGAGGAATCAGAAGCATAAGCAGCTCCTGTCACTTCCTGCAGCCTGTGTGGGAGCAGCAAAAGCAGTTTGCAAGAATCTCTGGTTTTCAGTCACCTGTGCACACCTGAGGCCAGCTGCCCTTTCCTGCTGGAGCAGTGGTGTCTGTGCAGCGGAGCCCCTCTGGATTTACAGTGGAAGCACAGCAGGACTGTGCCCTCGAGGCATTTTGCATTTGTGAATGTGTAGGGTGGAGCTGAGTCTGGAGAGGTGACAATCCTGAGCAGTGTTTGTCGGGAGCCCTGAGCTACTGGTGGGCAGGAGAGCACAGCTGTCAGCCAGCGAGGGTTAATGGCATTTCTTACATTTACAGGGCCAGCAGCCTCTCATTCCACTGAAATTCGTGTGAGCTGCCAGCTCCTCTGACAAATATCAGGCCTCAAATTTCCTACCATAGTCAATTTGCATAGCTTGCATGATTACGTGCATCTGAATGAAGGTTAAAAATGCACTATTTACTTTATTTCAGATGAAGTTATTTTTAGTCTAGTTTATGTGTAGCAAGATTTACCTTTTGTGTTAGCCTATTTACAAAACAATTTGTTAAACACTAAATTTTTCCTATTAATATAATCTATTTTTATATTGCATCTAGAAAAAGCTTACAAAACAAATCTAAGTGCCTACTCTTACCTTCCAGGGGACTGCACTCTCACATTCCGTAATTAAATAATGGGCAAAATGTACCTCCTTGATTTCTTACTCTAAATACCACTGACATGAAAACCTCAGAAGTAGGCAACAAATGTGGCATGTTAGCTGTGTCCGGTTTTTCTACGGTTAGGTTTCATGCCAGAGATGGTAATAGTAGGACAAATAAGTACTTTTATAGTAAGAATTCTTTGTATTTTTAACATTGTCGTGACATGCAACAGCTGAGTCTACCAGCAACCTTTGGTTTTAAGAAACTGAGCAATAAAATGTTAGATTACAAGTCTACAATATACCTTCCTGAAATTATACAGTAGAGAGATTTGGCTAATAAGTTTACTTTGTTTTTCCATCCTGAAAACATCAGCAACATTACTTTGCAAGAACAAACAAAATGGACAAAATAAAGAGCTGTTAGTGGGGGGAGGGGAGTAATCTGTAGCATTTTATATTAATCAAGATAAGGTACTTAGAAAAAAAGTCTGAAATTTCTCAAACTTATTTTAACTCTTCTCAGTCACCAAAAAACTAGATTTTCCATAAGCTGAATCTGTGCAACAGTATCTGAAACATCTGAGACTGGAAGTGTTTCATGTGGAATAAATCTAAATTTAACTGGTTACTGAATGTTTAAAAAGTACTGTGGAAGAAAACCGTTAGTAACTGATACAAAAACTTCTTTGTAAATAAAAGCTGCAGCTGTCTTATTAAAAAATTAATACCCGCTGTACTGGTGGTACTGAAAACACTGGGAATGAGGTTCTCAAAATTGCATTTATTAACACAGTTTTATGTACATAATGTTCTCTACTCACAAACCAAAGAGACTGGAGTAATAAAATACCCTTTTGTACAATGAGTTAGGAAACATTAAGTATTACATTTGGTCCTTTGTACCTGAGAAGCTGAAAACAGCTGTTGATGGACATCTGACGCAACTCGAATTTCCTTCTGGTTCCAGGCTGCATTGGGACCTGCAGAATGTGCCCTTCAGCACCAGGAGTTTACAGCAGCTGGGTGCTGCTGGAGCCATGCAAACCCTTGGTGGCAGGGCTGACAGGGAGCTGGGTGTCCACAACCCCTGGGAGAGCAGCTGCTGCCACTTCCAGCAGTCTTGGCACGAGGCTGAACACCTGAGGGCAGTGGTGGCAGCTGCCTGCTGGGGGTGAGAGCCTGGCCTTCAGCCTGTCCCAGCCCTGTCCTGAAGGAAAAAGCCCCTAGACATGTTTTATGTCCCTGCAGCAAACTCGTCATCATCACTTCTATCACCCCCGGGAATTTCTGAGTGAGCACATTTGGTTTAGTTTGGGGGATTTTTTTGTTTTACCTCCATTGTCTCATCTCCAGACAACCAGTTAGGGTCCATTTGGTTCCTATAATTCCAACAGGAGGCCAGAAGCAACAGAAAGAGCAGTAGCACCACAGCATGAATATTGCCCCCTTTCCACATCCTTGTGGGGAGAAAAAAGGATTTAATCCAACTCAGTGTCACATAGGACATCCAAAACCAGAATGTTTCATCCAAACCCCAAAAATCTTTCTGCATGTCTAGGCTGCTACATGACAAAGAGAAAAAAGGAAATACAAACTACAGTCCTATATTAGCAAGAATAGCTCTATTATCACTGTACATATTTGTGTATGTATATATTTTTGCCACAGAGTATACATTCAGTTCTCCCAGATTAAACAGGCATCTATAAAAATAGGCTATGTCTTTCCTCCAGAATTTCCATCACCAGAATCACGTGAATTCGTTAACCACCGTACATGAAGACAGTGCTCAGTTCACGTTATGTTCGGCTGCAAAGTCTTACGTTAGCAAGATAATGTCTTTGCAAAAGAAAAATAAAAAATGGAGAAGGGAAAATACAAGTGCAGACTTGAGTGTGGGCTGTGTCTTGACTGTACACAGCTCCCTAGCAAGGTCATCCTGGGGAAAGGAACACCATCTACGGGTGATTTCACAGCTGCTGCTGCAGAAGGAAATGCAGCACTTGGCCATTCCACTCCACAAACTTATGAGACTTCAGCAGAGATGGGAATGTGGAAGGATGTGCACAGCAAGTGCAGCAGGATGGGAAGCAGCAGCAAGAATGCTGATCTTGGCAGTGCTACTGAGCGTTCAGTGCGGGCACAGTTTGGTCAAAAAAAGTGTATACAAATTAAAAAAAAAACCCTGTATCAAAGTAAAAAAGCAAAAATACAAATCAAGTAATGCAGCAATCTTTAGGGCAGTTACAATGAATTAAAAACAAAAACTTTAACGAGCCCAGCTGATTTTAAAAGTCCATGAAGCTTGTGTGTCATGTTCTCAGAACCAACAAATGGAACGTTCATATCAGTCTGGTCTTTCCAGTTGCGAGAAAACATTCATCCTTGCTGTCTGAATGCTGAAGTGACTGGCAGGAAAGGGCGAATCAGAAGTATGTCAGGAATTGTTTTAACCAGTGACCCAAGAGTGGGTGGAACAATTTGAACCATTAAAACAAGTATTAAAGCAAGTTTGGTCTAAAAATACAGTTTAAGAGTGCCAAACAAACCCCCAAGGGTAGTTCTCTCAGCTGGACTGACTGGAGTAGTTTATTCTGGTAAGAACTAGAAGGGTGTTATGTTCTGGGAGATTAAAACATACCTGTACATTTTAACAAACATAATGCTTTCTTTTAAGCTAAGTCTAACTATTTAGGTTAGGAATCCAAGTAACTCTTGCACAACCTAGAACCTCTACTTGCAGGCATGGACAGATGTTATATAGAGTTCTCACAGTGTTTAGCAGCTTCTGAGCCTGCAGTGCAATTATTGTTAATAATCAGGCATGTAAGACTGTATGAACAACACATGGTACAAAGGCTAGGAAATACAGAATTGAGGCTGAAACTTGCAATTAGGCACAACATATTCATGAACTGTAAGATCACTTAATAGTTACAGACACCCATCACAGTGTCTGGTCATAAAAGGAAGAGCTGATTGTGGTTCTGTCTTAGCTCTGGATTTCCTTACTTCTGTGGATGCAAATCAGACCTTCAGTATGAAATGAGAAGTAATTCATTATGTTCACTTTCCTTGTCTTCCTATTCTTTGATAAGGGGGCACAAACAGGGGAAAATAAATATTTGACAGGATCCTATGTTCCCACAGAACAAACACTGTCTACAGTAGTAACAAGGGCAAGGAAGTGAAATAAAACAATAATAAGCACTTTCATTTTGTGTAATAGATTTAACATACATTCACAACATACACTGTTACACCGACAGTGTAATCTGTGACTGCATTAAATGCAACAGGACTGCACAATGACACATCTGAATTATTTTTTGGACAATAGATACACCCAATATCTGGATTCAGGCTTTTTTTCTGGTTGAAGAGATGCCAGTTCAAATCTTGGACCAATAGCCTATGAGTTTGGGTTTTTTTAAATGCCATGATAGAGATGCGAGAATGCATCTAGAAATTAATAAGGATTTTATCTGCACAGCTGTACTTCAAAATAACTGCCTCTGAGGTCAACATTTTATTACATTATTCTCAATCTAAAGAAAGTGCTGTAAATAATGCAAACTCCTGAAAAATAGGAGTTTCTACAGGAAATATAGACAAACACAGATCTAGCCTCAATGGATGCTAGTATACTACTGTACATTTTCTCTTGGATTTAACAGAGCAAGTAAATCAAATCTAGAGCTTTAACCCCTACAGAGTGTTACTGATGAAGACAAGGACATGAGTTATTTGAGTAAGTAATCATCACCCATACCAGCCATGTCATTTCACAACAGGCTCTGCAGGCGTAGAGTTGGAAAGATCTCCATTGCTTGTTTTACCAGATTCTTCTACAAAAATAAAAAAAATAAAGGCATGGATCACGTTTAACACTCCATTTGAAACAAAACCCCTCAAATTCTAGCATATATACATATATATATATCTCACAGCAACACCTCATACAGTATTTCATGGTCAGCAGCACAAGAAGTCCTGGCCCTATGAAGAAATTTGTATTTGGGGTGAAAGATTCTTCAGCAGTACTTGTCTAAAAATTACATATAGTGCTGATACATTTTTCAGAGTCCAAGTCCAAATATCAAGGTAGAGGGCATAGATATTGTTACCATGTTCAAAACTTTTCACCCTGGTATGCATTTCCAGCTTTTGTCACTGGGGAGCTGAACAGGTAACAGAAGAGAGAATATTTAACCCAACATATATTTAGCTGATGCTGAAGTTACTTAATTTAATACTACTGCAAGTATGCAATTCTCCCTGTCCCAGGCTTTTGTCAGTTGGGTCTTCTGTGGTGTTGTTTTTTTTTCTAAACCCCAGAAGCCCAGCTGAAATTCACCTATTCCAAAAAAGGAGTTCTTGAGCTGTTCTTGCTGAGTCTCAATCCCCCATGACCACATAAACCTCTCTCTGGATTACTCAATCAACCTATGATCAAGAAAGCAGCTATGAAAAAAACCTCTACTAAGGCACACAATCTCATTAGCCAAAATGTTCTACATATAGAATTCACTCACCTTCTTTTTCTTTCTTTTCCTGGCTTTCTTCTGCTGCAGTTTTATCTGCTCTGAAAAAAATTCTTGCACTGCTTAGTGAGAAATAAAGGAGTTCAAATTCCTAAGGGAAAAGACAAAGAAAAGGAGCATCAGTGTATCACAAATTTGTAGACAAATATCAATAGGATTTTTCATGAGCATCTTAGACACCTAGATTTCAGTATCCAAATCACTTAAATGCTTTTGAAAATCTTCCTCCTTTCATACCTTAATTCACATGCATTTTACAAAGCAAATGTCAAATTACATTAAAGGGCAACTTAAGCAAAGCAGCATCACTGCAATAAATCTGTCACTGGTCTACTGAGGCTGAAAATGAGGTTTGTAGCAGCAGGGAGAACTTAGAGCAACTCGTTCATGGAAAAATCACGCAAGCCAGTAATTTAAACAACCACAAGCTTGACAGTGTCTGAATGAGACCCAGTGATGTGTTTTTTTAACACACAGAATTCAAAATTCAAATGCACCTTTTCTCTGACATCTAATGCATCATTCAGTTTAGCAGCTCAGAATTAACACACAGGCAACTCTGAGGGTTCACAGCATTACGTGCAATCTTTGTTATAAGAAGTTTAACCAAAAGATATTCACTCCTATTTAAGCATTTATGGTTTAGTTGCACTAGACTTCAAACTCCATGGGACAAAGAATTCTAATGAATCAGATCTTCAAATATCACAAAAACTGATGGCATTCCCATCAGGTCATATGTCTCAAGTCTTCATGCTCTTTTTGCAACATTGCTGTAGACAATGCTCTGGATTTTACTCTCAATGAGATCCATCAAAATAGTTACATGATTTGTGATGAGCAAGTGCTGAACCCAACACAGAACAGAAATTGTTACCAGAACAATTTACATAATTTACCAGAACAATCTATGTAACCAGGCCCATGCTGTACCTGTAAACAAACTTCCAGTCGTTTGTGGGTAAGGTTCATAGTCTGTAGTAGTTTTTCATCTTGATTAGTGGACTGCACATTCTGTTGCTTAGCTACTGCTCTTATTTCCTTCACATATTTCTCTCTAACAGACTGGAACCAGTGCAGAGAATCAAACTCCTGGTACTGATCCAAAAGCTTCAGAATGTAAGCCACACCTAGTCAGTAACAAACCATGTACTAAAGTCACCATGCAATTTGCAAAACATTTTGTGAATGTCTTTAATGGATGAGCCTAATGATAATTCCATGCAAATACAATTTAAATTGTTATTAACTTACAATTAATCTATCAGGAAAAATCACAATATAGACCACGCTTAAATTTATTAAAAACATCACTTCTCTGAATACTTGCATTCCTTCTCATCTGGATGAGAACCACAAGCTTGGAAAGAAATTTGGAAGCACCAACATATGTTATAACTGTCTGCTCCAATAAGCAGCTATTCCATGTTTAGGAAATTCTGAACACAACCATAACCCTCAAATACATTTTGCTGAAGCAAAGACAAATCCAAATAAATTATGGAATTTTAAATTATGGGAACAAGCAAAGTACAAACAAAACTTTTCTTGCAAATGTCCATTATGTTGGCTTACCCAAAGGGTAGTGAGGGTGCTGAAACTTACCCATGGCAAACCCATCATCAGTGAAAGCTGCTCCACTTTTGTTCTTCTTATTCAATTTCTCCTTGCAACTGATCGAATGCTCTACAAAATTGAGAGTCTGAAAGAATGAAAGGCTGTCTTGGAATCACAACGAGACTCACAAATGTCACATGGCACTGTCACGCATGCTAATACACAAAACATTGAATCACAATCCTGATCTGACAAGACCCTTCTGAAGTGAGGCCCGGCGCAGTGCAAACGCTCACCAGCGGGGGAACAATGATGTAGAAGTTCCTCAGGTGCATATTCTTTGGGCTGCGGAACTCGGGAGCAAACACATCCACCAGCATTTTGAAGTACTCTGTCCCTTCCGCAAAGTTCCGGGTCAGGTCACTGAGCACAGAGTCCAGCTGCCTGCAAGGGGTGAGCAATGAGACACCTCAATGAAAATCCCTTTGCTGACCCACCTCTTGGGATAACAACCCTCTCTTTGCCCTTTGCCTATGTCCAAAATCCAGGATTTTGGAGAGTACAGTAGTTTCAGAATTATAAGCTGCACATCCGGGTAGCCAGGTAGACCACGGGATTTGTCCATATATAAGCCGCACCCGAATATAAGCCACATTTTTTTTTGTTAGTGAGGATCCATGTGCAACAAAGTGACGAGTTCGTAACAGAATCGTGCCAGCGCAGGGTTTGGTGCTCAAGTTGCAAACAGTTTTCATAGACCAGAGAAGCCTTTAAAGGCAGCCCCAGGCGCCCTCCCCGGCCGGCTCTCACTTCCAGGTTGGCATTTCACTGGGATTTGCCCATAAATAAGCCGCACCTGATGATTAGCCGCACTACTGGGGTAGGCTGGATTCTTCAATGATAAAGGTGCGGCTTATAATCGTGAAATTAGTGCACCCTTTCTCTATGCCCATTTGAATAGTGTTTCTTGTCTCAAAAAGGTGTATGAATAGAATACTAGCATCTTTTTTACCAAAGACCCTGAAAATTTTAAAAGTAGAGCTCAGGCACACAGTGAGGAAAGCTTGCTAGCTTTTAAACAAGGATTTCTTCACGAAATCAGGTTCTAAGTCTATTACTATCAACGCTACTTCACATTTTCAAAACAACTGCTTCTATTTGCTTTGCTTTTAAACGAATATTTTTGCATATAGGCAGCAGAACTTTTAATACACACAGAGACACAAGTAACTAATAGCTACATTTATAAAAATAAAATGACAATTCTCTCATCCCACCCCTGCCCCAGACCTCAAAAGTATGATGCTAGTGTACCTTGCCGCTTTTTGTGTTTCTTCTGAGAGTCCTTCTTCTTTCACCAGCTCTTCAAAGTTAACAATATCTTCCAAATCAGGAACGAACCTGAAAACTTACTGTTTGTTAGGATTATGCTCAACTGTCTGTATTTATTGAAGTATTTACCCTAATTTATAATTTACTTAATTAAATCTTCTTGCCTTGAACTACTGAGTTCAAGTTATATAATATATGTTATACATTCTCATCCAGGCACTGTTAACTTCATTTCTAGACACATACACATCATTATTTGTACTTCTGTTTTTACTGGACTATCATCTCCCCTCTCTAACACTTGATACTCTTGGTAACTCTAAGTTTACTATTATTTGCAAGAAAACAAACTATTTCTTATTATGTATAAGTTTCTATATTTTAATGTCCTTTGATAAACATAGGTAAAATCTATACAGAAGAAAGTACAAAAGGAATGTGTTTTTCAAGTTCCTCAAAGTTTGTATTATTTTTCCTTAATGCACCCTTGAAATTATTTAACATTACAGATTGCTGGCTTATGGACTAACGTGTTACTAAAGTGAACATTCTATTAACTCTTTTGCCATGTTTTTCCATAGAATTTGTTTCATTTTTAGTGGTTTATGTCCATGATTGTACAGTGCTGAATCCCAGCACTGTCTACAATAATTCCATTTAAATGAAAGCATATAAATGGAACTTTTCAAAATTTCTGGGGAATAGGCAACGGCATGGGGAATAGCAAGAATAGAGTGCGAGGGGAAGAGAAGGAGCGAAGAGAAAAATGAAATATTTGTGGAAATACCTAATGGCACTACTGCAGCAGTGAAGTCCACCAGATCTTATCATTCGTACATAACCCATAGCGTTGCCTTTAAAAACAAGAAAAAACAAGGAAGCAATTTATAGTTACTTAAAAACACACACACACACTTTTTACAGCTTCTATAGGCTCCAAAACGTAAGTTAAAGTTGCCATGCAGTTCTTGCACAGAACTTGGCTCTGAAAGCCAAGTTATAAAAGTTAGACTGAACCCTGCCATCAAAAGTCTACATAAAGAAATACAACAAAAATGCATCATCAAGCAATACAAACTCTTTCCACTAGACACTTTAAACAATTTAAGTTCAGATCATTTCTGCACATTCACAGCATCAGTGCCTGAAAACATCATTGTCACATCATGCATCACCCAAGGATTCTTCAGCTAGATATACGGCCAATTTTTGAAATACATTAACTTAGCACTAATAGGTTTTTACTAGGAAATACACTCAACATGGCTAAAAGTCAGTTCCATAATACAGAAAAGAACTGAAAAGGCAACAGGAATCTGTGCAAGCTATAACTGTATTTTAGATTAATACATTGAAAGGCCATGTCTGTGTTATTACATGAGAGCATGTACTTAGCATGGGCTACAAGTGAACTACTTTCCATCTGACTGGAATTAAATCTAGCTTTAGCTAGAGCTAAAAGGTCAGGCGATGAAGATCTCTACCATTTAATAACATTTATAACATGTTAGATAGCATTTCATACCAATTTGACTTATGAGTTGTCTGAACTGGTCAAGATAACTCTGGCCATCCGGGGTTATTCCAAGTTTTCTGATGCCACGGTTGAATTTATCTGCTCTTTCAAAGGGATACTAGAAAAAAAAAATTAAAATTATTTGCAATAACTACCTACTCTTCAAAAAAAACCTTTTCATCACATCAGTAAAATTCTATTTGTAATGTAGTTTTAAGCCACATTTACAGCTTTATCTTTTTATAAATTATACAATTGCTTGTCTGTATTAGTTCACAAGAGTCATTTTACTAAGTCACTTTTGTAAGCTGAAAAGTGAACTAGTTTTACTGTGAAAAAGAAAGTATTCCTAAAAAAAACAAGCACTTAACATGCAAAGAAGCTAGCAGCCTATTTTACTAAATATATTGTATCTCCCATTTTTGAGACAATTTTCTAGCATGGAAAACCAGACCCTCATTACCAAATCCTGACATATTGGAACGAGTGCTACATGATCACATCATTTTGGACTCCATTCAAGTAAGCTTATTATTCAAAACTGAAAACTGTTACGCATGAGATAAAAGAGAAGTTTAGAACTTCCAATAGACAACAACTCCATCAAATCATCCTTAAGTCACTGACAACATTACAGTAATTTC
>VRYO01001878.1:30290516-30314623 GCA_009812075.1 Sialia sialis
CTTCAGTGAAATAGGTGCGGCTTATCAGTGTGAAACTACTGTATATATATATTTTTATAAGATTTTTTTTTTGCTTGCCCTAGAAAATATAGAGATGCCAGATACATAAATTGAGATTACAGCCAAATAAAAAGGAAATTTAATAGCTGCACCAGTAACAGCAGTACACATCCTTTGTAACTCTGCTACTGAATGCAATTGAAGAATAAAACCAATCAGCAATACATCAGAACAGGCATACTAAAGTCCTGTTTTCCCCTTTGCCCTGAATTCTGAGATTCAAGGTTTGATAAGCAAAAGAAGTTATTTTATTCCCCAGTGAAACAGAAAATTTATGCCCACAGTAGACTCCTCTAAGCCATCATGTACTGCTATTTTGCCAAGAACACAAAGCTTTAAATAACAGCCTGTTTGTTTGCTTAGACCTGCAACAGATTGCTTTATGAATGTGCATCAGAAAACAGGTAAGCAAAGGTCAATTTGTGAAAATTCACTAGAAGTAAAATCTAAAAAGAACACAAGAAGAAGACAAGAGATGCAGCAGAGGAAGAGGGAAACCATTCTTGGTCAAAACCCAGGCAACCATTTATGCTGTACAGTTTTCTAGAAAAAAAGCTTTGAATTACTGGAAAGCTTATACATCTCTAGATTATGATACAGCATTACACAATTTTGAAAAAAATATGAAAAGTACTTTAAATTAAACTTAATATTTTTTAAAATACTTCAATAGGGAGACTAATTACTAGAAATTGGATTACATACCTTGGCCACAGAGATAGAGTGAAGAGCCTGATACTGCAGATGCTGAGTGATGTGTGTCACAGAGTCTGCCACCACCATGCTTCTTCGGTAAAACATATGTTCTATTGCCTGAAGTCAATCCCAAAACACGTTAGTTCATGTCAAAACTGCTGCCTTTAGAATGTGGCTTTATGCTGTGTGACTCACCCATGCTGCAAATACAGACTCTTTCCATTTTGTAACAAGCTGTTACTAGCTGTCACAATTAACCCTTAGAAACCAAGAAAATCAATCTATTCAGGGACACTGAAAAGTCTCAGGACTGATCTAAGCTTTTCTTTTTGATTTGAGTTTTTCCAGTTTTGTTCATCACTGCTTTTTAAAGTTATCCTAAAAAAGAGTATCTTCCTCTTGGAAAAAACACCCAGAGAAATGTGAAGTGCCGCATCTGGGGAGGAACAATCTCCCACACACCTATATATACCAGGAATCACCCAAGTGGAAAGCAGCTTAGAAGGAAAGGACCTGGGGGGTCCTGGTGGTCAGCCAGTTGAGTGCAAGGCAGCAGTGTGCCCTTGTCCCAGAGAAGCCCTATGGTAGCTTTGGCTCCTCTGGACAGCATTTTGGTGGCAGCTCAAGGGAGGTGACCCTTCCCCCTGTTCAGCACTGGAGAGGCCACATCTGGAGTCCTGAGTCCAGTTCTGGGCTCCTCAGTACAAGAGAGACATGGAGAGAGTCCAGCCAAGGGCCATGATGGTAATTCACAGATTGGAGCGTGTCATGTGTGAGGAAAGGCTAGGAGAGCTGGGGTGGTTCAGCCAGAGAAGAAAAGGCTTGGAGGGGGAGTGCAAAGAAGATGGAGCCAGGCTCTTGTCAGAGGAGCCCAGGAACAGAACATGGGGCAATGAGCACAAACAGAAACACAGGAGTTTCCCTCTGAACCTCAGGAAACATCTTCTTACTATGAGCATGGTTACCCAGAAAGGTTGTGAAGTCTCCACCCTTGAATATATGGGAAAGTCCTCTGGACACAGTTCTGGACAACTGGCTCTAGGTGTCTCTGCTTGAGCAGGGATAGACTGGACCAATGATGTCCAGAGATCCCCTCCAACCTCAACCATTCCATGACATCAACCAAGGAAGCCAATTAGAAGCTACCAAAAAAGACTCCTAAAACAAACAAACAAACTCAATCCTAGCCTTCCAAGTCTTCTCAAACCAAACCACTCCCCAACAAGAAGCCATGCATGCAAAAGCACTTCACACCACAGTTTTTTTTAAAACTATGGGATATTTGGTCAATGTTCTCTGCAGTTCCTGCATGAAATAATTTTCATCCAGTGACCTACCTTCAGAAGTTCCACAAGTCTGCACAAGGCTTTTACTGAGGTTTTGGTCATAGGTTTTTGCATTGTCATGTAAAGATTCATTGTAGTTTTAATGGTGGTGCTAAGACTGTATGCATAAAGAAAACCCTAAAAATAAGATGAATACAAGGGGAATAAAAATGAATAATCAATATTTCCACATGTCAATAAAATAAGTGCTCTGTTTTGTTCCATACATGACACACAGCTAACCTTTGCCCCTGCACCACAGTCTACCACTCCACTACATGAAGCAAGCCTGGAATCCCAAAGCTGAATGAGACCCTTTTATTAGCAGACACTATGAAACTGCCTATGACTCATTTGATCACCTGATTAACCTCTTCTAAAGCCATTGCAATTAAACACAGGTTCGTGAGTAAAATAATCACTGAGCCTCAAAGGTCTAACAATTTCAGTCTATTGTAAACCAACCCATCAAACAATTCCCATCTCTCCAGGAAACATCTCATCACAAAATCAATCTAAACCTTCTAGATTCTGTGGAACAAATACACTGTCAGTATTTACACAGTTTTACACTTTCTAAATACAGATGTCCATCCCACAATAAAGATGCCAATAATTTCTAAATCAATATATGCCAAGCTTTTAAATACAGTGTTGATTATATACAACATGACAAACAATTATTAAACTTACTTCAAAGAAAAAGTAGTAGCAATTAAAAAAAAGAAAAATAGACTAGGAAAAGACAGCAGGTGGTGTAGGCAACTCAATTCAGTATGGAGCAAATTTTTAAGTCCACTGCAATTAATTCAAATGTAAAAACCCCAGATCTTAGAAAATGCCTATTTTTGGCTGAAGAACATTCAGGATCATGCTTCTTTCGCACATCAATTCTTATCAAATTTCTGTCACGTAGCTAAATATTTATAAAAACCAGGAAAAAATAAATTCAGAAATAAGATGCTACATTAAGACTACATGCTGTTAGTAGCCCAAAAGAAAACCAGCTATCTCAGAACATAGTAAGATTTTCGCAAAGTCACTAGCCAAAGCACAATGAAACAACACAAAACTTGAACTGAGTATGTACTGTCCTAAATAAAACTAAATAGACACTGGTTCAGTTACTCAGTAAGTACCTCATGACTCAAAAGGAAAGAAACACAAAGCCTTTACACAGAGAAGATAAAATTTTCTTGATTTTCTGTGTCAAGAGAAAAATCAAAGATTCTAGCCACTGAACATTTAGATTCCCTTTCCTCACATTCTTTATCAAAAGACCTTTTACAGATTTTCTTTGACGAGTACTGGGCATTAAAAGCTTTATAAGAATTCCAAAACTGTGAAATAACACACTAATGATCACAGAACTCCTGTGACTTCTTTTAATGTACAACAACTTGCACCAAAACCTCAGTTTGCTGCATCACCACATTAAAAGTCTACACACCTGGATGAAGACATTGCAGCGGTTAGAAAGGTCTTCAGAAAACTTTGCTGTGCATTGCTCCTTGGACAAGATAGATTCCATTTTTGTCATCCACGAGCTCACAAAAACATAATATGACTGCATATCTCTGGGGAAAGATACAGAGAATATTGCTCACTTTAAGTAAGAAGATTATGAAGATTTTCTTATTTCTTTCCAAAACTTTAAATCTTGCAATGGAAATATTTTAAGCTTTCAGTCCCCAAAATAATAACTCACTTTCCCAAAAGTATCAGAACCCTATACTCATTTACATTTTAATTCTCTACAGGTAAGGACTAGTTAGTCTGCTAATTATATCTGTACGAGTCAAAAATAATCTACTTTTCAACAGAACACATGGCCCTCTTATATACTACACATACACTGCATATACTGCACTTCCTTAAATTAGAAGGCTACATAAAGCTGTTAGAAAATGCTTTTAAACACCAGACAGTAAAGTCCAACACTTGTGCTACTTTTTTCATTCCGGTTTGAATTTCTGTTGCTCACACATACACACACACAAACAAATATAACTTGTCATTACATCAATGCCAGCAGACTGGACTGCTTCTTAAGTAACACAATTCTACAGAAGTTTATCTGTTTGAATTACACTAGTTGCAATTAAATGGTTAAGTAGAGTTACATAGAGAACTGTGACACTGTAATGCAACATCTTCAAACAGTTGTAGCAGGAAAGTATTTAGGCCATTGATCCGGTTACCAAAAATTACACTTTTAAAAAGAGTCCTCATATGTCCAATTAACAAAGGCAGTGCAAGGATTTGTAAACAAGCAAGAAAAAGTTATTTGCACAGTTCAAATCAGTAGATGCAAAATCTGGATTTTATTACAATATCTTCAAAATTGTGTGTACAAAGTAGGGCAACAAAGCTGGAGAAAGAGCATAAGGCCTGCAAGGGAACTGAAGGTGTCCAGAGAAAAGGAGGTCCAGGGAGACCTCACTGCTCTCTACAACTCCCTGAAAGGAAATTTTAGTGAGGTGAGGGTCTGATCTCTTCTCCCAAGTGTCAGGCCAAGAGAAAACAGCCTCAAGTTGCACAAGAGGAGATTTAGATTGAATATCAGGAAAATTTCTTCCCCAAACAGGCTATCAAGTACTGGAACAGGCTGTCCAAGGAAGGGGCTGGGTCACTGCAGGAGGTATTTAAAAGATGTGGAGATGCTTGGGGACATGGTTCAGGGGTGAACTTGGCACTGCTGAGTTACAATGATCTTTCAGGCCTTCTCCAAGTTAAATGAATCTATGTTTCTATGAAATGTGTACAAATACCAAGATGTTTTTCTGCACTTTTTCTTAATCCTAAGACTTGTACCACTGCCCAAGACCAGAAGCAAAGCAGCAGTGCAATTATGCCCTATCTAGAAATTAAAGCCCAGGAAAGAATCAGGGCCAGGAAAAAGTGGATTGAGAAAGAAACAGGGCAGAAGTGAAAATAAACTGCCAGGGAATCAGACACAGAGCTGCTTTTTCTCCTTCCCACCTTTCCCAGTTCTGCCAGCTTACTTATTGGGTTGGAAGACAATGTGCAAAATCTAAGTTTTTACTGCCATTCCACAGACTCCAGTTTCCACTTTCTTGTTTTGTTCTGAGACATATAAACCTTAGCCCTGTTATCTTCCTATGCAGGACACTTGTTCTTAAGACTAACAGCTAAAAATATTCCATCTCATCTTTAGGTGTATCGTAGAAGAGAAAGAAGTGAGCTGCACACTACATGCAGAACACAAAACAAGAAAGGCTTTCTTCAAATGCAGATAATTTCAAAGACCATTAAACAAGCAATAAAAACGGTCACAAAGAAATAAATGCTTGCAAAGTATCACAATCAAGCAGATGAAAGCTCCACTATAAGACTACTAGCAACTTACTTCCATAAACACATAGAAAGCAGAGAGCCCTAATAGAAAACAAAACAGCCCAGGTTACTAGACACTAGTTTAAAAAAACAAAAGGGAATTTGAAAATATGGAAACTGAAGTAACTGAAACAAATATTAAAAACTGCCAGGAACGATAGTTATTTTGGAGTAGTAATATATATTTTTCTGAAAGCATGACATGAAAAGCAGCTTATTTTTGACCAAAATTTTTGCAGCAACATTAACACACACACACTCTGCTGCAGTGAAGTGGAACAAGTGACTAATATCACTGAGAGACACCACACAAAATGCTACTACACTGAATGAAAAAGCCCACGTGCTTAAAAACTGTTTGCCAAATAGCATCATGAGGCAGTATTTAGGAAGCATACTTGGTAAGTGACTGTGCCCTCTGCTGTAGAAAGTTCTCCCTTTGTGTTTTAACTGTATGAATACTTTTCTTGTCCAGTAGTTTGGCAGCAGCTGGAATTTTCTGAATCAGAAAGTTGTCAGCAAACCAGATAATGTTAGCTGTTAATGTAATGGCTGGAACCTGGGCAAAAAAAAAGGAGGGGGAAATAATACCAAGTAGCAATAAATGCAATTGACACAGTTCAGTTTATTTCTGTGTAACTGTTTTCTACAGAGTTTTACATTAATGTTAAAAGTTTCCCTAGATGTTTACTAGGACATCATAGCCAAAATTATAACCACCCTCAGTGATTCTAGACAATATTAGAGAATTTAGTAATTTTTTCATGCCACCATGAAAACGTCCCAATCAACTTTGCACATAGAGGTCTTCCAAAACAAATGAGTATATACACGGTCAAAACTCACAGCATTTATTCAGCACCAGAGTATTCAAACTCAAACAGTTTTTTGTCTTCAATGCCATATTAATCTTCAGAAAAAAAATATTTTAAGAGAAATGGCAAGTTTATTTTACCTTCCTGCTATGTGAGTGCACAAATTTTAGACCATCTTTAAAAGAAAATGGCAGGAGGGAATTACAAAAAGTAGAAAATTCTTAACTCAGACTTTTTTGTGTTCTTTCTTTTCCCAAGTCTGTGCTAAGCTAATGCAACTCAGGAAATTATCTGCTTAATTACTGAAAGACAAAAGAATAAAGCATTCACCTTTTTACAGACATCCAACAATGACTTATAAAATTTCTTGTCTACTGTCCGAAAAATCTGAAAATGCAGTACGAAGAGGCCACAGATGCCCACGTATTTATCTCTCTGGTCAATTTCTGAAGGTTCACCTGAAAAAAAAAACACCCTTGTGAATTTTACTCCCACACAAACAACATAAACAATTTTAGGAACAGTGCAGCTGGCAGAAAAAGCACGAGCTTGCATTACCGAGTTTGGCTTCGACGTTTGCGAAAGCTGTACGAAGAGTATGAGCAAATTCTTCAGCAAATGTGCTGTTCTTTGACACTGACACGCCACCATTTAACGAATCAAATTGTTGCTCTATACAGGCCTGAGTAAAACGGAGGAAAAATATCAATAGATCAAGATAATGCTATGTGTTCTGGACCTCAAAAGAATACAAGTTATCAAGAGAATACTGGAAGAGCACACTGATTTAAGACTAACCTAAAATTAGCCTTAACCTTCTACAACATACAGATTCTTAACTATACTTACATTTTGAAGTATAAAACCAGAAAATATTAAAACACTCTTGCACTTGACATTCAAACCCCCATTTTATTTATTTTTCCACTTCCTTTAAGGAGCATTTTTAAAGAAACTATTTGGTGAGCTAGTGCTAAGAGACTAGATGCATACTTGTATTATCACATTATAATATGTTACTAATTGTCTTTTAAGCAAGATTCACACACAACTTACTGCTAGGATGTGGCTCATGACCGTGCAGCATAAAATCACACACTACTTCTGGTAGTTTAAAAAAAGCTCCCAAAACCCCACGAGAGCCAAAAAAACAGAGACACATTTAATACTTTCCAAAGAGATTAGAAAAGTATTTATTAGAACAGCATCTAGTATTTTTAATGAATTTTTGTTGTGAAGAGGCATTTGCAGGACAGGAGGGGAAACTTTCTGAATTAATTCCAGCCAAATCCTATTGATGTCTCAAACCTACAATGAAGTCTTTGTACTTATACAGCATCAGGGAAATATAATATGAAAAATGGATAGCTGGTATAGCAATGTCCCTTGAAAGAATAAGCCAAACTGTGCTTAATTATTTACCTACAATTTCCTTTTTGAAGGCTTTTACAGAACAAGCCCTTTTTTTCTAATGCCATTTAAGATGTTCTGGCAAGACCTGAGCAACTGACCCTGCTTTGACTAGGTTCAACATTATCCTCTGTCTACAATGCCACCACATCCCACTTCAACGTCTGTAATACACACTTGTCTAAAGAGATGGCTTCTTGTATAAACACATTTAATTTAACTGTACTGAAAATGTACTAAAATCCTTCTCATCCACCTGTGCCCCTGCATGTTTCAGGAGTATGTCCCACCACAGTGGTCTCCAACGACAACCAGCTGTGTTGTAAGCAAGGAATGACAGGTCACACTCAACATATTCTAAAGATTACTGAGGAAACTAATTAATTTGCAGCTAAATAAAGACTTATGCTATGTAAACCTGCTCCCTATTATGTGGACTAAAGCAGAATTCTGATAATACACAGTCATAATGCCAAGCTGTGTTTCTCTAGTTTAGCAAAATAGCCAGCATTTACTGCTACCATTCAAAGCTTGGCACAGTTCAAGCACATGAGAAGGGCAAGAAAGGATCTTACAACAGAGCCTTTTTTCTCCCAGGCACAGATATAAGAGCCAAATTCACACATCACTGTAACCAGAACAAAAACAAAATACAAACAAACAAACTAGTCATTCTGGAAAGAATTGCTTTCCTGTAAGCTTCCTCTATCATACTGGGGAATATTAAGTTCATTACCTGAAATATCATTCCATCAAGTAACTGGCATTCCAGTTTTAACAGCAGTTTTTCAAATGGCTTCAGTTTATCTTCTTGAATTCCAAACTTAGAAGGGTTGTGATGGACAGATTTTAGCAGCCTGTAAGAGGTAGGTGTGGAGCACACACATACAGCACACTTAAAACACAGTCACAGTTTTATCATATCCTGCACTATTTTGATAAGAGATTTTGAGTCTCTCCTTGCCCTTAGCAGCAACCCCAAAAGAGAAAAAAAAAATCAAACAAAAAACAACAAAAACAATAACCCACAAAAATAAACTAGGTCTGTATAAAGAATCTGCATCTGAGTAACTTCCATTTATTTGGGTTTTCAAGGACTGAGTTAATATACCACTAATTCAGCTATCTTTGTAATTGCTGTCTCGTCATCTTTTACTTAAGGCACCATGCCTTCTTAAAGCTGCATGCTCATTCCCACGAGCAGTATGGACAGAGATAATCTTAGCTCAGCTCTTTACACAACTAAATTTTTTAATGAATACTCTTTAAACCTCACCAATTATTACATTGTTTAGCAAGATGCTTACCCTGCACTGAAAAAGCAGCATTCATACTCACACAAAGTATTTACTGGTGTCCTTAGGACACTGTGGGAGCTTAGCCCTGCCCTTCATTGAAATTTCTGGAGAAGTTACCAAAATCCACACTGACTTTCTTGGAACATATACAGATGCATATGCTTTTATCTTTTAGGTTGTGGGAGTATTTTTCACATCAGAGACACACCTCTTGTACATGGTCCAGTGATCTTTCAGTGTGGCATGATTGTCAATTATCTCATCCAGAGTGATCAAGATTGTGAGCAACTCTCCTAGATGCTCATACATTGCCTGTTAGTGAAGGAAAAAAATGAAGGACTGCAGTTATTACAAAGTTTACTGCAGTCATATGTGGCACATAAAATTTCAGTTCCTTTCAATACATTTTCAGCCAACAAGATTATCAGCTAAACAGGAGACTTTGTGGTTTGGCAGCTTAAAGATTTTACTTGTAGGGACATAAGAAATATTAAAGGAGTGTCTGCACACAAGCTAAATTCCTTGATCTACCTTGACACTGAAGACACAGTTTTGTAAATTGTCTATATGCAGAACCACACATCGTAATAAAGGAGCACACAAACACTTTGTGGCTAATAAATATGACAGACATGGAGACACTAAACCTTCCCATATAAAGGCCATAAAAAGCTGATTAATGAAATAAAACCTTTCAATTGAAAGCTGTACTCAAAAGTCACTTTCATGCTGTTTTTCTCAGGATTAATCATCAAGACCTATTTATATTAACATAAGCAAAAGATTTCTAAATCATTCCTACCTGAAAATGAACTCCAGATGTCTCTATAATTTTAGGTGCATTCCTGTAAATAAAACAAAAATTTTAATGCCTTTTTAATCCATAGAACAGAGCATATTTATCACTTCTGTATCATGGTGTGTTCTGTTTCCTGGGCTACATTTCTCTTCATTAAAATGGTAACTTCAGGAAACAAAAGAACATCAAAATCCGATTAAATGTATATACTATGTGAAATCTGTATGGTCTGATCAAAGTTAATACTGTATTTTTAAAGATACAGCATATGACTGGTTGAAACCACCAAGTGTATTCAGTGCACAGGTGTGTCAGCAATTCCCAATTCAGTTATGCAAATAGCCTTGACATACCCAGAGAATAAAATCACTTTGTATTTAATCAAGCCATGTCCAAGCTACACATCCAACACCGCACAGGAAGTCTGCCTTGTGCTGTGGTATAAACCAAAAATAAAAGCAACAAATAAAACTGACAAGAATGATGCTATGCTATTGGGAGATAGGGAAGCAACTGAGAATCCTGAAGAGATATTAAAGCTAACTCCAAGAATCCTATTCAGAACTAAACCTTACTCAGTTTTCAGAGGAGATAAACCAAACAGTCCTTACAAAGCTAAATGTCAGGTGTTAAAACTATGGCTGCTCCATGAAGAATATATGCCAACATTTACATTATCAAAATATACTGTAGAAGTGAGCTGATAATTTAGCCATGTATCAAGCAACAGGAGGAGCCTCTCAAACAGAGCAAGGATTAAAAATTAGCACTATTTATCAAACATAAAGACTAAAAATGACAAACAATAGCATTCTTGCACCTCATGATATACAAGCACTATTTTTTTTGAAAATAGAACAAAACCACTTCCATGACCATTTATGAAGCCCAAACTTGCATAGCAAAGCACTCTATCTCTAGACAACAATATTCCAAAATTGACCATGCTTTAAATATAACATTCATATTTTATATATTTAACTCTACATAGTAGTAATATAGCATATTAGGGAATAATTACTTGTTGCTGGTATACAGAACAGCCAGCTGATGCACTACATTCACCACCACTTCGTAACATCGGGTAACAAAACAAGACAGCTCCTGAAATACAATAAAATAAAATGCATATAAATGTATAGGTCCACTTCATACAAAAGTTGCCACTACACCAAAAACACTGAACATAAACCACAGAATATGCAGCCAAAGCTCCAGCTATATCCCCAACCCAAGTCAATGGAAAACATCCTACTAACAGCTCTGAAAAAGGATCTGTGAGTAAGCTAAGAAACTACCAAACATGAGTTTCCAGCACAACTCTGACTATTTATACTATTGGTTCAATTTACCAAAGACAGCAAGAAGTGAGTTGACAACAGAGCCCAAGTACTTTTCAGGGACAATATCCCTGGTAGCAGAGGCTGTGCTTTCTCCCACTAGATGTTTGTAATAGCCAAATTCAAATTAGAATTTGAATTTTTCACAGAAAGCCTGTACCTACTGTAAGAGTGATAAGATACAGAATACTGCTTTAAAAGAAACAAACGAAGTCAATGCCCTCAAAAGATTTGCCTGACAAAGGCAGAACTTAGGCTTTGTTATGTAATACAAAATGAGTAAGAACATGTCAAGTAGTATCTTATATAGTAGTATCTTAATTTCTATAATGGATTTTAACATGGCATTCCTTGAACAACAGGATAAATGAATAATAAATGAATCTGAGTTTCCTTTAACTGCAGCAATATCTGTTCATTAATTTACCTTATAAATCCCATCAGGGAAATGTCAGTGTGTGATGAGTCTAGCCAGTCTGCACACAGATGGCTTTAGAGCAGACAGCCCACACTGGCTAAACACTGAGCCTGCCAGGAGACTGACTAACAGCTGAATTCTGTCTTCCTCTCCATCAAAAATAGATATTATTTGGGCTTCTGCCTTATAATAGTCACCAATTTTCACAAAACATTACTTCTTATACTTGTACTGCTCTAACAAAGGCAGCTGAAATAAGCCAACAGATTCCAGAGGAATGGATTAATGGACAGCTGAGATCATGCTTCCTGCGAGGCAGCACCAGCTGCCATTTTAAAATTTCTGGAAAGTACTCCAATTCAACAGCACATGTATATTAGAACCTACATAATACAGACAAGACTGTAATTTTAAATGAACATTTCAGAACATTACTTTGATAATATTTTTAAAAACTGTTTTGACCTAGCAAGTTTGAGGCTACTGCATGTAGGTAATCCAGAAAGCCGGGAAGAGCCAATAAAGCAATACATGGACATTAGCTCTATTAAAGCAACTTTTCACCTTTTTGTCAACTTCATATTTTCACACCACTTCTGGGGATATGCCTACAACACTGACCAGAGCAGCATTTCCTAATCTAAGGATGTAGAACACTGAATGGATTTAGGAGAATACAATGGCTGAAAAAGAACAAACTACATAAGCAAAACAAAGAATGAAAGATGAAACCTACAAAGCTGATAAGACAAAGAGCTTGGAAAATGGGAAAGAAAATCTGAGCGATCCTAACAAGTCACTGCACTGCAGCATGATTAAGGAAGTTGAGAAACAACTTCCTGTAGCATTTTCTTGCCATTACACAGAAAATGATTAGTGCCATGCTGCACAGGAATTTTAATTCTTGTTAAACCAGAATTTGTTTAAACATTCTGGAAGCTTCCTCTATATTCTCTACTTCACCACAGCTACTTCATTAAAAGCAATGTTGCATAAAAATAGAAACATTTTTGGGAATGAGGCACTGAAGTTATATTAACGACAAAAAACTCCACAATAGACTGAAACTCAAGACCACAGGAAATTCTCAGAATTTCACGCAAAGGATCCTGAACAACCAAACTGTATAAGAAATAAGTGTTCTTCCAAAAATGTTTGAAGGAGACATAAGCAATTTTTTTCAGGTATATACTTTGATTTTGCTTTTTTCTACCAGCTAAAAAAACCCTGAACATATAAAACAATTAAACCATTTCTAATGTTCAATGAACAATAAAATTTACAAACCAAACTCATAAAACCAGCTATCTTTAAAACCAGATAAAAGCAACTTCAATTTTTCTTCTCCTACTGAAATTGTTTAAAGTAAATTCTAATCCTTTCTCTCACTAGATTTCCAGAAAGAAGTACAAAAAAATCCCCAAACAATGTGTGATATGTCAGCTGGTTGTGACAGGTTTGCAGGCAAAACATAGTAACATATCAAATGACTGCTATGCCTTCCAGCAAAATGCAAACAGGACATGGCAGACTGCTAAATCCATTTTGCAAGTAAAATTAAGATTATAATTGCTGTCCAAAAAAAATCAAAACATACTATACCTGCAGGAAAGAAACAAATCTTCCCATCTGTATTTGGCAATCTCCCTCCACCATGCTGGAGTCTGTGGCTTAAAAGAGAAACATTTGTGAACATTTTTTTAAGCTTGTGCTGTACCTGTTAAGCTAACATTGAAGCATGCCTTCCAAGCCACTTATTTGTCATACTAGTAGGGTGCACTATTATAAGTGTATTGATGGAGCCTTAAAACAGCCTAATTTTGCTTTCCTAAGGTGGACTTATTTTTGGAATTTCTTTTTCATTAAGAATTAGGTGGTTTATAAATTAGATATAAAGCTGTGAAAAGTCTTCTTCGTCCGAAAGAAAGACAAACTCCAAAATTCTTTAAGGGCGTATGTATTATGTAACCTCATATACTTCTATTTTTACGAAATTTGCATGAAAATAGTAGGTATTTATCTTGCAAGAAACATCCAGATGCTTTTTACTGAAAGAATATATTACATGATTAACCAGAAAGAATTAATTTTCTTTTTCCTACATATCCTTCTGCACAAAATAACAGGCTTACCACTATAGCTTCCCAGCATTATCTGCATGACACAACACAGAAATACAACAATTACATCAGCCATGCCAAACTGTTTCAGTCATCTGGAGCGGTTTGAACACCACCTGACAAAATACTGTCTTTTCAATGTGACAACAGATAGATGCTACAGACTTGATATTTTTCTTCTGGGTCACTCTGAGCAAGAAAAGCTCACATAAAATTACATGTTTACCTGCCTTCTTGCTACAAAAAAAAATACTCTTTTACAGTTGTCAGGAGTCTCCATAGTTCTCTAACATGGAGCGCTGGGACAGGATACTAAACATTGCATTGCTACCTCTTCACACATTTTACCTTTAATCTCCTTTATGTACATCCCAAAAAAACCCCTATCCAACTATCTGGAGTTCTTAGACTAGTCCTAGCCACTGCAAAGAGAAGATGGGGAAAAATTTTCTTCCCTCAGAGGAAAAAGCCAGCACAGTATTTGTTTAAATTTCAACCATACATTAATCTGCTACAGTCTGACCTTTTCATGCAAGAGACATGGAAAATTCTGAGAGATCTCCTAGTATCATTTTGGTAGGATATGACTTCAAAATATTTAAAACCATATCTGATAAGACATGCAAGTCAGCTAAGAAAAAAAAAGGGAAAAAAACCCAAAAAACCACACCAAAAAACTTCACACATAACAAGCTAACAAATTCCCCACTTTTCCATGCTCTTTAACCATGACAGTTATCTTATATAGCACTTAAAAGAATGATAAACAGTCCCAAGCTCAAAGATTTCACATTCCCTGATATTTCCATCACACTTTCTCATCTCTTGAGAAGCTTTAAGAATGCTCTTTTACAATACTACGATAGAAAAGCTTTTCTTCTGTTTCAAATTGCTGTAATGGACACAAAGTTGGGTGATAGGTCTCTGAAGCAACTATTGAATATACTCAATCCTTATGACCAAGATCTGTGCTTATTCCTACACTACTATCCCTTAATGTGGAAGCTTAAGGCCAGTCATTCAGGAGTTACCAGTTTAACTCCAAGACAAAAACCAGCTTTCACCTAAAGCAGTGTCTCATGATTTGTGAGCTGACTTACAATTCCTTGTGCCTATCTTATGCCATTGTCTAAACATGTAGTGTGAGTTACTTGCTCTGGTGACATCAACACACTCCAACTTACCTTGGAGTATCAATTGCGTAAGTGAAAGGGCAGGATTTGGGTCAAGTTATTTATTAATGGTTTCATTGTTTTACTACAATTGAATCATTTACTAAAATAAATAATCAGATTTATTTTTTTACTGCAACCAATGTCAACTGTAGTCCCAAAAGGAAGTAAGTTGGTTTAGGATGTGTTTATGTATGAAAAACAGTTTCAATGTCATATTTTGTTAAATAGCTGCTGCAGTAGACAGGCTCTGTGTAAGACATTAAACACAACCTCAGCAGCTCACACTCCCTACTTCCCATGTAATTAAGGCTGCAACAAAATTTCCTATTAATGTAAGAATACTTACTGCAGGTCTTTACAAATAAACCTTATCAGCTTAAGCCAACTCAGGACAGCTATAAGACACTAACATATATCCCCACAGCGTCAAAGTTCTCTGTTTGGTACACATCACAGAGAAAGCATGTATACATGTAATAAAATTACAGTTATTGTAGTATTTAATATAACCTGAATCAATAATACAAAATTGCATACTTTTACAGTAAAGGGAGCTACTCACCTCCTTCTCCATAAAACAAGAGGCCATTATAAAATTTAGTTTCTGCCTAACAACAAAAGCAGAAATTTGTTTTTTAATAAATAAGATATACATAATCAAGCTAAAAAATATTTAGACATATTTTGTTTCTTTACTGATAAAAATAAATCTATATATCAGCTTGCCAAACTGCAAACCTTTTCATATACAATAATAAAAGTCAGCTGAATTTACCTCATATTTTAACTTCTTGATTTCACAGCAAAGAGCAGCATACACAGTTATAACTTTGTTTAGAACCTAGACTCAAAGTGAGGAAAAAAAAAAAATCACACAGATTACAAACAAGCTCACATTTAAAGGGCTTGGGTTGAAGTTGAATAACTTTTTTTTTTCCTTATGCATAAAGTGCTTACCTTGTTTTCTGTCTTTATGAGCTCCAGTAGGGAGGACTGTTCATATGGCAAAAGCTAAAATTAAAATAAAAAGCAAACAAAAAAATCACAAAACAACCAAACAGTAAAAACAAATCAGCAATTTCAGAAAATATTAGTCAAATATACATAAAATACATTTATCCAACTAGGTAAGTATTCCCCCCAGTTTAATCTCAAAGGGGATCAGTAGCAAGAGAAAGAGAGAGAGAGAGAGAATTGCACATTACTGGCAACCTGTACTGCAGAAATCTTTCACTCTTCACATGGAAATATCATAGCAGGTATATTACATGGCATTTACAATAATTTACTTAAAAAACTTGAAAAGCAAAAACAAGGTCATTATGGCATATGTGGGCTCAGGAAAACTAAAACATGAATTAATAATCCCAAATGCCAGGAACAGGAAGCAGAAAATACATCTGTATGCAGGCACTGACAATTTGTATTTAAGTCAGCCTGATTTTGACTAGTCCTACACATAATTTATTCAAATTATTCAGACAGATGATTGCTCGAGAGTGCATCTTCAGCACAGATGAGTTTCATATAGCAACAAAAGCACTTTTAAAATATGTCTGCAAATTCAGTGAAGAGGAAAAGCTAATGTTCCACAGAGGACAGAGAATTTGTGACCAAGAGAACAGCCAATTCTGTACCAAGGCCATTAGGTCAAAACACAGCCTATAAATACACGCACAGTTTACTCGCAGTTTTACAACTTAGTGAGCTCTCCTGCAAACCTAGCCCCCAGATAAAAATGGTAACAGTCACAGGGAAGAAATCTGCTGAAACCAGCCTTCTCAACACATGAAGAATCAGAAATTCATTTAACTTCTGCTAGTATCCATAAGACTAGAAAACAATAATATGAAAATTTCTTCTCATATGATATGCATCAATCCTATTAATTATTTGATAATTAAAATAGTATTGGATAGGTTTCTCACACACAAAAGTCAAATTTTTAAGAGCACAAATGCATCAAGCTTTTACTTCTGAGGTTTTGAAGGAATGGACAAACTAGGAAAGTAACAGTTGCAATGTATATTAAATATATGAAGACCTTCAAAGCAATGGGATCAAGACTGAAGTCCCAAACATCTCCAACAGAGTCATCCAATGCATCTTCAATTCTCTTCAGCTGAGATGTATATTCCTCAAGGAATTTTCCATAATTCTTCAACTGCACTTCAGCATGAATTTCTGAAAATTGATAACATTTGTACAGTTTTATGGACAATTCAATAAGCTGGAACATCAAAAAATGTGCTTAAAAAACATTTAGCCTGCTGCTATTTAGCTTTATACCTCTATGCCTTGTTTTGCTGTGGCATTTTTCTCTAATAAAATGTAGATTTAATACAAAGTTCTTATTTGTTTAAAAACAATCTTATAACTCAGTGTTGGTCTAAAAGAAATTCAAATACTACTTGAGAAGTATCAAACATCTAAGCAGTATGCAGTAAACTATTTTTTTAAAGGCATGTCTATTGTTAAATAAAACATTAACAATCACATGAGGTGTTGAGCACAGAAATTACTGTAGAAATTGTAACACAGCAGGTGCCGCTTCCCATCAGTTGACACAGTACATATACATTTATAAAAGAATTTTAAGGCAATGGGTTTAATAATTTCAGCCTGAGGAGCAGTTGAATTTCCAGCAATCCTCTTTCCACTTCTCCCTGGTACCTCTCAGTGAGTTATTTGAGCATTACATGGAAAGCTGATGGCTTTTAGTCATTCCCCCCCACTTTCAAATTCACCCTTCTCAGTCAGAATGTTTCTTCTGCTGGGCACTGAAATGCACAGCTGACCTGTTAGTGTCAGGGGCACACAGGTTCAAAGGCTAACATTCAGCTGCTCAAACACCAGCAACAGTGGTCTTACTTAGCCAAGTAAATCTAAAGGCAGTTCATGCAAAAAAGTTTCATGCTCTCAATCTTGATCTTTTTTATTTCCCACATTAAGATGCTCCCCACTCCTCCCCAAATAATACACAATTACTGACTTAGCTGCACAATCTGAGCCACAGAATAAACGACTACAGCTCAACCCTTCCACACTCAGGAAGTACAATCCATTTTTATGAGACGACTAAAGTGTCTTCCCCACAATTAGATAACAAATCTACCAGCTTGTGATCTTCTGCTACTTGTTGAAAATAGAATTATCTAAAAAAAGTTAGAGAATGAAGGTCAGCTGAACAACTGAATTGTTCTTACACAAGAATTCAGCCATCATGTAGCTTTATATGTGCCCTTTTCAGATTTCAGCAAGTAGACTGGCCTAGAAAGTTAAAAAAAATATATTCCTTTATTCTGCACTTTCAACCTCTTACTCATTCTTGTGCCAAACAACAGAGCCAAATGGCAGCTGATGGCTACTTCAGTGGGAGAGCACTGCTGAATCAATTATCATTGAAACATTTTTTGCAGAAAGAAAATACCTGACTGAGAAACTGCACCAGGCAGCTGAGATTTTTGAGAAAGGACGGGATGAATAAAGACAATTTGATAAGGACTATGTGCAGGGAGGTTGAGATTGAGAAGGAGAAATGACTGCAGTGAAGACCTGAATTAATTTTAAGATAGTACTCTGAAAGCAGCAGCAATGCCAACCATAAAGGCACACAGAGTGCAAAGCCTACACCAGGAGCACAGCACGCTCTCCCAGTTAAATGCATTACTGCCATTAAGTTCTAGCAGAATCTGCAGCCTAGACAGTGCACAGGCATTGTCAAGATCAGGAGACTGAATTTCATGTAGGAGAAGAAGCAAGTGAACAAAACACCCTTCATCAGCAGGATTCCAGGCACTGATGGGTAGCCCTTAAGTTGTATCATCATACTATTCTATTCCATCAAATCACTCTCATTCTTCAAGCTCTTTCCAGTGCATCTTCTGCAAGCTCTGTTGCAGCAAACCAGTAAAACACTGTTTTTTAACCAGCTACCATGTCAGCTTCAGTGCTTTACTGCTAGAAAGCCTGGAGTAGGGGAGACACTAAAAAGGTATGCTCTGGTACTTCCTCCATCACATCTCCTTCCTTCACACAAAAGACAAGAAAATTGACATCACTGGGGCTTTATAAGAACAGAAAAAACTTCAAAGTCATACACGTGTAGGAAATTGGCACTGCTGTTCAAATCAGTTCCCTATGAAACAAAAACATCATGCACTTCTCAAACAAAACCTCACAACAGCTAGAGATCCACAGACTGTCACCTTTCCAGACAAATGATGGATTTGAGCAACACTGCACTCATTAAATACTTACAAATATGTAATCACTGATAGCCACCAATTTGCTACCTTGTACTGATCATCTATAAAATAAGAGGCAGGAATAATTTCTCACTTTCTTAGTGAGACAAAGAGTGGAAGCTCTTAGCTAGCCAGAGACAGGCAGAGTTGCACAGATAAAAAATTACTTGCAGATAAGGGAAGCTTTCTAAGATGCAGAACATTTTTCCTAAATAAACTGACTCACGCAGAGGAAGAAAATTAAATCACAGAAAGCAGATATCATGCTTTTCTTCAGACAAGCATACATACTTTACAAGGTATAATATGTTTACAATAAAGTTTGATTTAGTTTCTCCTCAGGTGATAAAACTAAAGTGTTATAGTTGGGAAAGTGCAAGAGATGAACGCAGCAGCACAGATCCCTCAACTTAACTTCATTATTTCAATATTCAATGAACCTGTTGGCAGCAGGATTTACAAGTGCCACAGCCATAAATATCTAGGATGGAGATGTAACAAACTTACTTAAGTATCACCTGAGAAAGTTGTAATTACTAAATGTTATCAATACAAAGTGAAAAAATGCCTTTCAGACCACAAGATTTTTATTTGGCTTCTCTCTAGAACGCTGTGTGCTGTTCTGCATAGAAGCTCAGCTTGTTTCTTCACGGTGATAACGGCATATTAAGTCATGTAAATTTTTTTGAGTCGTACTAGCGGAGATCTGGCATTTTGAGCAAAAGCTACACTTTCCCTTGCACAGCTACAGAATTGATAAAAAGCTCTGCTCAGGACAGCTTCAGTTTCCACTGAAATCCAGACTAAACGAACATGGCATAAACATATGTGAAATAGTTGGTCCATGAGTGACATATTTTCACAGCAACACCTGGCATAACTAATTTGGCTTAGTTCAATTTACAGTGTGTATTACAGTGTGACAACCGTATAAGTTCCCTGTTTAGAAACTAGGTCACCTCCACAGGCTGAGTAAAACGTGGATTTTGACAGGCACATGAACCCACCGTGAAAGACTTCAGCACGGCAAGATCTTATTCAATTATATTTTAAAGGTGACCGCCCGCCTGCCGTGCCAGACAGCCCTTACCAATAAAAGCTGAGTACAACTAACCGCTTAGAGCATATCTTGATGTGACTTCCCTGGATAACCAAGAAAGCCACTGGGAAAATGTGAGCCACGAGAAATGCCCGGGAAGGAAAGAAGCACGGTTCCCACGACATGCAAGAGAAGAGAGGGTGGCACAAGGAGCCTGGCCCTGCTCGCCGCGCGAGGGGCAGCGAGGGAGCAAAGGATGAAGGGCTGGAAAAGCCTCTCCCCCAGCCCAAAACAACCCCGACAGCTACGGAGAGGATGGTGGGAGCGACGAAGGTCACGGCGGCCGCCCAGCCGCGCAGGCCTGGCCGCGGGGGGAGCAGCGCTGGGCTGGCGCTGGGGCGGGGGGCAGGGTGTGCGGGGCACCCGCTGAGGGGAACCCGCTCAGCTCCCGCCACCGCTTCCTTGTCCCTCCTCCCTCGCTCCTTCCGCTCCCGCGGGGACGCGGCGGGGCGGGCCGGGGGGAGCAGGGGCTGCCCAGCCCGCGCCTCCCCACGCTCCGAGCCGCTCCCGCCGCACCCCGCCCCGCCCGGCCCGCCCTCCGCAGGCGCTCACTCTGCGAGCCGTCGTCCAGGCGGTCGAACTCCCAGTCCGGGGACAGGGTCTCCAGCGCCATCGCCGCCGGCCCCGGCAGCGGCCGCCCGGCCGCCCCTGACTCAGGCGCACGGGACTTCCTGCCCCGCGCCCGCGCCGCACGCCGGGAAATGGAGGCGGAGGGGGAGCCTGGGCTCCGGGTCAGGAGGCGGGACAGCGCTGGCGCCGCTCCGCCGCCCCTCCCCGCTTCCCTCCCTCAGCTCCCTCCGCCCCGGGGGTCGGCACCGTCCGCGGCCGGGGGGAGCGCAGGGGAGGCCCGGCTGCAGGGCGGGGAGATCGCTCCTTCCTGCTCCTCCCTCCGACTCCCGGCAGTTTGAGCCGGTCGTGCTGGGTGAGGGAGGACCGGCCTCGGAGGCACCGGGGCTTGGGGAGCTCTCTGCTTGGTACCCAGGCCCAGTCCCCGCCACACCGGCTCCGCACCTCTGTAGGCTGGTGGCAGGAGGGAAAGCGGCGCCGCTGCAGCGAGCCAGCCCCGCAGCCGCCCCAGCGCTTCCCCCTTGGGCTGCGCAGCCAGGGAGCGGGGCTGGAGCTGGCCCTGCTCTGGGACGGGCTGCGGCTCGGGGACAGCCGAGCTCCCGCTACCATCCCCCTGTCATCTGTGGTCACACGGCCTATGAGGTGCTTACCTACGTGACACTTTATTTTCTTTTTTTTTCCCAGGGCCCTGGGGGTTGTAAAATCGGAATAAAAATAGAAGTACTTGGGATATGGAGAGAAGTTGCCATTCAGGGCCATTTAGAGCGACCACAGCAATTTCATTAGCTCAGCAGAATCTGTAGCATCAGCAGAAAAGGAAATGGCTTTCTAAAGCAGTATCACCAGGAGCATCAGCAATGTCAGTGGGGAAAGAGCAATAAAAATAGCAATCCGGATGAGAGATGTATCACTAAGTGCAGGATCATCCATAAAAGCTAACTCGGTAATGCAACAATTCTGAAAATAGCACCTACTTTCTGGTTGTTTTATGATTAAAAGGAAGTAATCCTTTGGAATATATTGATTTAAAAGTTTCTAGGGATGAAAAATCTGGTTGGTTGAAAAATCATGTTTATTGATGAGTTTTTCTTATTTAAAGTCCATTGTAAGAGGCCACCCTGGGTAAGATCAAATTTAGCTTTGTGTGAAATTAAATAAACAATGTTAGGAGTAAGATGTTTGTTTGTTGTGTTGGGGTTTTTTTTACTGGAGAGAACTCTGATTTGGAGCATGTCAAATAATCATGATGTAAATATGTCAGTACATCTCCTCCACTCACTGGCTCTTATGCAAACTGAAGGTGTTTCACCCTGGGTTTTAATGGAAATAGAAGTTTAATTGTGCAGGACATTGACAGCTGGCAGTGAACAGAAGTGTCTCTAAGGAGATGATGAATGTCACACAAAATGAAAACACAGTTTATGCTAGATTTTAAGGATTTCATTCTCTCTGTGCAGCTTTAATTGAACTCAGTATAGCTCCTATACATTTCTTTAAATCCAATGTATGTCTTTCAATTTTGAAAAATGAAACAAAAAATAGAGGAGTTTTCTTTACGACCATTCTTTACGACAAACGCTGTTTCGTCTATATAAAACTGCACATGAACAGAGGCTTTCAGACTGCTTAAAAAGTGGATATCAGGCCTTCTGCTCTGTCTCAGAAAAAGATGTCCTTCAATTCTGCATGATGGTACAAAGGAGAAATCTGCAAAACTGGCACTTGGTGGAGCCCTCACTTCCCATGTCTAAACTGAATTTGTAAAGTAAATATTGCAGGGTTTTGCTTATTGCAAGGTTGTGAGATGGTGAAAATTGGATGCAAGGTAATCCAAGCTGGCTGGTATGTGCAACAGCCGCACCAAAAGGTGCAGTGATCCCCACAGCACAAGTGATGTAGTCCTTATTTTAAATATGGAAGGAGAAAATTATTTCAACAGAAAATATGACTTTTTTTTTTTTTTAATAGAGCAGGTGACTCAATAAATGAAGAGAGAAAAAAATAAATCGCAATTATACTCAGTTATCTACACCAGTTAAATTTATGCTGCCATTCATGGTCCATTTATTTAATGACTGATAATTGTCTTTTCCTTTGGCCCCCTAGGTGGCAGTGTATGGTTGCTCACACTGCAATTATTTGGGCCACTTGCAGATTCTGCTAGAATTTCTGTTTTCTCTGAAAATCTGATTTGGACTTTATCTTGAAGCTCACTGGCACTGAGACTGGATTGGATTTGATTGATAAGTTTGTTGGGCTGTCTTATCAGTTAAAAGCTTTCTGCTGTTCACTCATGTGAAATTACTGATTTATAAACATAATTTCTGAAAGTTAGGTGACGGAGCTTCTATTTTTGACAGGAAGCTTTTTTTGTGGTACAAACTCATAGGAATTGCTAGGATTGCTCAATTATCTGTTAGAATCTTCAGGAAATAGAGTAGTAAGAAAAGTCTTTAGACTTTGTTTACTAGACAGTGATTTTTAAGCTACAGAAATTTCACACTGATAAGCTGCACCTATTTCACTGAAGAATCGAGCTGATCACGGGAGTGCGGCTAATCAGCAGGTGCGGTTTATTTATGGACTAATTCCGTGGTCTTCCCAGCTACTCGGAAGTGCGGCTTATAACCAGGTGTGGTTTATGAGTGTGAAATTACTGTAATCATTACTGAACACAGACATAATCAATAAAACAATCATTTCTTTTGGTCAGGCCAAAATGATCATGAAATGAAATTTCATAATGGACTTTCACAGGAACTGAGCAAAATGTGAACACAAATATGTTCCAGCTGAAATTACTTGTTATACTTGAGTACTAGAAAGGGTAGATGAGAGAGTAATGTCCAAAGTATAGCGGAATTATTATGGTATTATGACTGTTTTATTTATGAAATGGTTAGGTATCTCTAGCTTCATAAATTGACAGGGGCCTGATTCCAGGAGGTATTAAAAATCCTTTTTCCTTTGAAATAATCCCTAATCCCAATTACAAATATAATACTACAATGGACAATACACTTGCCTGGTATTTTTGATATTGTAATCGTCCAAACTTTAGAAGCCACTAAAAAAACCAAATACACACACCCACAAACTCCCCCCCCCCCCACAAAAACCTCACAAAAAACCCCACAACCCACAGTTTAGCCAGTTTAGCTCCACCCTCAGAGACACAAAGTGTCTTCGCGCATTTTTCTGTGTTTTGGAGAGATTAGATCTAACAGCAAATGTTGGGAATTACTGTGCAATGGTTTGTAGATGGTTTTGAAATAATTTGGAGATCTGTTTGATTCCAGTTTCAAGTAAATATAACACTTGCTAATGACTGACCATCTAGAACAGGGAATGAATTTTGTTTCTGATTGAAATGAAGTTTTA
>VRYO01001878.1:30321163-30361106 GCA_009812075.1 Sialia sialis
AGAGGCACAGTTGAGCATTTAGTCAACATTTCTGTGTAATGTGGTTGTCTTAAAACTCTCCTTGCTAACAGAAGAGCTCTGTTAAATATCCATCAGTACAAAGCCTTTTGAGAGGAAAAAATCAAGTTCTTGTTCCCTTGTGCCCAAAACATCCACACATCCTCTGAACTCAGTGGAGGCCATGATGTGGTTTAACTTTTATGTTTGCATGGATATTTACTGTACTGGGATGAACAAAAATGTAATGAATAAAATATCTGAAACGATTGGTACCTGGAAAAATTGGTTCAAAACTACAGAGCTTGTTTGTCAAGCCTGCTGGTGGCGGGCACCCCATCTGCACCAGCACAGACTGAATCATCTAGAGGACAGCACAAACAGCTGTAGGTACCTGAGAGCATTACACCTTGGTGTAATGGACACAATAGAGGTGACAAAATTTGTTTGTAGGAGACTTTAATTTGTCTCCTTGCTGCAAAGGAGCATCAGAGGAGCACTGAACCTAGAAGATACTGGGATAGTCATGCACAAGTCTGAGTGGTTGCAGCAGCAACCACTTTGTTCTAGAAAGAGAGGACGTTCCTTATCATATAAGCAGTGAAAAGGTAAAAAAGCATCAAAGATAAGGAGACAGAATCAAGCACAATTTAGAGGGTGAAATGGAAGATCAGTGTCTATGGAATGAGCAGTCTAGTTGTATTTTCCTATTGCATCTTCCTTAAGTGAGTTTATTTGAAATTGACACTGCTTCTGAGAGGCAACTGTATAAAAAACAGTGCTTGGGGGTGAGTGTCTTGGGTGACCTTGCCTTTCTTCATATTTGGACTGAATTCGGTCCACTTACGGTGTAGAACAGAAGAAAAAATATGCACACCACTAGTCTTGGCTACCTACATAATAAGGCCAGGCTGAAGTGAAAAGGGAACATGGCAATGAAATTGTGTAGTTTACGCAGAAGAAGAGGAAAGATCTTGTGGCCGGACCTGAAGGACTATGACATTTCAATTCTACATTTGAAGTTTATTGGAACAGAAACTAGAATAATTAACTTTAAAAACAAAGAAAACCAAAATGCAGAATTTTAAGAATTGCATTAAAACATTTGTAAATGCTTCTCATCCCCATGCAAAATGCCCTTACCAAATGATCCTTTTCTTCATATTTGTTGCTCTCGTTCAAACAACTCCATGGCAGGCTTGCAAGCATCATACATTCCCAGTGCTTAGGCCACTATTTAGGATACATCCTGCTCTCACTCTGCAGGTCTGACTCAGGAATTGATCTTTCCCCTTGGCAGTAGCCTCCAAACTGGTATACCTACGTCTTGCTTTCCCTTTCCCTGTCTCCTTCTCATGGGAGCTTTTCTGACCTGGTGCTAAGGGAGGAGGGCACAGGTGTGGGGCAGGTGTTCCCGTATGTGCAACATTTGGTGAGGAATAGAAATCCCCCCATTGCAGACATCATTTGAGCAGGCATGGAATGGCTAGGACAGAGTCAATGACACTGGTATTCTTGTGTTCTTTCCACCTTCACTGGTCATTTTGATAGCATTTTCATCTGAATATATGCAGCTAGGAAAAACTGCAAGGAAAATATTACTGTGCACTTCAGACTCCTTCTGCAGGTACAAAGCAGTGAAGAGTTCTGCTTGCACCAGAAGAGCATGAGAAGAGTATTTGAGCAAATACTCTGCAAATGCCTTTAATATAATAAACCCAGAAAATGTAACTGAAAGACAATAAGAAGAATTGAGATCACCTAAGCAAATAGATTATTCATTGTATTAAAATAAGAGAATGATCCTGAGAGACAACAGAGATACAACCAGAAAAAGTTTGTAGGAAGGCCTGAGAATGGAATTTCAAATACTTTAAACTGAAGTGTGAAGAAGAGGGACACCAACAAGATGCCAGAGAAATGATGTGGAGCATCACAAAATAAAATAATTACTTAAAGTAAAAAGGAACAGATACTGTCAGAAGTCATAAGGTATTTCACTTTGTTCTGTGTTCTTGTAGCCTATCTGGGCACTTTTTGATTACCACTGATTCTTATCCATTTCACAGCAGTAACCAGTGAGTCTGAGGCATCAAACTGGCTACAAAATCCATAAATCTCAGTTATCTCTGAAAAACTGCTTCAAGGCGATTATGTCAGCAAATAACTATAGACAGGGAGAAGCAGAGAATTTGCTGATTGATTTCATCCTCATGACATTAAAATTTGCCTTTTAAGCAGGAACCAGTATATCAATGTCTTCAAATGCTTTCCTGTATCTTCATGTCAAGTAACTTGCTGTATTAATAACATACATAAATATATGCCTCTGTTTCGCTGTAACCCTTCTGCAAAAACACAGTAGTGAAGAACACAGCTGAGATACAGAGATGCCTCTGAACAAATAACTCAATTGGGCCAGATTCTACCTAAACTTTAGGGAAGCTGGTAGGTTTGGTAATCTGATGAGCTGAGTATTGAGCTTTGCCACCACCTAAAAGGTCCTGTTCCTTTCTTCTGTTTGCATCCTCTTTCAGTAATGTTCTCCTGCTGCTTAACCTGTACCAACATGAATACACTGTCAATTCAATTCCCTCCCAGCAGAAAACAGCCCAGCTGAGCAGCACTACCAGGTAGGAAGAGAGGAAGGGAAAGAGCAAGAGAGGCAAGGAAAGTGCTGGATTCTGCATTGGGATGGGGCAGCCCTGGGTGTGTGTACAGACTGAGGAATGAGATACTGGAAAGCAGAGCTGCAGAAAGGGACATGGGGGTTCTGGTTGTTGAAATTTTGAATGTGAGTCAGCAGTGCCCTGGCAGCCAGGAGGGACAATTCTGTGCTGGGGGCATCAGGGACAGCATCACAGGCATGCGAGGGAGGGGATTGTCCTGCTCTGCTCTGTGCTGGGACAGCCTCACCTTTAATATTCTGGGCAGTTTTGGGTGTCACAATATAAGAAAGATATAAAGCTATTAGAGAGTGGCCAGAGAAGGGCTATGAAGATGGTGAAGGGCCCTGAGGGGAAGCTGTATGAGTAGTGGCTGAGGTAATTTGGTCTGTTCAGCCTGGAGGAGACTGAGGGGAAACCTCATCACAATCTTCCTCACGAGAGAAAGAGGAGGGGCAGACACTGATCTTTTTTCTGTGGTGACCAGTGACAGAAGGCCTGAAGTTGTGTCAGAGATGTTTAGATTGGATATTAGAATAATGTTCTTCACCCAGAGGATGGCTGGATGTGGAACACGCTCCCAGGGCAGTGGTCACAGCTCCAGCCTGAGAGAGCTCAAGAAGTGTTTGGCACAGGGTGTGATTCCTGGGATTGGTGCTGGGCAGGGCCAGGAGCTGGATCCAGTGATCCTTATGGGTCCCTTCCAATACAGCATATTCTCTTATTCTGTGATTCTTTGCTTGCCTGGTTTCACTGTGAGCCAAAATCAGAGAGCTGAGTTTAAGTTGCCCTAAGACACTTTGTTGTCTTTGTTAAGAATCTTTGTTGTTTGGAGTGGAAAAAAAACCACAATATAATTAATGCTTACAGGCATTATGAATGGGACAAAGAGAGATAATCTGGGCTTTTACTATGCTGGGTTTGATTTTAACTTCAGTGGTATAAGATCTTCTAATGTGCAGAACAGTAGTGTATTTTTCCTATTTTCTTCATTTTGTTGCGTTCTTCCCTGTTCACTGCTTATAATGGGACCACACATAAGATTAAAGACACTACAAATCTAATTGCAGTCTGGATTGAATTTAAGGAAAAGTAAAAAAATCAGGGGGGGTTGCTGCTGAGCTGGTTTTCTCCAGCACAGCTTAACAAGATGTTTTGCTTGAATATTTGCAGTGCTATTGAGGCCTATTCTTCCTGAAGCTTTTAACTAATTTTTGAAGTTAGTGAGAATTTATGGCCATTTGACACAATTTTTAGCATACTAGAAAACAAAAAAGAAACTTAAGAGTTGAGCATAAACAATGAAAATTTGCTCTGTGAAGATGGCAGATGATTACAAGCACTTGACTATCAGTTAATTTAGAAATTGTCAGCTTGCACTTATTTTTCATGTGATCTCATTTATCACGGAAATGGTTGCTAGGATGTTATGCTTTGAAATTTGAAACTTTCTCCAGAAAAAGAGCAATTGTGAAAAAGTTTTTTTAAAATGTGTTTTCTTTTTGGCAGCCTCTCTATAGTGAAATTATTGATGCTAAATGGTTTTCTTACATCAAGACTTCATCTCACAAGCACTTATACCTAGACTTAATTTATGGTCTATGTTAGATCTCTGAGTGAAGCTAAGCATGCATAAGATGTATGTATTCAGCTGACCTTAAACTCCTGTTAACTTTCCATGCCTAATATTTTCTCCTTGCTTCTGGCAATTATGTTTCCAGGTTACTGTTCAGATCATGGAAATAATTTTTCAGTGGTCACTAGCTTTCACCACTGAACAAACATGGAGGCTCATGTAAAATGGAATCTGTGTGTGTCTGAGCCGAGTTGCTTAAAACCTCAGTGAGATGATGAATAGTGAACATTACATGCCTGCACGGCACATTGGCTAAGTCCTCTCAAATCCCAGTCCCTGGTAACTTTTAGCAAGTTTTGTGATTTTCCTCTCACCTTTTATCTGCCAGGGTAGTTTTAAACACTTTTATTCCATTCCAGATGACGCAGATGGAACTGGGACTCTGTCTGCAAGTGCTGGAGATCAGTTTTGACAGTCATGGCTTGCTGCTTTTGGCAGAGGTGATCCCTGCACGACCTTGCCTCATGCTGAGCAGGACAGTAGTTGGCTGCTGTAGGGAGCAACCAGGCAAAAAGTCCTGAATGAGAGGGAGAAATAGGAGGAAGTAAACAGACTAGAGAGCCCTTAATCTACGCAATGGGAGCAGCCACTGGAAGGAACAGGTCAGGAAATCAATACAAAGCTTGTCTTGTATTTCAGAAAGAAGATATTTATACCTTTCTGCTAGAAATTCTGAAATACGCACATATACCTATGAATACTTATCTGGATAGTTCTGATCTTACCAACAGTTACTTGAATATTATATACTGAAGAATCCTTCCGGTGAATTTGAGACCCAGGAGGCCTGACACTTTATTCACTAATATCCTTTTCCTACATGACAAGCCAGGGGAATTAGTCCCACATAGGCAATAGTCCTGACATAATTTCTGAAGTGTCAGAATGGGGCCAGGTAAATCAGTAGACATGTAAGCCCAGAAATGTAGTGGAATCCTGATGCAAAAGATAGCAGAAGTCATGTTCATTTCCCTCTAGCTGTGACTGAGGAAAGTATTTACATCCTAAGAAAAGGGAATTACATGCTATTGTCATGAAAAGAAACAACAAATTTTAGAGAAAAATCCATCTCACTCCTCAGAACATCTGGGGAAAGCAGATGGATAGAAAGCTGATTCCCAGGAATATGCAGGAGGCAGACTGATCCACCTGCCCTCTGCTAAAACCTCCTTCATGTGGTCCACTTGTCCTGGAGTCTTGGGACCCATGAGTGGTTTTGGGATTGCAAGAAGGATGAATTGACTCTGAGACATTGGGGAAAATGTGAGGATAAAGGCTCCACTGACATTCCTGAGAGGGGAACATGATGTTGGGCTGGAGGGAGAGCCCAATTACTTGGTGTGCTGAAGGTAACGGAGGGAGAGGGGGTAGGGGAAAGAGAAGATTACTTCATTCTAATGTGGGATTCCACAAAGAGGTATGAGCTCCACATTGTGAAGCAACTATTAAGCCAAATCTTTATAAAATGGTTTTAATCAAGGCTTCTAGGAATAGCCCATAAAGCTCTAAAATACCCTCACTAGGAATCTGAGAGAAGCCGACGACCATGCAAATGCAACATCTGCAGGATAATACCTTATAACAATAAAGCAAGTCTCCTCTTCTGTTGATGGCATCACTGTGACTGCCAGGTAGGCTGGCAGCAGTGTCTCTGCAATCCTCCTTTGAGTGTACCAGTTCCCTGAGTATCCCTCTCCATCAGATGGAAGAGACCTGCCCCACAGACAGCTGCAGGGAGTACCCATGGTTTTCTGTGGATGTCCTCCAGCCAGATTTGTTGGCTTGCTGGAGGTTTTGCAGCACAGGCTGGCTGGAGCAGGGGCTGAGGATGTGAACTGGGATGCTGGGGGCACAAGCAGCACGTGTCCAAAGAACAAAATGGGAGTTCCTCTGTGGCTTGTAAGCATCTATCACAGCAGGGTATAGGTAGTTGGAGTAGCCTCTTCTTGCACAGGATAACCCAGGAGTCTAATTTAGGCAACCAAAAACCCAGACATAAAACTAAAATGCAGTGTGTGTGACCTCTGAAGCCTGCATAAGGTATTCAGTCGCTTTGATGGTATTTTTCTTTGCAAACTTATAGGTTTAGTTTGGGGGTCTAAAAAAAGAAAGGGAATTTTTAAGCAGAATGAAAATCAGCACTTAAAAAAATATATAGTCTATCCTTCCTTGCTGTTTATAGTTTATTTGGTAGTGCTGCTGCAGCTGCCAAACTGTGTAGATTGACTCAAAATTATTGCAACAACATTAATTTCTAATATACGAGGTAGTGTAGGAAGAGCTGTCTTTTCAAAAATTGTCAACTAAGGATGTTAGATAAAATAGATTACTTATAAACAGATATTTTTAGCTAAAAGAACTTGATTATATTAAAAGTTCTGGTCTATAAATATAACAGAGTTAGTGAGCTGTTCCCATCTGTCTCATCCCTGTCCTGTGTCAGTAGGGGGAAGTAGTAACTAAGACCTTCTGTGGCTTAGATACTAAGTGCTTTCATCAGAGTATTTTTGTCCACCCTCCTTTCTCTCCCTCTTTGACATCAGCAAGAAGTTTTATTTATATTCTGCTATGAGATATTATATCCACTACCGAAAATTACTGACAACTGCTTTGGCAGTGACACTTATGTCCAAGTAAATCTACTTAATTTACATTATTTTTTGTTAATCTGGATTAAAAGAATGCAGGTGCTTCTCCAGGAAAGATATTAATATTGTTCTAATTAGGCCAGTCACCGTAACAGCAGTTTTCTAAAAATTGCAGTGATGGTGGCTTGGAGGCATGCAGCGTGAGCAAGGACACCTCTCGCTCCCCATCCAGACCTCAGGCTGTGTCTCCAAACCCTGTGCCTGCTGCGAGCAGAGCCAGTTTAGCTCCACCCTCTGAGCAGTCCAGCCCTTATTTATATGAAGTCTGTGGTCCAACTGGCTTCAGATGGCGTGTGTTATGTGCGTGTGCCTGCCTCCTGAGTGTATGAGACGAGCTGGGATCATAAGCCAGGCTTGTTCCAAGTGGTTTTAATCAGCGGCCCATTAGAGGAGAACGGAAAACTTCAAACAGGGCAAGAACCAAGTAAGTAAACCTAACTTTGAACTTGCAATCTGGACAAAACAAATGCAAATGAAAAATCTCCACAGTCTGTCGGTTTTCAGATAAATTATCACTTTTAGAGAGAAAGCTGTGCCTTCTAACAGGAAGGAGGAAATTTAAAAGGACTGGAATGAAGGAAACTGTAAAAACAAAGTGGGAATTGAGAATGCAAGAGAGAAAAAACAGCAAACGATTGTTCACAAAGTTGGTACACTCTCTTTTTTTTTTTTCAGCTGTGGACAGGACATATTAAGCTTTAACCTCTTGCTTTCTTGAACACTATTGTCTGGCTGAGTAAGTAGCTCCTTTTGCAGAGGGGGTGAAGATTTCTGCTTCTCACCTGTCTGCTGGCAGGCTTGTTTTCCTGAGAGCATGGAGTGGAAGAGCTCTCCACAGCTCCTTGCAGGAGGCCCCCATGTTGTGCTGCTCTTGGCTCACTTGTTGTTTTTTCACAGGTTGTTCCAGCTCCTCCATGGGAAGGTGTCCCCCAAAGCTCTGCTCCTCTGGAACTCGTGACTTCTTGCCTGACACCAGGAAAACATTCACTCTATTTTCCCGCAGAAATGGGAAAATTCATGCTAGTTTTGGCTAAAGTGTGCCTCTGACTTTTTTTTACCCTGGCAAGACGTGGCTACTTGGAGTGCATCTGCAATGTGGCAAAGGGCAAAGTGAGGCCATGGTTTGTGGGCAAGTCCCCAGATGCCGCAGGCTTTGTCGCCCTCGTCCCTTTCTTCTGGCCTTAGTGGTGGCCCTCTGTCTGTTCTGCCAGACCCTGACTCCTCTCATGACCAGCAGCATCCTTTCAGCAGTCGTTAATGGGATTGCACCCAACAAACTGACCAAAACACAGCAAGGAAGGTACAAGGAGGTCTCCCCAAGCACCATTCACTGCTTCCTCCCTGGCAGCAATTCAGAGACAGTGAAAAAGGTAAGTCAGCTGGAGGAGAGTGCTGAGCAATAATTAGCAAAGCAAGGGATAGCAAGTCTGGCAGGATCATCTGAGTCCAGCTAAAATTAGCCTAAGCTTGGAAGTCTGGGATCTGTATACAAACAAATGGGTGATCTAATGACAGCGGCATATGCACAAGCACATTCCCATTACCAGCTCCTCAGTGTGCTGTTATTAACACAGGAATCCTGAAATCCTCAACTGCAATATGGCATTGCTCTGAGAATCCAGCAAGATTTCCGTTTGCTGCACAGACCATGCTTTATTTTAGCTTTGGGAATTTGTTTAGAGGCTTTACAGTACAGGCACGTAAATCAGGAGCCAGTGGGGTTTCATGGAAGTGACAGAGGCTGTTAATTGGCACAGGGACTGCAGCTGCCCTGTATTAAAGTTATCTGCTTGTCAGCTCTGAACTTTACTGGGATTCTGCTGAGAACCTGAATTTAACTGTATTTGAGAAGTAAAACAATATTTTCAAATCACACTATATGCTTTGGAATTTCTGTCTCACAATTTTTACTTAGCCCATAGGTTACCTGACTTCATGCTTATTTTGTGCAGGGTTCCTAGGATGGGTGTTAAAACTTAACAAATGGAGACGCAGTTGTTTTTGTTGGAAAATGTAATTTGTTAAATGGTCTCCAGACTGAGGTAGTTATTTTTACTCTGGAATCTGTGATCAGCACTAGCATAAATGTTTCAGGTTTCCTTCAGTCCTATAGTGGAGCTGGTAATGGTGCAGCAGATGCCACACCGTGAAATTATAATTCTGCTAACATTTGATGTACAACTGTAGCAGAATGGTAGAAAAATTTTTACCTCACAAATTATGGACAGCAACCACACAAAGCAGTTCAAATATATGTTAAAAAAAAACCCAACAAAATGTACCAGGCTGCTTCTTTGATTAAACAGAGTTCATAGTCTAAAAGGTCAGCAATATTGATTTTAGGAGAGCAGCTCTAAAGTGCATCTTCTGCAACAATCAAAAACAGATATGGGGAATAACTGTGGCATGAACTCTTTAACATTAACTCTTAAAATACTGATTTTTTTCCTTATAGTACATGCTGCATTTGTCATTGTTTTATGTTTTGCTGACCTTTCAGTACACTAGGTACCCAGATTCAGATCTGATCTGCAATATGATATAAATAATTACAGCTTAAAGGGAAGTAAGCACAGCTGACACATGCGGGTTGCATTGTATTACATCATTAGAAACAGTCCGTTCCTTTTTAGTCATTGCTATTGTAATGGCAAAAAACATTTCATACCTTGGGCTACTTAATGTCTGTAAGAACTGGTGAAATAATGGCAAAGTTTTGCTGGTGTGGTGTTTGGCTGAAAATATCTGTAGCATCTTTTGCAAATTGAGAAAAAATGCAGACTGACATTCAACTTGGTGTGCTGGCCAATTGAAATGAGAAGAAAGGTTTTGTTTTTACAGCGTGCTGTACTTACTGCTCTCCAGCATACGTGGTTGGATGTGGCTATCACATGAACATGCTGGACCTGTGGTACAGATGTGTGTATGTTAACCCATATACAGGGCTGTGCTACCTTAACACATTCCTTTTCAAGTTCTTAAGACCACCCATAGCTGGCTCCCTGTTTGTCTTGAGTTTCTCCTGTGGAGCAAGATGAACAAAATGTCTTGCACATGTTGGGATGTTACTCTAAGTTGCTCTCTGCTTCCCAACTTTCTCTGCTGGTTGTGTGGGCTGAATAAAAATCTCAGAGAACAGAAAAGACAAACATCACCAAAAATCTCTACCACTTTGCTTTGAAAGTGTGTTCTTGAACTGTGTGTTTTCATCCACTGCTTATTCAGATAGCTGAACTGTTATCTGGCTTGATTTTATTGGGCACTCAGTAACATCTAAGACAGATGTCACTGTTGAAACTTTACACTGTTTTATTTTACAGTCACGTGCCCAGCAACTGGAGCTAGTTTGGGAACAACTTTTCATTAAAGCTCTGGTTAAAATCCTCATGTATGAGCCTGGAAAAATACTTTAAAATATAGTTGTTCACATTTGTAATTAACTATCCTTATTCAATAAATAATCCAGCAAGAAAATGTAAATGCATTAATAAGAATTTATTATATAGTTAAACAGTGAATTAAAGCAAACACTGCATCGTGTCTTATGAAATCAAAGTTCATGAATAAATTTTAAGGAAAATAAGATCCTGCTGGAGATAATATTTTTTAGGTATCACATAGTGTTTATGGGTTTTGAGTGATAGCATGTCACACTGCAGATTCCCTTCTGGGTAGGGGCAGGTTTTGTTCTTGCCTTCTTCAGAAAAACAAGTGGTATTGTGTTGAGCCTGTTGTGAGAATTTGGTTCTGATTGTTATTGGAGGGGAAAAATCCCCTTCCAAAATCTAATAATTTCTTCATTTAGAGTATGCATAACACTAAGTCCCTCAAAAAACCCCAACAAAACCAAACCAAACAAAAAAACAAAAAACCCCAACCCTGGCATCTTTTATGAGCAATTTGTTGAAAGCAAAGGAACGAAAACAGGACTCAACATTCTCTAATAGAAAATTAAATGTTAATATCTGAAGCATGAAAAATAGAAGGCTTATTTCTGATTCTCCAACATTAAAGGCAGTAGGGAGTGATATCCCATCTAATAGCAAGCTGTCTGCAGGCTTAGCAGGGCACTCTTACCTCCTGAATGATTAAATATTAGGGAATACATATAGTAGGGAGAAGAGCTGATGCTGTAGCATTGAAACTGGAATAGGTATCAACCAAAAAAAAGAAAAGCCCATACAAGCCCTATGTGAAATTTTCCTGGCACGATATTGTGCCAGAAATACTTCTGGAACCAGCCAGCTGTAATACTGTTACATTTACCTTAAGTAATTTCACTCTGCTTCTCAGCCAGTTTTGAGAAGACCTAATTATCTGGTTAAGCTGTGCTTCCACTCTCAGAATTAATTCAGCCAGAGACAATTTTACCCAGGTAGATTGTGTACCTCTGCTGGGTAGAACGAATATAGACTGTATTGCTTTTAGGAGGGCAGATACCTGGTGTACAGTTGCTTTCCAGTTAGAGGAGACCCAAAACCACTTTTTTTTTTTCTTAAAAGGCCCAGTTCCCAAATCATTAAGCTTTACATCCAGGTTGAAATTGTGAAGCTAGTTCACCACACTGGCAATGGGATTTTCTTTTTGGTTCTTGCAAGCAAATTTCTCTCTTTTCCTTATTTCTTCCACAGCTGGAAAAAAAAGGAGGAGGAAATTATTAATCACCTTTTATAGTTACTACTCCTGTGATAGTCACTTTTTTGGCATACTAGCTTTCCAGCCATTATGAATGTATTTAAAATAAAAAACAAACAAAAAAATGTCAATTTTAAATTGAGTTCTGAAGGAGATTATTTTATGGATACTCACAAGAGTTTTGCTTCACATGCCCTGGCCATTTAGAGCAACTGAGAACAAGAAAACAAAAAAGATACACAGCTGATTATATGACAACTGGAGGAGTGGGTTAGGCTGGCATCCAAATAAATGAAATATGGGTGTGGTGAAAAATAAAGCTATCTTCTTTTCAAAGCCCTGAACCTGCCACTTAGGTTTTGTGTAAAAGATGTATCTCAAAGAGGAATATATTGAAGTGAGCAAGCATGAGGGCTAAGAAAAGGCTTTTTATGGTTTCATTCTGAAAAAATAGGATAGGATAAGATACAGAATAATGACAGACTGATGTGACCTCATCTGAAAGATACTATGGAGAAAAAAGAAAGAAAAGAGAAACATCATGGTTTAGTCTTAACCAACATCTAGAGAAAGATCTGATTGAGTATCTTGGCATAGGTTACTGGCCCAGGCATCTGTATTTGAAAATTGGCAGTGAAATTACTGAAAAGCAGAGAGAATGTTACCAGAACCTTAGAACACAGGACATCCTGAGTGGAATTATCCTCTCTTGAGTGCTCCACTCTGATAGAGGCAGAAAGCTGGACCTCACAGGCAATGAAAATGATTGTGTATAATACAAAATTAATCATGAATTCATGCAGACATTTAAAACAAATCTAGTGAATTTCATCCTCTAAAGACATGTCTCCTTTTCTATTGTTGTTTTTTTAATTTTGAATGGAATATGCCTCAGACAGAATAAACAGGGAACAAAGGAGATAGAAGCTGAGTCTTTTGTGGAACAATGCATGAGGAAAGGAAGCAGATGTAGGAGAGTAGGGAACTACAGCTGCAAATTAACAGTAACCTCAGAAAGTACAGAAGAGATTGTGTATAGAGATGGCTGAATTTTGCAAGGGAAGAGAAAGGGAGATGAGAATGGAAATAGAAAAGAAGACAAAGCTAATGAGAACTTTTGAAATGTAAATATCTGAAAAAGGAGAATTGAAGCTGGATGATAGAATGAGATGTTTTTTGCTATTATGCAGAATGGAGCATAGTGAGAGCTTTGGATAGAAAAGAGTACATTATGCATAATAAGGTTGGATACATTTGTAAGGTTTGATGGATTTTTAAAGTAAATTTTACAGAATAAGTAGGGGGATGAGACGTTTTCACAAAAGAACAAAGAACTTTGCTGGTTTGAAACCTGTTGCAACCAGAAAGCAATCAACATAGGAGGGTACAGTATCAGTGACTGATTTCCTTGGAAAGATACCACATTCACATTGTGCCCTATGAAAGCAGAACATTGGTTTTCTCCTTCTGTAATGAAAAATGAAATGGCACAAAGGAAACAACTGTTTTTACTGAGCAGATAGCTAGAGATATTCTGGTGATAAAGGGCAAGGCTATTGTGGTAGCAATCAGGAAAGAGGGGTAGGGTGGAGACTTTGCAGGAAGGGAGCTTTGAGAAGAACACATGAGGAGCAAATGAAGGCAGAATCTCACTCATATAATTCACTGCAACTTCCTCCAAAACTAGGTGTTTTGATAAGTGGTAGGATTGGCTCATTGTCTGTTCTCAAGACAATGGGTCGTTGGTACCATGCACTACATGCAGCCATATAGCTAAAAAGCATTTTGATAAAATAGCTCTATACTTCCCGCTCAGAGTGTTGGTGATGACTGTGCAAATAACTCAAGTTTTGCTCTTGGATTTATAAAGTCATCAGAAGTCAGCCATCAAAGTAATGCCAATAATCTAATTGCTTGTTCTGTATTTATCCAACAAACAATTCAAAGCAGAATTACATTCCAGCCATTTAATTCTACAACCCAGTCCTTTCTGATTAGGAAATTCAACAGAACATAAAGCAAACACATTTAAATATCCTTCCGAAAGTGAAACAGGAAATTAACTTCTCTCTTACTTCTTGATACAGCAGCTATGCACACTGTTAAATATAATGGTAATATGAACAACTTACTATTTCTATGAACTTTTATGCAAACACTAAAAGGAATTTAGAAATCACATTTGGAGCTAATAAACATCTGCATTGTCCCATAAATGAGTGGCCTGGGGCATTAGAACCATATGTTGAGTTTTTATTATCACTCTTCTTATTGATGCTGTTCAATAATAGTGCAGTATTTTCTGGGAATCCCATTCATGTATTTTTTGTAATGTTCTGCTCGGTGGTATTTAGTAGCAAAGGTAGATGCTGACTTCCTTTGCTAGCTAAATGGGAATTTAGGCTGTTCACTGATTGTGAATATTGCTAATAGTGCAGGCCCTGTTTCTATAAGGCTAGTTTTCCTTTGTGGTATTTTTGTTGCACTCTGCTTTCATGCAAACACCTTTTGGTTTGCACAGTGGCTCATACATCTCTTTTGCATCTCTGCTCAGTACTTGCAGGAAGCATGGGGTTAAAGTAAGCTGCAGTCAAGTTATTTGAAGCTACTGGACCAAGTCTCTGACAGTCTTGGCTAGCTCAGTGTGAAAAGTGGATGCTTGTAATCAACACAAGGGCTAATGACACCAGAACTGGATAGCTGAAAAGATGATTCACAGTTTTTGAGTTCTTTCCTGAGAGAAGCTTAGGCCATGCGTTGGGCCATTATGTTAGGGTGGAGAATTTTCTCTGCAGTTGAAGTGATGGTCAGTGAAATTCTGTGGCAACAGTTCAAACTGTATATTTGCTTCTTTTCCAGGCATAGACAATGCATCAATATTTATGGAATGATGTAATATTCTTGGAATCTTTAAGAACTGCCAAGGAACTGTTTTGTTCTCTTCAACTTGAAATATCTTCACTATTTTCTTCTTGGGCAAAACAAAACCAGTAATTATACATCATAAGATTCAGTTACTGACCAAATTCTAGATTTTTGGAACAACCCAGAAATTCTGTACAATAGAGGAAGGCTTCAGAGACTACTAGAATCAATTATATGCTTATACATTCATAACCTAGAATTGGATATACCAGTTTCAAGGAAAATGTCAAAACATTTTGTATTTAATAGAGAACTTCACAGCACCCTGGAAGTTGCAGACAGACTGAACTAAGAATTGCAACTCTGAAAATGATCTGTTTTCAATTGCACAAGGATGGTTACATAATTCTTCAGCTTTCATATTATATAAACTGGGCCTTTTATCTTGTTTAAGACATCAAAGGAGTATTAATTTGATACACTTAAAAAATCTTTAATAAATTTTAATGGAGCTCAATTTGTTTTCTTTTGTGTTTTCCATGTTATTCTGTAAACTGAAAAGAAAATTTTAAAAATCATTTTTATGCATTTTTATTTACTTTACAGCCCACTCTGGTTTGTTTGGAGCAGTTGTTAAGGCTGTGCATCATCTGTGTAACAGCCAATTGCACTAAAATGAGGTCAGTGACTCAGCTAAGTGCAGTATTTTGTAAGCTGTAAGAGCAGGTATATCATGTCAAAGCTAACATAGGTCTCATCCAAAATCATTTGGGAGATCTCAGCCTTGCTGTAAAGCCTCACTAATTTTGGTGGAGACAAACGCACAATTTTCGAGGTATGACGTGGGCTGCAGATGTTCTTACCAATCCCTTCCATGTAAGATACATTGAGTCTGTAATAACCTGAGCTGCTAACAAATATCCTGATCCTTCAAACTGAGAAAAAAGCTAAAAAATGGTTGGGACATGGGAACAATTAACTATTTACCAGTTATTCTCAATTTTTTTAAAATGTTGCGGATGCATTTTTTGTGTGTGTGTCTGAGTCTGTTGTACATTAAAATTATAGGAATTGCAAAAAAATCAGAACTGTAAAATGTGGAAATATGTGAACAGCTTATTTTCATCTATTGTATGCTGCTTCTCTTGTACTAACTCTCTGCCCAGACCTCATTTTTATGATTGAGAAACATTTTATGAAAACCAGCAGACTCTTTAAATATATAAACATGACTGTTATTGCTATAGTATTGGAAATTCTGAAAAACATCTAGTAGTAACTAGATCAGCATGTCCAGTGATGCAAGGCATTTTTATATAAAGCTTTGGAAAAAAGTATGGAATCACTTGCTACAAGCATGCAGTTGGCCAGATTTTAAAAACAAAATGTCTGTGTAGCTCAAAACCCACCCTACACTGCAGTGGCTCAGCAAACAGAGAGGACACATTGCATCTTTATAACCTGGACTGCAAATAGCTATGAAAGGACAGAGCAGAGAAAATAAATTTGGCAACACTAAGCAAGTACCCTAAAAGGTGTGGAGATACTTCATATTATTTAGTAGTACCAGATTAGACATCAGGTCAAGCTGTTAAATTTAGGTTTCTGGATTGCTGTCATGTCCCAGAGACGCCGTTGTGGCTCTTTGGGGAGCTGGTGGATGCCAGTGCTGGTACCCAGCAGCGGGCAGGGACAGGGGCCGGGGCACAGACCAGGGCAGCGCTGCTTGGTCACTCCCAGCACTGCAGGCTTCAGCGCCTTTGCGTGTCTCTGGAGCCAGTGTCCCAAGAAAAGCCCCCTCAGAAGGTGGTGATGTGCTGTCCATGGGGCTGTCCCCAGCCCTCTGATCGCCCATCCTGGGGACGGCGCCTGGTGGGAGCCGGACACTGCGTGGACCCCGTGGAGCCGCTCAGGGACATTTCCTTTGTGTTATGTGGAAGTGACCCGGGTCACTGCCATGGCCTGAACTTCCCTTCTCTTTTTTTGTTTTTGTTTTTTATCTTTCTCCTATGCTGCTGTCAATGTTCTGTTGGATATTCGTCACTGCCAAACCAGAGCGTCGTAAACATTGCAGCCCTTCCTTCCCCAGAGACTTGAGGAAGATGCCTTCTGCATCAAGGCCGATGCTGAGGCGAGATGTTCCCTGCCACGTCCCGCTGCAGGCAGATGGGCTGAGCCCCTGGGGAGGCCTGGGACTGGTTCCTGTCCCTTGTGCCTCATCCCTCAGACCCACAGGGCACTGGGGCCAAGGCCTGTCACAGCAGATGTGCCAGCAGGAGAGCCCCGGGGTGCTGGCCTTGGGAACGGGGTCGCTGCCGGGTGCTCAAGGCAGGACCTCTTAATGTTTGAAGCAAAATGCTTCAGAGGTGACACTGCAGGAGGCTTTGCTTCCACGAAGAAAGGTATGTTTTCACGGCATAATAGAAGTGTGGTAATTGTTGGTGAGGAGGGAGGCACACAAAGTGCCACCACATCCAAGGCAGGACCTTTGCCCCAGGCTGCACTGAAAGGGACAGGAGCAGGAGAAGCCATAATCGTCAGCAAAAATGGAACAGGAACAGGGACATACACGTCCTGGTCTGCAGCCCCTCTGTAGTCCTCACATGTCCTCAGTTCACCCTGCAGTGCTGGCCCCTGCAGCACACATGGGATGGAAAATGGAATTTTCTTGCAAAATAAAGCAAGAGGTGTCTCTGTCTTCTGGGTTTCTTCCACAATGCAAGTGAAATGGAAAGTAGGAAGTATTTGGCTGGAATGCCTGGAAGAGAAGGGAGAGAGAACACAAGAGGGGGGCTGGGTGAGGGCTGGATTTAGGAACAGAGAGGGAGGGAGGGAAATGGAGAGGAAGGGCTGCCAGCAGTTGCTGGTGCTGCAAGAGAACAGGAAATAGAGAAGATAAGGGGAGAGGAAGGGGGGGGGGTGAAGGCAGAAGGGGACGCGGGTGATGTTGAGACTAACACTGTGCTTGCCACCTGATTAATGTGTTTTAAAAATTCTGGGATGTCAGGAACGCTGTCAAACAGGTGACCTAACACAGTTCCAAACACACCCTGTGCTATGTGTGCTTACTCCTGCCAGCAAGTGATCAACCTATACTTGAATATCTCAGTTTCTAAACTACTTTTGGGTTGCACATTTAGCAAATGTGGAATACTCTGAAAGTGTTGTATTGATGTTTTTTCAGGGTCCCTTGGTCAATAGTGCTGACACTTTCTATGGGCAAAAGAACATTGGGTGTTAGAAGCTTTGAAATAGTTTGTTCTCATTACTGCTGCAGAAAAGCTTACACTTCAGCCAAGCATAGTGTAAAACAGCATCGCACACTCAGGGAATACACTGCTGAGAAGAGTGACTTTAGCACTGGATCCCAGGCCTATAAACAACTGGACACATCCTGAATGATATTTATTTGTATCAAAGCATCTGTCTCTTTTCAGTCTAGTCTACTGTGCAAAAAAATGGTGGTGACTTGTTTGTGTAGGGCTTCCTATCTCCAGTGATAAGGTCACTAAAATTAGAAGTTACGAATAACTTAGTTTTTAAACTGCTGGCAACTGTCAGGTTGAAATTCACAAGCTTGCAAAGAACTAAATTCCTGTCCTGAATTTAATCCCTGCTGGTATATTTCAATCCTGGAGACAAATATCTTTCATCAAAATAAAGTCTTGGTTTTTAATGGTGTTTTCATTGCAAAAGAACTGCTAGACTGTTGCAGATATTAGCATCCTAATTCCCACATGGAGCATTCTATTTTTTTTTGCTTTATTTTGTTGGGGTTTGAACAGCAAGGATTTGGTAGTGGGGGGCTAGCAGGATGGCTTCTGTGAGAAGCTGGCAGAAGCCTCCCCCATGTCCCAGAGCCAACGCCAGCCAGTTCCAAGACAGACCTGCCACTGGCCAAGGTTAAGCCCATCAGTGATGGTGGTAGCAACTCTGGAATAAGAGATTTAAAAAGGAGAGAAAAGCAAACAGAGAGAAGAATGAGGATGTATGAGGGGAATTCTGCAGCCACCAGGGCTGTGAAGGCAGAGGGAGAGGAGATGCTTCAGGAACCAGAGCAGAGAATTGCCTGCGGAATGTGGTGAAGACTGTGGTGGGGCAGGCTGTGCCCTGCAGTCCACAGAGGTCCACAGCAGAGATCCACCACCAGGCCATGGAGTCCCCATGCTGGAGAAGTCTGTTCCTGAAGGACTGGGCCCAGCAGAAGAAGCCCACGTTGGAACAATTTGAAGAATTGCAGCCTGTAGGAAGAACTCATGTTGGAGAAGTTCATGAAGGACTGCCTCCAGTGGGAAGGACCCCATATTGAAGCAGGGGAAGAGTGTGAGGAGTCCTCCCTCTGAGGAGGAAGGAGCAGCAGAGACAACTGACAAACCCTCAGTCTCAGCTGCCCTTCTCCAGAGGGAGAAGTTGAGAATTTGGAAGTTGAACCTGGGAAGAAGGGACAGGTGGGGCAAAAGGTGTATTGAGGTTTGGTTTTATTTCTGATTATCTCACTCTAATCCCATTTATTGTCAAAGAAATTGGTTTCCCCAAGTTGCATCTGTTTTGCCTGTGGCAGTAATCATTGATCTCTCCCTATTCTGATTTCTACCCACAAGACTTCCATTGTATTTTTCCCTCAGTCCAGTTGGAAAGGGGAGTGGTAGGGTCTCTTTGGTGGGCACCTGGCTGCCAGACAGGGTTAACCCATCACATTTATTTAACACATAAAATATCCCCCTTGCCCAAAGATCTGGTGGCAATGTCCCAGTGATTTTCTCTTTTCAGAAATTAATGTTATGTTGGCACAATGACTGTGTGTTTCTGATGCCGCTTTTCCATTTCTTTTTTTTCTTTCAAGAAGCTCATACCCCAGGGTAGATAGGAAGGGTTTTCTCTAGATGCCTAGGCACTATATGGGAAGAGAGTAAGTGGTAGATAATCCAAGCGTACCTTGAGATTCATTGGAGGTATCAGATACCTTTCCACTTGCTCTTATACACAAGTCTCTCTGTCAGTCCTCCTGTGGGCTAGATTGTGTTGCACTAATAACCCAATAAAGGACTGACAAGGTTACATTTAACTTTCGAGAGCACAGTAATCTCCAGTTCTGTTTAGGATTCCTATGTATGATCTTACCCCAGTACTCTTCTTACTTTTCTTAATAATGCTGCATAGCGCATCTCAGATGCCTGCACTTACCATCTGCATAGGACCTGCATTCCTTGGAACAGTTCAGGTGGGACCTACCAAGGCCACTCTGTTTAGGTGACTGCAGCCACAGTCAAAGTCAGATGGCAATTGCTGTTACCAGCTCACCAGTGCAGCCCAGATTTCAGGAAAAGTTGTTTCTTCTAAGGAAAGAACGTATTTTAAAGATCCCCTTGAGTGCTAGCCAGAGCTTTCACACTTTTATAGAATCAGTTGAAAATGAAGATAGAAAAAATGAAGAGGCAGACAAGATGGAATTTGTGGTCTGAAGTCCCTGATATAAAGAGTATTCTTATTGATACTAGAACTGTTTTCACTGTTGTCACAGTAAGTTACTGGCTTCTTTTGTGAAAAACAACAACTGTATTTTATATTGCTGAGGAATGTCCAGTCTTACAACCACTGTCTTTTCACTGTGTTTGCTGTAGATCGATGCCTCCATTCTCCAGTACTTTGGAAGCCACACGAGAAGAGCAGTTCTCTATGCACCTCCTGCTCACCATGAAACTGAGCTCTGTCAGCGCATCCTGACAAAACATGGATATACAGTCACAGTCCTTGAAAACCGGAGACTGGTGGAAGACCTGAGGCATGAGGGCCCTTATCACAGTAAGAATAATTGGAGTTAGTCAATTTGTTTATTACTAAGTGTGATCACTAAATGTAGAATTGATCCAGCGTTCTTCCATAAACACAAAGCATATAAACTCTGATAAAAGTAAGAATAGAAGCCAAATTCTAGCCCTCCTCAGCTGTGTGAATAATTTTCCACAGTTAGGTGATTCTTCCATAAGCTATATTCTTCTTTAAAAAATAATGCAGCAAAGTAGATCATCATAGTCTTGAAAACTAAATCAGATCAGTTTGGTTCCTGATGACTTTCATACCAACTTCATCAATACAATTGTGGATTTTCAGTAGAATTTTTCATAACAAAACACATACCTGCTACATTTGTTTCCTTATTTTATCTCCTAAAGAAAACATCTATGTGTGAAGGTTATTTTTTACTCTTGTAATGTTTTGATTGTTCGGTAATCTTGTTAAAGAGCACAATATAGGACATTTTGCACCTGCTGCTCAGTCTGGGATCTGTTGGTTCTCAGTTCCTCTTGAAATTTGATCCACTCTTCAAGCAGACTACTGAAGAATTCTGATCTCTGGCACTGTAGCTTTATTGTGTAGAGTTACACTGTGCTTAATAGAGAAGGCTGGGCACCAGTTAGATATGCGATGACCATGTTTGAGTGTTCTTGGCCACTTCAGAGCTATGAACTGAAATTGATGCCAATTTGGTCTTGGAAGTCAATTCAGGAAATGGAAGGCCTTGAAAAAAATAGACAGGCTACTATTCTGTCAGAAGAAAAATAGTTAGATACTTCTTTTGTTGAAGGGATTACTGTTTGCATCATTCAGGCTTGCACTACACTTCTGGAGCTACCAGAGAGCTCAGGTTTGCTTTGATCTTTAACCAAACCAGATAATTTCATTGATGAAAACTACAATTACTTTGCATGCTTGAGATTGCTCAAAATTCCATCACTAATTTCAAGTTTCTTTAAGAAGCTTCCTTGAAAATGAAGTACATGTGGTTTTCTTTGGCAGGCTATACCAAGAAGTAGTAAATAGTCTTCATCTCACTCTTACTTCAGTCTGGTTTTATAATCATCTTTTAGCCAGTCCTTGCCTTGAGCACTTTCCATCTCAGAGTGACAAGACACACCATGTCCACAGGCTTTGCTAATGTCAGATGGGCTGCAGAAAAAAGTTGGTATCTCTGGCGACCATGTGCACCATCTCTATGAAATACTTGTTTTTCAAATGGCCAAGGAAGTGGGTATGCCAAATTCAGTTTCAGCTTATAAAAAAACCCACAAAAAAGGACTGTACTAGATTTTCCAGTGCTGAGTTCAGATTGAAGTTCTCACGTACAGTTTTTACACTCCAAATATTGCCTCTGCAGAAATGAGCTTAACTGTGGATATTTATACTTTACAGGCTGGAATCAGTACTTCCTGTAGTATTTTTCCAGTAATAATAAAAAAATAATAAAAAGGTCAGGTGTTTTCTGGGAACATCCTACAGCTTCTAGCAGATGTTTGATTATGTAAAAGTAAAATACTTGCCAACTTAAGGCAAAGAGTAAGACTCTACTAATTCCATTTCATGGCATCATAAATCTGCCTTTAACTATTCTCTGTTATGTAAGTGTCTAGCTTTAAGGTTATGTTTTAAAAACAAGAAGTAAGTAATAGAGCATGTCTACATACCAACCCACTGACCTTTTCTTACAGCTAAGCAAATTACATTCAAAGTTAACTTTCTTCCCCAGTAGATGATGAGGTTTATTCTTCCAGATGGGATAGTATTCCTTATTTTGGAGAATGGTATTCTGGGCTATTCTTTGGCATAATATTTTTCTAATGAGAGTAAGTTATTAAAAATATGCTCCTTTAGGCCTCAATTAAAAATATATAGATAATGAACTGAGAAACACAGAGTATGAGTGCTGTGAAAAATCTAGAAAAGGAGTGATTTCTTATTACTTGGCATTATTTAGCAGTTCCGTCAGGTGCTTTTTTTTGTGTGCACTTTCTTACTCATGTATATTTCAAAGTTCACTCTAAATTTGAAAGGGTTTTATTTTTTTTTGTTTTGTTTTGAATGGCTGAGAGCCAAGACTCTGGCTGAAGTCTTATATGGAAAAAAATCCACCACAAAGCATTCTTAACTTTTTTTTTTTGTGCTGGCCTGCTAAGAATTTTGAATCCAGTTCTGCTGCTGTTTGAAACCCAAATGTGACAGTTCTGTACACTGATCTTCCAGAAAGATCTTCAACACCTGGGCTGCAGCACTGGGTTGATCTCATTGCTGTCAGAGAGAAACATCAGGGGAATAGTTTTCTTCAGTGGAAATTTTTCTTACAAACCAATCAAAACCATTTTGAGTTTTGGTAACTGGAACACAGTTGTCTAAAAAGGAAAAGCTTTTTTTTCTTTTAATCATGGTAAAAGACTGTGGTTTATGGGTTTACTATGAAAAATCCATACAGATGTGTTCTGCAGTAAAACATAAATTATTCAAACCCCTAATTTTTCACTGAAAAATAGCTTTGTCAATAAATTCTCAAGCAGTTTTGCTTGAACAAAAAGTAGTTGTGCTGCTTTCACCATTCCTTAGCAATTTAACCCACATGGAGAGAAAAGTCCATGGACTGATACCTGTGTCTGCTTTGAGCAATTTGAGACTTCCTTTTGCAGTACAGTAATTTCATGATTATAAGCCGCACCTTTTTCATTGAAGAATCCACCCTACCCTAGTAGTGCAGCTAATCATCAGGTGCGCCTTATCTATGGACAAATCCCAGTGAAATGCCAACCTGGAAGTGAGAGCCGGCTGGGGAGGGTGCCTGGGGCTGCCTTTAAAGGCTTTGCTGGTCTATGAAAACTGTTTGCAACTTGAGCACTTGACACCAAACCCACACTGGCGTGATTCTGTTACTAACTCGTTACTTTGTTGCACATGGATCATCACTTAAAAAAATAAATAAATACGGCTTATATTCGGGTGTGGCTTATATATGGACAAATCCCGTGGTTACCCGGCTACTGGGACATGCAGCTTATAATCAGATGCAGCTTATAATTGTGAAATTACTGTAATTCTAATTGAGCCAGTTTGCTGTACGTTCAACATGTCTCTCAGTCTGCTGCTGGGATGGAGATGGAGAGTTGAAACTGTGTTAGAATTATGTTAGTAGCAGATATGAGATTTTGCAGAGAGCTGGAATTACTGCCTGGGGAAATCTGGTTTAACATGGTCAATATATCCAGTAAATATCTGTGGTAAATCTGTTTTGAAGCAAGCAGTTCAAAAGAAGTTGCTGATCAGCAAACAGCTCATCATAACATCTGATCAGAAAGGTATGGGGTTGTATTTCCCAGCACATCTACAAATGGCACATTGTTTTGGTTTGCCAGGTAGTATGATTGGTCTTCCTTCCTTCCTTCCTTCCTTCCTTCCTTCCTTCCTTCCTTCCTTCCTTCCTTCCTTCCTTCCTTCCTTCCTTCCTTCCTTCCTTCCTTCCTTCCTTCCTTCCGTTATAAAATGTGAAAATCTGCCTCTCCTCTGGAAAAAGACATGCCTTTGCCACAGACTTAGAGAGTGTTGAAATTGGTGTCACAATCATGCGGAAAATAATAAAAGGATCAGAAGGAGGAGTGAGAAAGCTCTGCAATTCCAGGCTTTCTCTGGGGAGATTTGCCATACTGAGCTGTACAAGTCTCCAGACTTCCTTGCCTCAGACCAGGACAGAGCTGTGTTGTTCTATCAGAGATGAGTGGGTTGAGCCATCTGGCTTCAGAGCCCCCTTAGATCCTTCCAGAGTGGCAAATACCAAAGAAGAACTTACCAATATTTTCCAGTGTCTTCTGCCTTCTTCCCTGTTCTTCCAGTGTGAGAAGCTCTCATCTCTGTTATCACAGTAAAGATTAACAAGTTGTGTATGTCCCTATGACTCTGTGCTACCCTGCCAACATTTTCACATTTTTTAAAGGAAGGTTTTATCTCAGAAATTTGTTTTGTTAGTAGGCATTTCTGCCCTCCAAAAATGATGTTCCTAGTTACTGCCTGCTGCCTGAATCTTTTCTGAATTCCATGCTTTGCCCAGATTTATCTTTTTCTTTCCTTTGCTGAATGTGCCTGCCTCATTAGTCTTTGGTGACCCTCCCATAGCAGGCATTTCCTTCATTTCTCAATTCTTCACCTTTACTAATAGTTAAGCAAATCTCAGCAAACTTCAGGCTCCAAGAAATGTGTTCAGCTGTATGCTACAGATCTGACTGGCCAGTTTTAATTTATTCTGCAATAACATGCAAAATTCTGTCTGTGCCTAAGCTCAATGGTAGCCCATCAGTTTGGCCATGGAAAAAAGCACATGCATTAAGGCTCCTGACAAACTGAGTGCAGTGTAACATTATATTCTCTCTGCTGCCTTAGGGTGTTAGGAATTTAGTGGAAGCTTTTGCAACTGCAATGAGGGACTTTAACAAAAGAATGATAAACCATTTTCATAGTATTTCTTTTACATGATCATTTCCTATTTTTATAATACTGCAGTTAAGTATTTAAACTTTACTGTTGCCTCTTTTTGCAGTTTGAGTGACATCCATTGAAGATTAAATTTTAGCCATGCCATTAGAAAGATCACTACAGTACAAATATTTATTTGGGTTGGGATTTTTTTGTGTGATTTATTGTTCCATAAGGTACGTATTAAACTCATCCTAGCTTTGGTCAATATTTAGCTTTTCTGTCAATCTCCACAGAAATCAGTGCCATTTTCATGTGCTATTCATTTCCTGACATTGTTAAGTAGGGATCATATACTAGATAGATACTTAAATTTACATATATTGCAAAGAATATTAGATATGAAGTTATTTCCTCTTTTCTGACATTATCAGTATACACTGAATTCTGTCCTGTTTTTTGCCATTTTAAGAGCATGCTGTGTTTAAATTCTCTGTTGTGTAAACTAAGCCCTGATTTCAGAAACTAGCTATGAGGATGATCTGCTTTTTGCAGATGTGGGAGTGGTGCTTGGGTGGAGCTGCACCAGGAACAGGAAGGGATGATTGAGCAACAGACCCATGGGAGCAAATCTGAGCAAATCTTGGCCTTTCTCTTCATATGCTCGGGTCAAGAGACCTGTCTGATATTTAAAGTGCCACTACTTCTGTATATCATTGATAAACCCACCTGAATATATTCAGGCATAACTAATTTTCCTGAAAAATGATAGTTTGATAATTATATTATTATGGAAGATAAGGCATCTGGAATTCCCCTCTTTGCTCTCTGTAGAGAGAGTTCTGTTGCTTCTTTGTACCTGCTGGTGCTCACTCCCTGTAAAAGCTGGTACTTGGGGAATGTCAGGGAACATGAGGCTGTAGGAGCAAGCACAAGTGTTCCCAGATATGGAGTGATGCTAACTGCAAAGTTTTCTGTCTCTCTATATACTGCATGACTGAAGAAGCAGCTGGGGACAGATGAAAGAAAATTCAAATTTTTGCCAAAAGCAATTTTCCAAGTCAATCTTTGTCAGTTTTTCATTTTGGTTTGTTTGTTATCCTTTGGAAAAATTACAGTAATTTCACGATTATAAGCCGCACCTTTTTCATTGAAGAATCCAGCCTACCCCAGTAGTGCGTCTAATCATCAGGTGCGGCTTATCTATGGACAAATCCCAGTGAAATGCCAACCCAGAAGTGAGAGCTGGCCGGGGAGGGCACCTGGGGCTGCCTTTAAAGGCTTTGCTGGTCCATGAAAACTGTTGCAACTTAAGCACCTGACACCAAACCCTGCCCTGGAGCGATTCTGTTACTAATTTGTTACTTTGTTACACATGGGTCCTCACGTTAAAAAAAAAAATAAAAAAGTGCGGCTTATATTCTGGTGCGGCTTATATATGGACAAATCCTGTGGGCTACCTGGTTGTGCGGCTACAATCAGGTGCGGTTTATAATTGTGAAATTACTGTACTTTTAAAAGAAAATTTACATTTTTCCTGGAAGAAAATTACTTTACTTTACTTTGCTTCACAGTTGGAGTTACAAGGCTGGAAAATGTTGCCACATCAGTTAGAGGTGGAGAAAACTAGGATAGAAACTTTCTGAGTCACTGTCAGAACTAGGATGAAATGCATGGTCTTTGCTGTATATCTTTATATATTCCTTTAGCATATTGTATCACCCCTCACTGTTTTCCTCACTGTTCATGCTTTTGATCAGAGGCTAAATAGGAAAACTATCAACTTAATTGCTGACATCTGGCCAGCAGCAAGGTAGGAACTTGCAGAAGTGCTCCTTCATTAGTGCAGCCAGTAACAGTTTCCTCAGAGCTGCTAATTAGTCTAGAGAATAAACTACAGCCGTAGGTTTTGGAGGCCCCCAGGGCCACGGCTGGTGACTGTCAGACATCAGTTTTTCATTTTCCAAGACATACCATATCAGCAAAATTGGTGAAAATGAGAGAAGGTGGTAGGGACAGGAGGACACAGTGATGCTCTTTCTTCAATGAATGTGAAGACTAGTATGTTTGGGTGAACAGAGGTGCTTGTTAACACAGTGTTAACAAATTCTGCTGCCAAGGAAAAAAGAACAATCTGTTCATCGTGCCTGTAGTTATCAGGGCATGATGAACTACAACAAAGTTGTTATTAGGGAATCTGTTGTGGGAGTGAAGCTAGTGAAGTAATCAAATGGATTCCCAGAGCTCTGAAGCATTCCATCTTAGGTGTCTTGAAATATCAGGTAAAGAGATTTTATGGGGTGTAGTGGGTCCCCTGTTGGTAACAAGATGGTCTCGCCGACTTCTTGGAGTACATGACTAGCCTTGAGAAAATCAGGAAGACAAAAAACTGAAAAGGGAAAATGGTGGTTTCTAAAGAAGATGGAGAGATTTCAAGTATTAATCAGCAGTGGTTACTTAGGTCTTGGAGGGACAAACAATAATGTAGTTTACAGCATCTTCTTAAAATGCACAATATTCCCAAAACCCCCAAAATGTATGAGAATATACTCTTGATGGCAGTGGGGAAAAGTGAAGGGAACAAAAATCAGTCATGCTTAGATATTAGCCAGCTGAACTTTGAGAAAGTAGAAAGCAAATAGTGTATTGTGAAATAGGGATGTTTTTCATGGGATGGTATGTAAAATAAGTACTAAGAGAACCAAATTTTCTCCCTTAGTCAATGGTTTTCTATGTAGTTAGAAATACATCAACAAGAGCAGGAAACATTAGTTTTAACTCTTTTTTTTTTTTTTTTAATTTTTCAGAATATAGTGAGGAGGAGCCCCACTTGCTGTTTGTTTCAGCCTCAGACAAGCTTCCATGAAATCCAACTAACTTTAGCAAACAATTATAAAGACTAAAGGCCTCAAGGAAAATTTCTTGTGTGTTCTGTAAACATCTGGTTGCCATTTTCAATTACAAGGACCAACCCACTGAAGGAAGCAGTTTAGTTTTTTTGGAACAGAAATGGGACACTGGGCTTTTTGTTCTTTTTCATAGTGGAGAGTAAAGGAAATGTCAGGAATAGAGAGGTCACTAGATGCTCAGCTTTTGTAAATACAAAAGTCTCTGAGAAAATTAAAGTAAATTGAAATCAGGTTCTGAAAGTGTAAACAATCCTGTGGAGGTGAGGTTAAATAAGCAGGACTGGAGATCCTAGCATGCCAGCAAAAGCACAAGATCATTCTATTATAAGTAAGTAATTTAAAATACTGTACAAAATAATAATGGTGGAGCTAGCCACAGAAATATTTTGTGGGTTACCAGACAAATACATATGTATAATCAAATTTAACAGATGTAACTTCTCTTCCCCAAATCCTTTTGGTTAACTGTTGGTACAAATATATAACCAACAGTATACAAAACTGGTTGGTTTCCTATATCCTAATGCAAAATATATGTTGTGTGAGTCCTGATCTAAGTTTTGACAAATAAAACACTCATTTTAGAAACACTTCTTTGTATGCTGACAAACAAGAAGCTTCCTAAACAAGCTAAATAGGTAGAAATGTGATCTTCAGAACATACTGAGTTACAAGCATGCAACAGATTTAATCTGCTCCCATAACATGGAAGCTCATTTAGTTTTGGGAAGGAAATGCATATTAGAAGTATACCTTATCTTGATCACTTTTTAGTTTTACTTTTGGCAATTAATCTCATGCCACACACATCATTGGTTTCACTACAAGACCAAAGTTTCTGACATACACAAATGAATTCTGCTCTCTAATGTGATGTTGTGGTTACATGTTAGAAAATCCATATGCATCATTTATTTTTCTGAACAATACGTATTCTTCTTCCTAATCACTAGCAGAACATGTTCATGTTTTGTAGAAGAGCACACGAACGATTTCTTTGTATTTCTAAAATAAACCCTCTGTAAGATTGTACTGAATCCTCTGTTTCAAATGCACTCTTTTAATTTAGAAAGTGAAATTCTTTATTTGTTTATAACAAAAGTATAAGGACATTGAGCTTTGCCAGGTAAAACCAAAATATTTAGTCCTAAATGTACCAAACATATATTTCTCTGAATATTCTCTTTTGTTTTTTAAACAAAACATACAATCCTGTGGAGAATGGTATTTAAGGGGCTGACTTAGAGATTACAATAATTAAAATGATACACTCTGATTACACAGTGAGCTAAAATTAAAACTTTCACTGGAATAAACTATGTCACGTTAACAGAATCTGAAAAACACCAGTGTCCAGGAAGATCCACATGTTGGCCAAAGGAAAGCAGCAAAGTGCACAGCTACCGAACTTAAATAAATACAAGGGATTTAGGCATCAGTATGCCAGCTTTGTAATGTGCTAGTAGCATGCAAATCCTGTAAAAGAGGTTGAGGCAATTTTTTGTAATTGTAGTGTGTCGGACAAAAAGGTAACAGCATACAGTTTCTTTTTTAAGTATTTTTAAAATGCTTCCCTTTAAGAAATGAATCCTGGCTCTGATAGGGTTCAAGCAGAGACTCTGGTTTATAAATATATATGTCTGTTCCTAAATGTCAGATAATTGTCTGCTAATATAGGTGCTGGGAGAATGTGAGTCAGTCTAGCCAGAAGCCTGTCACCATCCTGCCAGAGCACACTCTGTAAGGGATTGTTGGTTGGGACTGCTCAGTAATTTGGCTGCTGGAAGCTGTGGACCCTTTTTGATGTAGTCACTGGCTCTGAGCCCTGGTCAGCTGTGTGAAGTGTGCTGCTGCCTTTCATCACTGCTCCCATTTTCGGTAGTGGCATTATATACCACTGAAACTTTTTTTTTTTTTTTTAAACTTTGGCTGCCATTACTTTTATTGGTTCAGGCAGCAGAAAGCCTATACACTGTGTATGCCTTCATTGTAATTTGCAGCCAGCCCACGCCATTCCTAGGTTCAGATTCCAACTTTCTCCAGCTGCATCCACTTTCAGCTGACAGCTCTTTTGAATGCTGCATCCCAAAGCCACCCCAGACATCAAAAGTGCAGTAGCCACCCACTGTTTAGAACATGTTTCTGAAAATTTCACACAACGTGTTGTTGTTATGCTGCTTATCTTACATCAAAAGGGAACCTTTTCTTCGTGAGGCAAATGATTATTCTGCCCTTCTGATGTTCATTGCACTTCCTCAGAGTTGATTTTTCAGTGTAACATGGAATACTTTTTTACTCAGCCCCTGAGGTTGTCCATTTGGAGGTAATCCTAGTTTGCACAGATGTCAAAGAGAATAGAGGCTCCTCTGACATACTCAGAAATTGAAACTATTTCTCAGTTTCAAGTTAGTCATAAGTGTTTCTATAACAAGATTATTGTTGTTGTAATGATTTTGTTTCTGACATTTGTGGTAGTGCTTTCAAAAATAAATATTTAGCTATAAAAAGGATTTTCAGTTTTAATTTATGGCAACTACTAAAACCTTATATAGAGAGAGTGCTTACAGAGTGTTCTTCTGTGTTTAGTAAATGCAAGAAGAATTTGGCAGAACCACAGTTATTTTAGATCTGATAGAAAACAGTTCAGTTGATCTGTTTATTGAAGAAGGACTTTTTGGTATAAAATGGAGAATGAAGACATGATCTTTTTTTATTTGGAAGGAAGCAAGTTCACTACAATTTTTTCCTCAGTAGGTAAAATAGAAAACACATCAGCATATCAAAGTATTGTTCAACAGGCTGATAGATAAAATAAGATCTACCTATTTTAGAGCAAATCAAGAAGCATTTGTCTGTCTAAATGAGAATTAGGCATTTAAATATCTTTTTCCCATTTGGCTTCAGGAAGAGTATAAAACAATTTCTCAATTCAGGTTTTACAGCCACAATGAGGCCAAGTATCAGTGAAGCTTGTCTTGAAGTCATTTTTCAACAAAAAATAATTGAGGTAATTTTCTATAAAGATGGGGCTGAAGTCAAGAACTTTAAATTCATAGAGTTTGACATGTAAGCCCTATTTTCCCTAGGAATGTAGTGTTAGGGTTTTAAACAAAGCTCTGAGGGTAAAAAAAAGAGAAGTATTCAGGAAAGTACTAGCTCAGAAGATAACTGTAGACTAGTTAGGTTGCCTTTTTTTATGACAGGGTAATACGTGAAGTAGGAGAAAGCATCAGGTTTTCTTCCTTTCCCCAGCTCATGGCAATATGATTTACACCCCAGATATTATAGTGCACGGTTTTTTTTGCAAATCTGAAAATGTGAAGGTATCTGTTGAACTTCAAATTTGAGGTCTGACCCTACATTTCTTGAAAATATTTGCAGAGATAATTTTAAGGTCTACTTTAGAATCCATATTTTATGTATGCTCTACACAGCAGTCCAGATATCTATCATGGACTTCCACTACCCCATGGCACGCCAGGTGATTAGAAGTGAAAGGCAGCATAGTGACACATAGAAACCAGTAACTGTGAAGTACAGCTAGAAACCCTTACATTCGGCATGATTTACAGTAATTTCACGATTATAAGCCGCACCTTTTTCATTGAAGAATCCAGCCTACCCCAGCAGTGCAGCTAATCATCAGGTGCAGCTTATTTATGGACAAATCCCAGTGAAATGCCAACTCAGAAGTGAGAGCTGGCCGGGGAGGGTGCCTGGGGCTGCCTTTAAAGGCTTGGCTGGTCTATGAAAACTGTTTGCAACTTGAGCACCTGACACCAAACCCCGCGCTGGCACGATTCTGTTACTAAGTCGTTACTTTGTCGCACATGGATCCTTGCTTAAAAAAAAAACAAAAAACCAAAAAAAACCCCAGCTTATAATCAGGTGTGGCTTATAATTGTCAAATTACTGTAATTATTGCATTACTGTCTTCTGCAGTTTTGTCTAACTCATAAATAAAATGGGTCAATTCTAAGGACAAGTGATGCAGGATGATTCATGTCCATGTATCTAAACCCTTTTCCGCTGACTGAGGGTAGTCTGCTTTTTGCTGAATTTTAGGAACTGTCGCTGGCTTCGACTGTCTCTTGGGGCATTTCATGGCCACCCAGGGAGAAGAAAACAAACACAGTAGATGATTGCAGGCCAGTGGTTGAGCCTGGGTCCTGACACTGTGTAGTTTAACCATTGCCTTTATTCCCAAGCTTCTTTTTTCAGTATGGTTTTAAGTGTCCTGGGTATTACAGAATCTGGCACATTAACAATGAGTGGTATAGGTTCCTGAGTGCTGCAATTGCAGCGATCAAGGTCTGCAATTTGGATGTTAAAATACATTTTTTCATTTCTTGCAAATGTGATTATTATTTTAACATCATTATTTTAATGTTGTAATTGGTATCCTCATTCATTGTAATTGGAATGAGACAGGACATTTAGACACTTGCTCCTTAGCTGCTTATCCTGAGGTTGCTATATATCCGTAGAAGGGAAGAGGCTGTTTTCTCAGCTCTAGCTCAATTTCTGCCTTTTAAAGTCAATGATGAATTCTCATTAGTGCCATCATTCAGAGTGCTTCTCAGCTCAGGTACCTCATGTGCTGTTGCAAAGAGTGGGAGTGGTAGAAATGTTGGGGTGAAATGCAGCATGGAAACTAATCACAAGCTGGCAATTTGATTTCCTTGGGCAGAACTCCTTCTCCCTAGAAATGACTTTCTAATTGAATCTTCTTTCCAGCCATCAGTTCTTTCTGTTTTTTGCAGGTGCTCTTCTAAAACCTCAGATTCTTCCTCATAAATATAGCAAGATCTGCAGGTTTTGCAATAATCATAGTGGAGAAGGTGCCTCAGTACCCACTTGTTCTTATTGTTAAGTTCTATGTACACATTCAAGTTAAGATGTGCTTCCACAAGGTCCACAAGGTACTTTGGGGTTCCTGTTCGCTCATCAGGTTCAGCACTGTGGTGGATTCTCCCCAGGGACATCTTGAGGATACCAGGACAGGGGCTTGTGTCCTTCCAAGAGGGTTGCTGGGGTTACCTCACCCAGCACTGTGCCTCTGTGTTCCTTGTGTAAGTGCATGTGCTTAAGAGAGTAGAGTATTTTGTGGGCAGATGCCCTTCCTGCAATGTCCCTGGGAGCAGATGGAGCAGGGTGCTATTTAAATTCTTCCACCTGCTGCAGTTCCTCTGGGCTCCATTGCGCAACCAGGTCCCTCCCTGCATGTCTTAGCAGCATGATCCTTCTTCCCACATGCAAGTTCTCTCCTTCCAGTTTTCACCTGGTTCTCCTGCCAATCTACTCTCAGTAGCCTGTGTCTAATATTTCTCAATACTTTTTGTCAGGCAATTTCCATCTCTACCTTCAGAGAAGGCAAGAAAACACCTACACAGATGGATTTAGCAGAGCTTTGGTGGATCTGTGACATCTGTGCTTTAACTAGGTACCAAGTGCTTCCATCCCACTAGAAGTTAAGTCTCAGTCCCACAATATGTAGGTGAGAAACATATATAGCAGCTCTGACTGTTGCAGCTTATGTTGTGTATTAAATACACATGAAATAAGAACTCCAGCATTGCGGAGCATTTGGCGTTGTAAGTTATTTTAGCTTGCATACAAGAAGGACATACTATATTGGATTATCAGGAGCTTTTGGTTCCACTGAGACTTGCTGTGCAGAAAATACTCACATGTGGAGAACATACCAGAGTAATCTGAATATTCATCCAAAGCATGATGAATAAGCACAGAAGTGGAATAACAGACTTGAGTGTTTGAATTTCTCCAGTGTGTTTGTCATTGGGTCAGAACTGCATATTTTCCTTTTATTTGCTATTGAACTCTACTACAGCTCAGAAAGTATTTTGACAGCATGCTTTCATACCTTGAGTTGACAGGTTATGCCATGATAAAACCTATAGGTTGTTAGAGTTGCAATCTGTAATAAACTCAATGGAAAATTATTCTTAGCCTGACAGTCTTTCCTGGGTAGACTGAGAACTATGTAATGCACCTGCCTTACAATACTGCAGTATTCTTATCCCCATGTCAGACTAATACGATTCCTGAATGTACTTTTATTTCCAATATTTGGCCCATCCTCCGTTGCACAGAAAAATATATGGATATTGTTTAATAATACTGCAATTAAGTTTTTTTTGTTCCTTTTGTTGTCTTACCGACAGTTATCTGCAAATTGAAAACCCAACTTTAAAATATTTGCTGCAGGCCTGAAAATTCTTTCTAGGTTGTCTGTTATAGTATGGTAATTGACTGATTGAAGAAAGGATTGTTAATCTATTGCATGACTGAATGTGATGTAAACAGAGAAAGGATTGTCCTGCATGTTCTCCATTCTTGTACTTATGCCTGCAACAAATTTCTTTTGCTTCTTTGGAGAAAGTCATCTACCTTGTATTATCAATTGTACCTTGTATTATCAATTGTACCTTGTATTATCAATTGCTCCATTAAGGAAGATGGTAACTCTTTGACTTGGTAGCTAGGTCTAAGGCAGTTTTAAAGTTTGAGACCAGGTGGAGAAATTAAAATATCTTTGCACGTTTGAGAATATTTCCGATAGAAGCAGGTAGCTCTTGGCTTGTTATGCTCATTTTTTACTTCTAAGATTTGCCTTTGGATTGAAAAGGAAAGCAGACTTGAAACCTGCTCCTGATATAAATAAAGAGTAATAAAATAATTCTTTCAGGCAAGAATGGAAGCATTATGCTTCTCTATTTGTATTTAGATCCAATATACCTCCACAGCACTTCCAGAAGATAGTCAACTATTACTCTGTTTTTATGAGAGGCACTGAAAAAAACTTCAAATGCCTATTTCATTGCCCAAATTCTGAACTGAGATGTGACTGTGCATTTTTGAACATAGGGCAATGTTTTGTGCTAAGCTGTTCAGAGACAGATGAACTGTCTTTGGAATTAAACTGGTTCTATTTGGTTCACACCAGCGTCTCCTCTACAGAGAATGCCTCCCTTGACACTTCAAATCCTCTTAGTTAGGGAGTAGTTGAGCCAAAAAAAAATTCTGATCATCCTCAAGGGGAGTGAGTAGTGACTGTCCTCAGGATTCCTTCAGCCTTTCCCTGGCAGCCACACAGCAACTGCACAAAGTATTTTGTGAATGAATTGACTGTGTCCAACCATCTCAGCTTCATATGTAGCGTAGGGTATTTTTTAACACTTAAAATACTCCAGTGCGATTAATGTGACAATAGATCTTAGCCTAATTTGTCCAGCTAAGCTAGTGGTTGTGGGGCTATGTGTTATGGCAGAGTACAGTCAGTCTGAACACACTCTGAAATTGTGGAAGATTTGCATATGGGCAGGTGAATAGCTGCTTTCCTAAACAGTTCAGAAAATATTAGAAACCTCACCAAATTGTCCAGTGAAATGATAATTTTGTCATTGATGTCATAGTGAATCCACATTGGTAATATCCTGTGACCATCGAGGATCACACCAAAAGAGGAATTAAAATGCTTCCAATAACTACTGTTTTAAGGAGAAAATTCTTGAACACCTCTGTGTGAGACGTTCCTTTAGGGAAAGTCTTACAAATGAAACAGCGATATCAAAAGCTTGCAAGCGGATGTGTCATTAACAAAGAAAAACTATTCAGTCCAACAAGCAGCAGTCTGATATTTGCACAACAAGACAGCCAAACTGCCGTAACCAGAAATAGGCTTCAAAGGATATTTTCCCCTGAAGTGTTATCTGTGAAGCTCAGATCTTCAGAGGTGTAGAATTCCCACATCCCCAGACCCCATCAGGCAGCTTGTCTTTTGCTGCTGCCCTCTGAGATGCTGAAGAGTGTAAAATTCAGTCTAGGATCCAGAGGCATTCAGTGAGGCAGAAGTTATGTCTTTCAGACATCTGTTAGCACTTCCACTTTAAACTCTTGGCTAGCAAACTATTGGCTCTTATAAATTGGCTGCATGGCAGGTATGAAGCTGAGCATATTCCTCTGTCCAGTTTAAAGTAGGATTTGTGCACAAACAGCTACTTCCATATGTACGTGCTTCCTCACTTGACTCAGTACAATCTGTGCTCCCTCCATTACCATGCAGGAGCAGAGGAGGTTGACTGTTTTTTCCTTGTGTGCTGTGAGGACTCATGACTCACAAAGCTGAAACTTACATTCATCTAAAACTTACACACTTTTTTTTATAGATCAGGATTACAACATGCTGTAACTGGATACAGTTGAATGGATCAATATGTAAACAATAGCTTTTCCTGAAAATTTTCTCTTCACATCCATGCAGCTTCAAGGTGCCTGAAAATATATTTCAAGTAGAGTTGACACGAATTTCTCTTAAAAAAGGATCCTGTACAAACCTCAGGATCTCCCTTAGCAGGAGTTCTATAGCCTCCTTAGAGTACGGTATTCCAGTACTTGATACATGTGTTTAGAAACTGTTCTTTATATATCCCTTGCTGCAAATTAAAATGCTTACTTTGTGTCCTGTCTCTAGTGATTAAAGAGACAACTTATTTTGGATGTGTAAAAATTTATTATGGGATGTTGCGGTTTAACTCCAGCCATCAGCAAAGAACCACCCAGCTGCTCGCTCATCTCCCCCTGCTGGGAAGAGGGGGAGAATCAGAAAGGTAAAAGTGAGAAAACTCTTGAATTGAGATAGACAGTTTAGTCGAGAATGCAAAAGCTGTGTCTGCAAGCAAAGCAAAACAAGGAATTAATTCATCAGTTGCCACGAGCAGTGTTCAGCCATCCCCAGGATGGGAGCTTCATAATGGATGGAACCAAACCATTAGTTGGGCAGACAAATGCCATCATTCTGAATGTGTCATTTCCTCCTGCTCCCTTCTTCCTTCTTCCCCCAGCTTTTGCTGCTGAGCACAGCATCATATGGTATGAAATATCCTTTTGGCCAGTTGGGGTCAGCTGTCCTAGCTGTGACCATCCCACCTTCCTTGCTGCAGGTCAGAGCGAGACACCGAGAAGGCTCTGACACCCAGAAATAGTTATAACAGTGGTGTTTTGTAAACTGGTTTGGTATCAAGTCAGACATCAGTGTGTAAGTTGCTAGACAAAGGATTGACTCCATCCAAGTCAGCCTCTGTAGGAGGTCTTCCAAAATCTATGTCCTTTGTCTAACCCCCTATTGAAACCATGGGGAGACTGGGAAACGGTGCTGCTGGAAAGGTATGACCAGCAGAAAATGAAGTGGAAGGATTAATTCTGATCATTGTTACAACCATAATCCTCATAAACAGGTTTGGTTACAATTCTTGATGTCTGCTACTATTTAGAATTCTGTGGGGAATTGATGTGGAATAAATTAAAACTGAAATTTTAAAGGCGTGGATTCAACTATTTCAGCATTGATAAATACTTGCCAACAGCTGAAGAGTTATTATATTTGCTTTGATGGTTTGGAATTTTTTTTTGTTTTCTTTTGGTTTTTGATGTTTTGGGTTTTTTTGTGTGGTTTTTTGGTTTGTTTGTTTGGTTGGTTTTTGACAACAATATTGTATTTTTAGCTCACTTGTCGTTTACAAATTTGGTCCTTCTCTGCAGTAGTTCTCTATGGCAAATTTTACTTCTCCATATGATTTCTTCTAAGGAACTGTGGCACTTTTAACTTGTTTTGAATTTCCTTGCATTGAATCTGGACCAATTATCAGAATTATTTTGAATTCTGACCATTCTTTGCAAAGTCCTTATACTTATTTTCAATTTGATGTCACTTGCTGTTTATAAATGCACTTATTATTCCATCATTCAATTTGTTACCAAAAAGATTGATCACAACTGAATGTACAGTGGACTATCTTTGAGTGTCAGTGCAGTATCAAACCCCACTTTGATAGTGGATTAGACTTCATTTTTTTAAATAGCTGTGTAGTCATCTCATAGGTATATTATGTGGAAACAATGTCAAAAGATTTACTGAAGTCAAATGGTTTCATTGCTAATATGTGCTTTGTTCAGTAAATCGGTTACTCTGATTTCTGTTTGCTGGATCAGTTACTCTGTCAGAAGAAAATAAATACTTTTGTGTAATATGTTTTTGACAAATGCTGGCAGTTTCTTCTTGTCTTCTTTTCCTCTAGTGCTCATAAACTGATTAATTTCAAGGTATTGGTGTGAGAAAATGCAAAATTACAAATTGACTTGAGATTAAAATAAAAATAAATCCAAGTGGTTTTTTTTCCTCCCCAGAAGAAATGAAATACGGGAAGATAGACATGCAAGATGAAAAATTTATTTGATTTTCAGAGTTCTTTAATTTCAAAATTCAGGATAAAAACAGTAATACTGCAGAATAAAATTTCAGCCTAGGGTAATGAATTGGAACTTAGTAATTTGATTAAATTAATTAATATATGCCGAAGAGATTAAAAATTCCAGAGGTGCATGTATCTAACAGTTTTCTTTCAAAATTTAGCCTCCAATGCCAGAGCTCATGGGAAAAACGTGATCATTTCAATGACTGGAATAAAGTCACTTTTCTTTAGAAATCACCTTCAGAAATTCTTGAAGTTTATCTATAAACCTGAAACTCCATTAAATCCTTCAGTCTCATTTGGTTTCTGTTAACTTTCGTCTATTATATCAGAATACAAAAACTCTCTGCAAAATATTGTTATGGAAAAAAATGTTTTTCTTGGTGTCTTCATTGCCATTTCCTCTGCTGCTAAAAAACATCTTTGCTTTTCTCCCTAGACTGTTATCTTTTAAATTATTTTTTCCACGTTAGCTATTTTAATTATTTCAAATGATGAATCTGTGTCAAAGCCAATGAGAACAGTGCTATCTCGTTGAAAATTAGAACTTGTATATTACATCAACTTTCAGTTGAAGATTATTGCTCTCTGAATTGAATAGCATGTCCTTTGACTCATTCGAACAAAGGTGATCACTTCTATGAAATCATGCTGTACTACTATTAATTGAAGTAGAAACTCAGATTGATATTCTTAGGTAAACATGAGATACACATTGCAGTTACAAATACTTTTTGAGATGGGACTGGATGACAGCTCCAAAGACTGCAGGAGGTGAGAAACTAAGAGCTGGCAAAAGACAGGTGAATAAAAGCATCATGCTGCCAGCATGTATCCACTTAAAGCTCACTTTGCCTGCAGAGATATAATTCTGCAGATGAACATTCGTTGTGTATACAAGGCCTTAATTAGCAGGCTGAACTAAACTGGCTTGATTTGAGAAGATATTCAGAAAGCAGGCGAACATGCAATTGCATATTCTCATCTTGTTACCACTCTTTTACTTGTCCAAGCGCAAAATAATACAAAGAGTAGTGAGTATCTCCATAAGGTGTGATTTCATACTGTCTAAGTGATCTATAGGACCTGTATGTTGAGGTCTACTGGCTTGCTGAATAAAGCAAACAGGACTTCCATAACTAGAGAAAAAGTTCATTCTATGGGAAAAGCTTAATGCAAATTGCTAGCAATTAAATTGTTCAGATATGAAGCATTCTTTTTAACTTTCCCTTTCAAATGTCCTATAAAAGTCTGCTTATGGTTTGAAGTCTGCGGGAAACCCGCAAAACAGTGTGTACACTGGAAATGAAATATTATGGACATTATTAAGTCTTCTTAATTAAAGTCTATGGAAACATTTTGAAACATGAGTCCTTCCATGCAGATGGTATTTATCATTACTATCACTTTTGTTCTTTCTCTTTTACTGTAGAATGTTTTAGCTCACATGTATTTTGCTTTACTTTAGTGGAAGGGACCTTTGGTCCTTTGTGTGGCCCATGTGATGTTGTTGGAATACTAATAAGAGGGGCGCTTTTTTCCCTGAGATATCATTCTGCTATAATTAAATATGCTGAAGGAAGACAGATAGTTGGTTTCCTGATCATAGATGTTCATTTTCCACAAAAAGTTAAGCTCTGGAAGGAGTGACATGGGCAGATTTAAGGCAAAATGGATTCCTAGAGGAGCCGGTTCTAGAACTACGTACCTGTTGTAACCCATGACTTTTTTGGTTTTGTTTTCCAATAATGCTTTTTCAGGTAGAGTTTATGAGGAATGTATTGATACATTTAAATAGAAGTCACTGGTCTGTCAGCTTGAATCTTAGAGACAGCACTAGGTGTACGCTGTTTTTCTCATAGGAAGTTTCCTGACTTCTATAAATAGACATGTTTCAGTTCTGATTGTTCTGTACTGAAATAACTGGCTAGAGGTTTAATTACTCTGAGTAGAAAACACAAGTAATGGCAGGCATTCAAGCTCTCCTGAACTATTCTGCTTCCTGCGAACTGGCTCAGAAGCACACCAGATCTGAGGATACATTTTCCTTTCCTTTCCTTTCCTTTCCTTTCCTTTCCTTTCCTTTCCTTTC
>VRYO01001878.1:30371913-30391371 GCA_009812075.1 Sialia sialis
ATGTCCCATTTAATCACTTTCAGGGCCCAGCCTGTGCCATGCACAGCTGTTTTCTCTATCCATGCAAAAAATTGTTCCTTTTTTTAAGTAGTACTTTTGCCATATACCTTCCTTCTTTGTTTCTGTTTATTAGTGTCACTAGTGCAGAGACTTTATGAGTGTCTGCCAGCCTCGTGCGCTCCCATGATCTCCTGCTGGGCCAGCCAGCAGCATTAATCACACAGAAGGTCTTGGGATAGGCATGAGCCTAATGAAATTGTATGGTAGGGAGAGCCAAGGCAGTCCAGCTGTGTGACTGTGCTCCCACTCTGTGATATGTTTATGTTCTGGTGCTAACTCTGTGCTAACTTTCTTTTCCTGCTGCCTGTCTGCAGTGTCCTTGGGTTACTCTGGAGTCAGCATGAAAGGTTATGACCTGAGGGTGCAAAGCAAGGCACAGCAGAGCTGCCTGTGGAAGAGAGAAGTTATAGATCAAATTTATTTTCTGTTGTAACAATTCTATATCTCCGAGACAGGAACCTAATTTTATATAGAGAGATGCATTTCTTTTGGCAGCTGGCCCATATAAATATTTGTACACCAGTTTTGATCAGGTTTGTGCCTATTCCCTTTGTGCTATTGAAGTTAATAAGAGCCTCAAGAGTGGCCAATAAAACCAGACCAGCATCTGATTTTTTACACTTAATTTGATTATAAATGATGTGGGGCAGGAATTTTGTTGGTTTTATAGCAGTGTCAAATCTCAGCTCGGTAAGAACAGCAACATAACAGCAAATATTAGTAGTTTGAAAAGAAGTGGCTAAATTAGTTAATTACTTGGCATATAATCTTCTGTATTCTGCCCTGTTACTAGTACTGAATTGTGGCTCTAATGATGCACAATCAGCCAGCATTTTCACTGGGCTGCTTTTTCCAAAGTTTTATAGCTTATTTGTGTAATTAAGTTCTAGTATGAAGAGTGCACACAGAAGAAGCAGCCTTTCTGTAAAATATTGGAAAAAAATTTGGAAAAAACCTTCAGCTTTAACTCTTAGGATGCTTTAGGAATAGACACGAACACTGTACTTACTATTGTAAATACTGTTTTTCATGCACCTGCTAAACAGAGAGGCAAAAAACATGGTAAGTGATTAATCTAAACTGAAGCTGTATTTGTTGATGTTTCTAAAGGGAAAAAATAATCAGCATCATACAAATGTAGCACTGTCATAGTTTTATCTTTTTAACTCTGAAACTTCACAATGAATTTCAGTGCATTTGAACTCATGGTTTAAATAATTTACCTCTAGATCTGTTTTATTATAAATGGTTTGGTTTTTAGTACTAAACTTATTTAGGATAGTTTAAACTTCCAGAAATGACAAGTAGTTTGACATTTCTTAATTCTAAATATCCAGTGTGTTGCCTTGAGATCAAGTGTATTACAGAGGGTGGGATCACTGCATTTTTTTATTGTGAAAAGATTTTAAGGGCAGCTGAATCAGAAGTCAGCAGCAGGCAGGATACTGGACTTGCATCAGTGATGACATCACAAATAAACCTTGTAACATATATTAAGACCATCACATATTACATTTCAATCAAGAAACCATATTCCAGTGAACTCAATGCAGATTTTTCTGGGACTTTACTGGGGGCCAGGATTGCCCCTAGTGTTTCTAGTTTACTTGAAATATTCATCATCTACTTTGAGTTTCACAGCCACTCTTTTCTAAGTGCCTAAGTCATAAAATGAGTGCTAAAGGTTCTTTCTCTTTCTTTAGCAACCTCAGGGCATAATGTGTAAGCCATAGTACATTAGTAGTCTTTGTTTCAATATTTTCATACAAAAATCAAATGAGTAACAGGAGGTGATTGAATGGGATAGATCTGCTTTCTGTGACAAGACTCAAGGCATATAGTGGCAGTAGTTCAAGTGAAATAATCTATCCTCCAAAATCAACCCTGAAAAATGGAAAAAAAAATGCATTTTCAATGCTAATTGATTTCACAGTTATGCAGCTTAGAGCAGGTTGTTATACCTGATTGAACCAAAGATTACTATGCTTTATTTTGACCTAAATTCCTTGTCCTGGAGGACTCAGAAATCTGCCTAAGAATCTCTGAAAGCTTTTTGGGCATCTCCTGATGTGGATCAATCTTTACAGCTGTGAAACACACCTTTCCAACCTTCAGAGGCTGGAAAATTGCCCAGCTGTAAATTCTAGAAGAGTACCAGGTTGTAGCAATACAGCTTGCCTGGTCTGTATCACAGAGAAGCTCTCTGTGCTCCACCAGCCCACACCAGTAAGGAAAATGGATGATCCCAGAACAAAATGCAATATGGAGTTCTTCTAACTCACTGACGTGCCTTGGAATGCAAACCTGCAAGGCTGGCAAAGTGTACCTGTTATCAGTAGTTCCTGAATATTGTACCGTAGAAACTGCTGACAATGGCACATGAAGTGCCATTCTTTTTTTTTTTTTTTTTCATGTCAGAGAATTGAGGCTCCTGCTGGAAACAGACTACCACAATGAAAATCTAGGAAGACATTCATAAGGCTTCTATGCACATGGAAAGGTTGCTGTACAGTTTCAGCATCAATATACTTTAAGGTTCTAAAGCAATGTTTTTCCTGCTAAAAAGAAAACCAATTAGATAAATACCTTGGAAGTACAGATATGCTGGATTTACAATTTCATTTTATGAAACAAATCAACAATATGTTGGGCTCAGAAAAAAGCAGAGCACTTGTTACATTTCATTCAGTCTCTAGCTTTTTGCTTCATTAAATAACCAGGAGCTCCCAAGGTGACTCAATTGCTCTTGAAATGTTTGTAACAGATCTAACAGTGGATGGGCACTTGAGAAACAAAATGACCTTTTTCTCACAAACGATAGGCTTAATTGTTCCTTGCTTCATGTTTGAAGTGTGCAAAATATGTAATATTATAATGTAATATAAAAAAGTCTATTTGATCTTGCACAAAGTTAAGAAATTAACTAAAAAACCCATATGGGTTTTTTTTCAATGGCACCATTCCAGAGATGTCAGCATCAGAAAACTTCTTCAAACCAGAATTTCAAGGAAATGAAGCTTTGTATTTTTTTCAAAGTGAAAGCAGGTATCCAGCCATAGGCCTTTTGCTTTACATTGGCACATCAAAAATGGCAGCAGCAAAAAGTACTTGTGGCAAAGCCTGAAGCTGCTCTTCAGGAAAAATAACACTTTGTGTAACATTTCCATTACTGCATAGCCACTGTAAAAAGAAAAACCATCTTCTTTTGTCTGTTTTTTCCCCTTTGATATTTAGAGTCTGCTGCAAAAATTACTATTTACAAATTACAAAATACGATTTGTAATTTTGAAAGAGGAGGTGTAGTCTGGAAATGGTATTAGGGTGCTGGAACTCTTTCTAACTTGGTTTCCCAAGCTGTCTGACACATTAATTGCTGAACCTGCTTCACCTCTTCCACTAAAAAATGTTGATGTTGTTTACGTACTTCAAGAGGACTGCTTAATTCACAACAGCTCATAGAGTGATTTCAAGATGGAAAAACATGGCAATTACTGCAAACAGTAAAGGCACTGCAGGCTAATTTTCATTGATGATAAAGCTGATTAACAAATACACAGCTCTAATAAACACTGTTACTGCTTTTGAGTGCTGGAGAAGGTGAAGAGTTGATGAGAACTGATGCAGCTGAGTGTGCTCAGTTCAACACTTCTGCTGTTTCTTTATTATTCTGATAATTGTGTTCATTGATTACTAGGAGTAGATTTACCAAAGTGAGGAACTCTCACTCCCTCTTAACTCTGCCTGATGGTGTTCATGCTCTGTGTCATCTCAAAGGAGTAAGCACCTAGTGACAGTCTCACTTCTTCCTAGAGCCCCCTTATGATGGACTGTCGCCCTGAGGGATGCCAACACAAAACCAATAAAGGGGTGTAAGGCACCATACAAATGAAAAGCTTTATAGAAGAGGCATAATTTATGAGCACTGCACTTTTTTAGTTTTCAATGCTAATCATCAGCATCCTGAAATTTGTTTTACCTTCTCTTCCTTAAGACATTGCAGCTGATTTTGTTTGTTGGTTTGTTGGTTGGTTGATTGGTTAAGGTGGGGGGGATGTGAGTGGTTTTGGTTAGATTTGTTGGGTTGTTTTTTATTAAGTTGAGGCACTTTGCAATGAATTAGGGCAATGCTAAGGATTTCTACCCTGTAGTTTGAGAATTCCAGGACAGTTGTGTTTTTCATTTGTGCTTACCCATTTGTTTTACTTTGTTGTATCCAGTTCCAAGAAATTATCTACTGGGTAGTAAAAAATGAATTAATGTCAAAGTAATCTCTTTTCTTTCCCTGAAACAACTAAAATTCTCATTTAAGAGGGATAAATACAGGTACACAAACCTCATCTCATTATTTTCAAACTCTGTCTTGTGAGTTGTTACTTATTGCTTTAGCAACACAATTAGAAACATGTTTTTAAAAGGAAAAGACATATCGCTTTCTCTTGTGTAATGGTCTGTATAGCACTTCTCTGCTACGTTATTATTTTCAGTAAAATGTTTACTTTCTTTTAAGTAGTTAAAGTGATGCATAGGAGTAGTTACATGGGATCATTGCTAATTGCCATGGTGAAATGACATTGTCTATCCACAGGGTAAAAATTGCCGTAGTAAAATGCCCTTGTGTCTTTACATGAAGACATATATGGAAAAAAATACAATTTGATTTTAATGATCTGGTTCTTATGCATATTCAGAAGCAAGTTTACTAAAGAAATTATTTAATGGGAGTTTACTGTCTTTCTGCTGTTGTAACTACACAGTCAAGTAAGTAGAGGAGTCTGCTTTTGTCACTGTACCATCAAAAACCAGGTAGTCACTTGCAAAGTGCAAATCAGTTATAATGCATAACAACAGAAAGATGTCAGTGTGAATATAATTTGAGCATGACATGTTCTATTAAATAACTGCCTGGTTTTGATTATTAGAGCCTTTAATGCTGTTAAGTGGTGCATGTAAGGCAGAAGACCAGATTAATTCAAGATCCCAGTTGAGACGGGAAGGTTGAGCTGAGCTGATCTGATGAACAGTCAACACAGTCAATCACAATATTATTTTTATAGGCTCTCTGGGAAAATGAATAGTTTTTTTTCTTTAAATGTCTATTTACAGCTCATCATGAGGAAAACAACTTCAGTTTTATTCTTCATTTCATGTACAGAGTTGAGAGTGCATGCTTTAGAAAAGAAGCTCTACAAATAAATTCATAATATTGCACAATGCAATATGTCATTAGAATGAAAAGTAATAAGGTTTGGGAATAATTTGAACAGCTTGATTTTTCCTGACCATTACATAAAACTTGAAATGTGAAGTGTGCTACAGTTAATGAAAACTACCCTGCATAAAATAATGACACAACATAAGGGCTTTGTGTCTTTTTTATCAAGCACAGTAAAAGCAGAAAATACATGCCATCCCTTGACTGATCTCACATCACAACTTTTTTATTACTATTAATAGTCACATGCCTCAATAAGCTTGAGAACTGCTTATTACAATAAGCATCTGTACTGCTCCCACTGTGTTTGGTGGCAGAACTAAGACTCCCATAGGTTTCAGTACCTGCAAATTATAGCCTTAATGGTGAACATAGAAACAAGGATCTGTGCTTATTTATTGAGCTATGTTATTACAGTAGCAAAGTCCCTTAGTGCTTAGTCAAAGAAATTTCTTATCCTCATTAACTGTAATTAGTCCTCCATAAGAAACTAAGTTTTGATATTCTGTATTTGGAAATTAAGTATTTAAATATTTTTCTTGAAGGAAAAAGAGGATACTTTTTGTATGCAGTATTGCTGCACTCACCTCTGAAGTGGGAATTGCAGCTGTCTTTCAGCTTGCAGCTGCGAAGGGGTGCTTGGTGGGGGCGAAACTCTCTGCTAGCAGATCCAAAAAGGTTTATTGTCCCAGCATTTGTTATTTTACATTTTCGTCTGATGTTGGTAGCTCCTCTCTGTCTATTGTGTTTTACACATTTACAGTAATTTCACGATTATAAGCCGCACCTTTTTCATTGAAGAATCCAGCCTACCCCAGTAGTGCGGTTAATCATCAGGTGTGGCTTATCTATGGACAAATCCCAGTGAAATGCCAACCCGGAAGTGAGAGCCGGCCGGGGAGGGCGCCTGGGGCTGCCTTTAAAGGCTTGGCTGGTCTATGAAAACTGTTTGCACCTTGAGCACCTGACACCAAACCCTGCGCTGGTGCGATTCTGTTACTAACTCGTTACTTTGTTGCACATGGATCCTTGCTTAAAAAAAAAAAATAAAAAAAATGCGGCTTATATTCAGGTGCAGTTTATATATGGACCAATCCTGTGCTCTACCCGGCTACCTGGATGTGCGGCTTATAATCAGGTGCGGCTTATAATTGTGAAATTATTGTAATCCTTAACGCAGGAGTCCATCCCTGCTTTCAATGCTCTGCTGACTTCCTTTCCCATCCCCTTGGTACTTTTTCAGACTTGCAGCTCCCACTTGTCACCCCAGACTGTTCTGGTCAGCCTGGACTGTCAAGGGCCAACACCACAAGAAATGTGTCCCAGGGCAGCACAATCAGTGACCAGGCACGTGCCTCCCGTCTGCAGCACTGGTGGAAGCAGAGCATGGGCACAAAACCGTAAGTTAATGATAACCCACCCTCAGAAACTGCCGGTGCTGCAGCACACAATTATTTGGGAATCAAGGATGCAGAATACGGTAAAAGAGGAGACCACAGCAGATGGAGCACTTGGATGTATTGCATCTTATACTTCCAGAATGTTTGTTTCTGTATTAGCCAAGTTTGCACGTGTTTTGGCTATAATGTCTAAGCCTTTATGTTGAGGCATTGAAGCATCTTGACAGATAAGTACAGACCCAGAGATACTCCTGAATCTTTAGGCCTCATGGTGGCTGAGCTGTTTCCTGCTCCAATCCCTGCTTTGCCCCTACCACAGACACACATATGTATGTAGTCCTTTGAACAGAGATCCTCCCTTTAGGTGAAGAAACAAGAAGTACTTGATAATTTGTGAGTTACCAAGTGCTGTTTCCTGCATCACACTATTTTACAAATTTTATATTCTGAGGACCTACTGTTCTGCAGAGGAGAGAAAAAGTTCTCTTTAAGATAGATGTTATTAGACTTACTTAACAGATAGTAAAATTGAGGTCTGGAAAAGCCACATATTGCCAAAAATTGCACAGAAATTGAAGAAGAGCTCTTTGTCTTTTACCAGTAATCAGTCTTAGAGACCCATAATTTCTATAGTCATCATCCCATTGAATTTTATATTAGGTAACCTGATACTTAGAGATTTTAACAGATCAATAACACTATTGTGAATATGCACAAGTATAGCTCACATTTCCCCTAGTAATGAGCTTTCAAATAACAGGTTTTTTCTTGGGTTTGCTTTTTTTTTCTGTTCTGCTTCTATGGTTGACTCTCTTTGTGTGAACTATGTAGCCCAGATTTTAGAGAGCTGTGTCACTTCTTAAACAGAGTTGTTTGCAGAATTCTTAGGTTTAACTGATTTATTATGGGTTGTTTCTAGGTATTCTAGTCTTTCATAATATTTGGAGTGATTGTATATGGCTTTCATTAGGGGAAGTATGCAGCACCACATGTTTCTGTCCCTCTATTACAGAAGAAAGTGCTAACAGTTGTGCAGTCTTTCCATAGGGTTACGTGGGGGTGTTCTTCTGAATTCACTACAAATCATCATTAAATAGCATTAAATAAACCTTGACTATGCATTTCTGTTATTTAAGATGTTTGGATTTCTTCAATGTTGAATTTAATCTTGATTTAGTTTTTCACTCTGTTAGAAAACTCTGGTTTTGTAAGACTTAATTATTCTTAATTGTTCTCACAATTCTTACCCACGTGTACCCATACTCTCAAACATCACTCCCTCCAAATATAGTCGGTTCCTATGTTTGGAAACTAGGAGTTAAAAATGCTGAAATCAGTAAAATTACTTGATATATTTGTTCCAGTCTACTTGGTTTAATCTGTGTTGCTCAGCTTTGAGGAAAAAGGCCTACAGTAATTTCACGATTATAAGCCGCAACTTTTTCATTGAAGAATCCAGCCTACCCCAGTAGTGCGGTTAATCATCAGGTGCGGCTTATTTATGGACAAATCACAGTGAAATGCCAACCCGGAAGTGAGAGCCGGCCGGGGAGGGCGCCTGGGGCTGCCTTTAAAGGCTTTGCTGGTCTATGAAAACTGTTTGCAACTTGAGCACCTGACACCAAACCCCGCTCTGGTGCGATTCTGTTACTAACACGTTACTTTGTCGCACATGGATCCTTGCTTTAAAAAAAAAAAAAAAAAGAATGCGGCTTATATTCTGGTGGAGCTTATATATGGACAAATCCTGTGGTCTGCCCGGCTACCCGGATGTGCGGCTTATAACCAGATGCGGCTTATAATTGTGAAATTTCTGTAATTTCCTTTTTCCACTAATGTCACTATTTCATTATTTTCTTATAGCTCATTTGCAAAATAACTGTATTAATGCTACATATTTTTACTACTTTCCAGCAACCAAGTATCAGCTGTACCAGATGACAAGGACATCCTTAAAGCTCAAGACCTTTCTGTAATCATCAAAGCATATGTGCTTGTGACATCCTTAACACCTTTACGGGCATTCATTCATTCAACCGCCACTGTCTGGCATCCACCCAAGAAGAAACATTTTACCGTAAAGGTAAAACATCTAATTTCTTCAGTTTTCCATCTTTCAGGTGAAGTACCTAGACAGAAAACTAGAGAATATCTTTCTTCTATTTTACCACTTTGTTATTAGCAGTCCACAGCCTACAGCGAATATTCTTCCAATGTGCAGTTTTCATTTCTCAGAACAAGTGGGGTTTGCTTCATGAAGCAGGAAAGCATTGCCCTGTGCACTGGGGGCCTGATATTTGCATGTCTCCAAGCCCATTTTTATTGGTGACATTTGACAGCAGTTGCAAGATCAGAGTTTTCTCTAAAGCACAGCAGTGTGAGTGCTGCCAAAGAGTAGCAACTTTTGTTGGGATATTGACAGTGTTGTGAAAAGGGAAAGTAAATATTTAAAGCAGTTTGTTTAGATTTCTCTTTTAGGTGCAGTAAAACAGACTAGAAGAGGGTCAGGACATTTCTAAATAAGGAGAAGGAAGTATACCATGGGTAGGGTAGTTCCCCCATGGTCTCAATTTTATGAAGAAGAATGTTTCATATGTGTCTTAGATTAATTCTGGACATCTCCAAGTGCATGAAGACACCCTCTCTCTCCACACCTTGCTTTCTCAGCAGTCCCATGGATTTTGCAAATCCATTTTCCCATTCCTTTCTTCTTCTAGCAGGGGACTGTGCTTGTAATGCATCAGTTCTTTGTGAAGAATATACAGTTGTGCCACTGCTTCTTCCCTTTTGAAGAATAAAGGTCACAATTTGACAATGATTTCTTGAGGTCACATAGATCAGCTCCTGCAGCAGCTGTTAAAGAATAGGTGTGTTTTGCCCATGTAGCCTTCTTGGGGTAGGAGTGGGCCACAGCTTTGCATCAGTCTGTGTTGTGGTATCGCTGTCAGGACTGTTCATGATATCAGCCATTTGGAACTTTCTACAATTTTAGCTCTTGCCAAGTGGAGCGCCTAGTTTAAGCTCATTATCTAATTCTAGTCATTGGAGAAGCAGACACCTCTAGAGAACAAATCTTTCCTGGTGAAAGTGTTTGCTTCCTTCTATGGACTATGACATTCTTAGAGAACATGCCAAATTCTGGATTGCCAAAATTAGGTGAGCTGAATCTACTTTTCTCTTCCCCCCACTTAAGCTATGGAAGCCCATGGAGATGTATTACTTTGCCATGGATTTTCCTCCATTTACATTTATGAAGAGTAATGGTCACTTGCTTTCAAACTCTGGGATTCAGTTTCGCTTTATGTTTATTAAAATAGCACAATAACCAGCAGCAATACTGTTGCAGCTGAAGTAGGGACTACTTTGAAGGCTAGTAGTCATTAGTACAGTAATTTCACAATTATAATCCACACCTTTTTCATTGCAGAATCCAGCCTACCCCAGTAGTGCGGCTAATCATCAGGTGCGGCTTATTTATGGACAAATCCCAGTGAAATGCCAACCTGGAAGTGAGAGCCGGCAGGGAGGGCGCCTGGGGCTGCCTTTAAAGGCTTGGCTGGTCTATGAAAACTGTTTGCAACTTGAGCACCTGACACCAAACCCTGCGCTGGCAGCGATTCTGTTACTAATTTGTTGCTTTGTCACACGTGGATCCTTGCTTAAAAAAAAAAAAAGAAAAAGTGTGGTTTATATTCTGGTGGAGCTTATATATGGACAAATCCCGTGGTCTACCTTGCTATCGAGACATGTGGCTTATAATCAGGTGCGGCTTATAATTATGAAATTACTGTAATTGTGATAGGGCTCTGAAAAACAATTCCCACTGAGGGAAGTCTGCAGAACAGGGTGCCAGCCACCATTTACAGAGCACTTTGGCAGCTGAAGAAGGAATAAAAATGATAGATGGAAGTAGCAGTGCATCTGCAGTGGCTCCAATCTGCTTACTGCTGTTGTGATATTATGCTTTCCATAGCTTCAGAAAAACCCATCAAAATTGTGAAAAATACACAAAAGATAGGCACCGTTTGTGAAAGAAAGCACATTTGTAGTGATGTAGATATTGAAATGCAAATAAACAAAATGATGGGAAACGGAGTGTGTAAGGCTGTCTCTCAGGACAGTGTGCCCTGTAAAGAAGGGGCCAGGGAGCTCTCAGGAGAAGGGGCACACTGGGAATTCAGAGAGTGCCTAGAAAGCACTACTGGGAAAATCATCTAGAGGGTCGGTGCTTGATGCAGAGGGAACAGGCAGGTCACCCATCAGAAAATACTTGGGAGAAGGTATGAATTTAGCCATTGATATCCTTTGTTAAAGAGATATTGTCAAGTTTCTCATAAACTTCACGGAGCCCTCTATCATTTCCAGTGTGACGTGAAATGCTAGTGGAGCAATGCTTGCTTGTACCAGCCAAGGAGCCTGGTCCAGAAAGCTCCTAAGCTTCAGGTTGCTGCCAGTTCTATTGTGTAGGATGGAAATTGCCACATTTTGAAGCTTCAGCCTGTCAATAGTCTATACATTCAGAATCACCAAGACCTGTTTTTCCACTGATTGACATAATATCCACCAGGGACTCAACTTTGGTCCTAAAAAATTTGCCAGTGTTTTTCCACAACTGACTGAGTTTTGTTTTTTATTTTTTTTAATGCAGCGATAAGAATAATTTCAATTATTTGCTTTCAGTAATGTTATACCATAATTTAGAGACCTCCTCAGTTTGTATAGACCTCTGGTCAGGAAATGTTTTCTCATACCAGTACAATTGCAACATTTTTAATGGAAAATTCATTGTGGTTAATTTAGTTTTGCTGTCACAAACTCAGTATGTTAAGTATGCTTAAAATTTGATTGCCCATGTACAACAATGTCTTTTGTTTGCTAGGAGTTACTCGAATGTGGAATATATGAAAGAGAGATTTAAAAAAAAAATGGAGATGGGGTAGCTATATGATTGAAAGAAACTGTGTAAAGAAAAAAAAGGGGTTTCATTAAATAATACTGCATTCCCCACTGCCTTTTTGTTAGTTAACTATTGTAAATTATTTTTGCAATGCATATATTTTCTTTTTATAGTCATAGTGGCATGGCTTCAGAATGATTCCTTGAATAAGCATTGGTCAAATGGCAGTTCAGGAAGAGTTCAAGTGTGTTTTGCTCACCAGCTGCCAGGTTTTCTCTGGATTACACATATTTTAATATTTCATTTCAGAAAGCAAAAGTGAATCCTGGGTTGGCATGAGGATTTTGTGTGCAGTCAAGGGGTAACAAAAGTTCAGCTCCTGATTTGGGTACGGCATGGGAAGATGCAAGAGATGCAGGGGAGAAAATGTCTTTCTGCCACACAGATGTTTAGATATGAGGCTTGTGTAATAGCCCTGTTTCTCTGAGGAGAGCTGGAAACCACTTATTTAGACCATCTGTGTGTTGAAATATTATTAATAAAATAGAAGCTTTGGATTTTGCATATTGTACCAATTAAGGGAAGGGTCTCTGTCAGTGTATGAATAATTTCTTTTGTGTTAATGAACATTATGTATGTGTATTGAGAAGAATGCTGGCCCCTGAATAATTAGCTCTTTTATAGAAGCCAGTGTGCAAACCAGTAATTTATGATTAATTATTTCAAGGCTTAACACACTGCAAACAGCTTCCTTTGCCCTGCCATTAACCTTTCCCAACCTGATCCCAGTGCTTTATGAAGGGATGTACTTCTGTAGACAGAAGTACCACATCCTGCAGCATCAGGGAAGGCTCTTGTGTGCTGTCAGCAGCTTCTTGTGGCTCCTGCTATGGCTCATCATCCTTTTACTCATCCAAAATAGACAGTTGCCTCCTGGACTTGAATTCCTTGACTGGTGTTCTTGCATAACCCTTGATGCACTCGAAAGAAACTCTGTTCTTTAGTAATTTTCCAGTTGTGAAATGCATTAAGTATAATTTATTAAAGCAGTTTGCTTTGAATGTGAGTCGCTGGAACTTTCACTGAAACTCTCTGTGTATTAAGCACTTGGAAATTTGAGTAAAGATTTTTTGTTATTTTTAATATTTTTTTCTTTCTACATAACATACATGCAAATAGAATTGGATCCTCACCTTTTCAGGAAATCTCTTTTAATAAGACGTGGCAGTCTGGCTTAGGGTCGAGCATAGTGGAAATTAAGTTGCAGTATTGCCCTCACGTGGCCAGCTTTGGTACTACTGAAAGTATTTAAAGTGACCTAGAATGCAAACATACATACCAATAAAGAGCAAAGTGCTTGCAAACAGTGGAAAGGCTTGATATTTCCCCCTTTATGTTTGTTTGTTTGTTTGTTTTTAAATTTCATGTCATTGCCCTGTCACTTACAGGAGCAAACGCACAAGAAAAATCAGTTAGATTGCAGGGTTATTTGGGACTAGAATTACAGTAATTTCATGATTACAAGCCACACCTGATTATAAGCCGCACATCCAGGTAGCCGGGTAGTCCTCAGGATTTGTCCATATATAAGCCGCACCCGAATATAAGCCGCACTATTTTTTTATTTGTTTTTTTAAGCGAGGATCCCTGTGCGACAAAGTAACGAGTTAGTAACAGAATCGTGCCAGCGCGGGGTTTGGTGTCAGGTGCTCAAGTTGCAAACAGTTTTCATAGACCAGCCAAGCCTTTAAAGGCAGCCCCAGGCACTCTCCTGGCTGGCTCTCACTTCCGGGTTGGCATTTCACTGGGATTTGTCCATAGATAAGCCGCACCTGATGATTAGTCGCATTACTGGGGTAGGCTGTATTCTTCAACGAAAAAGGTGTGGCTTATAATTGTGAAATTACTGTAAATTTGCTCAGTAAGTTCTGTTAGAATGCTGTAACAGTCTTTTCTCTGGGAGACTGTGCATGATATAAATGCCATCTTTTTTTTTTTCCTCATGGTATCTATAATTTCTCTTTTCGCTGATAAAAAAATGGAAGACTATTTGGACTGGAAAGATCAAAGATATGCTTAGTCTGACAATCCATTTGTGCCAGTCAAGAAAGCATCATGAAGCTATGCAACAGGACAAACATAAAGTGGTAGTGATCCCTAGGCAGACTATATTTCTGGTAACTGTGGGATTAGAAACACAAAACAGGAAGTGGAATATATGCCTTGGTGTTTAATAAGCTCCAGTGGGCTTTTATGCAAGCAATTCTCTACTAGATTTTTAAATTCATGAATGCTTTTGGTCTCAGCAAAGTCTTCAAGCAAGGATACTGTACAGATTATTTACATGTTGCTTGAGGAAGAGTATTTGTTTGCTATAAAATTTCAGCTAAGTGAAATATCAATTTCATATCCTTAATTCTTGTCTTAAAACGAAGAATAAAAAATTCCTTCCTTCTTTGCCTTCCTCATCTGTGTCAACCTGTCATGCAATGCAACAATAAAATTCTTTCTGGAGTTCTTTTCTGCTTTTTTAATTCTGAACATCCCTATTTAGCTAAGTAAGAGCTTGAGACTGTTTGTCCTCCACGACATGTGACTATGTCATAAGATCTTACACAATTATCCTGGCCCTTAGTCTCTGTTTTTTTCTACTTCACATAGCCTCTTGCTTTGGCTGTTCAATCCAGTCAGCTTTGTAAACATGCTCTTCTGTGGCTTCCAGCTTTCCTAAATCAACCTCCAATTATCCTAATTCTTCTCATCTTTCCTTTTTGAGAATTTCAGCTTCCATTAGTCAAGCCAATAAACTTTCGGTTCTTACAGCAACCTGGGAAATACTGTTAGAAAATCACCTTTATCATCTCACTAAGAAGTCTCATTTGGGAAACCATTCTTAGTTCAGCCTCAGTCAAAAGGCCTAATTTTATGGTTGTTGAAGCTGGTGAGTGGCTTTTTGCTTTTGGACTTAGTCTTAAGAGCAAGGAGATTTAGAGAAAAAAAAACCTTTTTCAGATGGCCTTCTCCTTCTCCAGGGGAAAGATGCTGGGGTTTTTTGTGAAAATTTTTTTTCCTAGATAATTTAATATCATTTTTAAAAAAATCTAATGTAATGAAAAATATATACAGAAGTGGGAAATTTATACAGAAGTGGGAAATTTACTGTAAAAAATATTTGGACATTATTGTGATTTCCCCTTTAATCAAGTGCCGTGTTAGAGCTGCAGAGAAAGGGCAGATTATAACAATAAATCAGGAGTGGAATAAAGAGATCTACCTAAAGCTAATGCAATAAACTTATGGCAAATTACTGTACTGTTCTTCTCTCTGTGTTTTACTCTGGAACCATTGGTACATGGTTCATGCTACATGGGTACATTTTTCTCCCATTACATGGCCTTTGACTATTTCTATACACTTTTTCTGCCATGTCATTTTGAAGACTACTACTAGGAACCTGCAAGGTCTTTCAAAATTAATTCCCACAAGTACTTAAAAGTAGGATGTTCTAGATTCCAAAACCTAAACCTCAAAATTGCATTGAATTACTTAGTAGTGGTCTCTTTTCTTATACTTTCTTACCTCTGAAGTAGGTTCAGAGCTCATCTATGCCTCCTAAGGGGTTACTGATGCAGTAAAAAAATGTAGGAGTTCACATTGTTTAACCAAACCCAGAGGTGTCTCACTGATGATATTCTATCAACTGGCAGCCAGTAATTATAATACACCTTCTAAAAAGTTCAGTAACAGAAGAGATAAACGATGATACCAGACACTTCACACACTTCATTGAACATTGCACATTTCTATACATCCTTCTGTAAATACTCTCTGAAAATCTGTGACATCTGCTCATTCACTCATGTTTATCCAGCCTCTGTGTCACAGGCAGCACAGGTTACAGAAACAGTCCTGCTCTCCTGGGATGCAGCTTCCCTTCTTTCATGCACCTTTGCTTGGAAAAGTGGGGGCTCCTGCTCTTTGGGTGTCCATTTTACACATACCCACCCTGGACCTGTGCCCATCCTCACATCCCAGTATTCCCTGAAGTCCAGGCAGTGCCAGCAAACTGGCTTGTGGCAGTGCCTGACCAGGTTTTGGCTGCTGCTCTCTCCACCCAGAGTCTCTCCCCTGCTGCAAATTTTCATGCTCCTTTTCAATTATTTCCCAAGCTGACTACTTTTGTTTCAAGTGTCACTTTATATTTTCCTGGTTACTGTTTAACCTTGCTGATGGTCACATTCCTCTTTATCATGATAAGTTTGGTCAAACATCATCCCAGACGGTTCTGCATATTCCAGGCGCACAGGTGGTGGTGTCTGTGGGCAGGCTGTGTGAGCACTCCAGTGACAGATCACCTGTCTTCAGTGTCTCACTTAGATTCCCCAGAGGAACCAAGCAATTTTAGATTGCAATTAATGTCAATGTTTTGAGATATCTGCTTTAGGATGACATAAATTATGCTCTTCAAGCATCTGTGTTCTGCACTGAGGTGTAAAGGGAATCTAGACATTTAGCTTGTACATAGACATAAGCTGTGTAGTTTTGTAATGTTGGATTCCTCTACAATATTGACACCTGAGTGAATTGTCTTTGTGTGAACTGTGTCTCTGAACCCCTGTTACAATCAACACAGAGCTAATCAGTGCAGTCAGTAAAGGATGGTGTTTTAAGTTTGCATTTATGGCCATTCCCAAGATTAGTTAAGGAAAATCTTTCTTGTTTGTTTCATCAGGAGGCAAGATTGTTTAGGATTAAGCTAGAAGGCAATCTCAGAAGATCACAACAGTTTGGTTTTATATTCTTTCTCAGGGCAATCCTCAGCTGACCATTCAGGTAACTGCCCCAGTCTGCCCCAGCAGATCTCCTGGGAAATTAATTTGCAGAAAACCTTCCCCAGGAAAATCTTCTTGAGGCAATTATTACAGTCATCATAACTGGAGTGAGCGCCACACTCTTCCACTCTTCTTCAGGCTCCATGACTCTGTGCATGATGTCGGCAGATCAGAATTCCTTTGTCAATTAAATTGCATTTCTTCAACGTGTGTCAGACCTTTACCTGATGATTCAGTGTATTTTTGAGGAGCCAGAGGTATCTGTGTCATTGAGATTGTAAGGCTAATTTTAATGACTGCAGATTTTAAAAACTGGATGTCAAAATGGGTTAAAAAAAATCATAAAATTAATATCGAATTAGCTTTTTTTTCCCCCCAGTGGCATTTCCTAAAGCAAGAAGAAATTACTGGGTAGTGAAAGGTCAATGAGTTTAAAGTAATCTAAAGAGCATTTCTAGTTCATTCTGCCTTTACAGAAAATGTGTACTTGATCCATGTAACTTGACTGCATTTGCACACTTCTATAACGCATTAAATCAATATTTGGAGCATACCTCCAACTAAGGCCAGCATTTGGATGAACAGCTTCAAGCTTCTGAGAAGTCTTGCAATTCTGTATATAATGGTGTCATTGTGTAAAATAAGTGTGCATGTCTGCGTTTAGTCTTACAGCCTACTAAAATTTAAACCCTATTCCTCTGCTTACAAATTAGGCAGACAGAGGTCAGCTTCCTCCCAGAATAAGTTCCTGTAATTGCCAGCAGTATTTCCTGTTCTGGAAGTTGTTTGATGCTTTAAATTGTTCGATGTTTCTGTTAATCATAATCTATCCATGGTGAGGGTGCATTTTGCTGGATAGGCAGTCTGTTTCCTCTAAAAGTGAGAGGATCAGCATCAGTGGTGGTCACTTGAAGAAACTTTCAGCTCTTTAGTATTTTGCAGTTGAACACAGATATTTATATACTTTTATTCACTCAGAAGAACCTGTGGTTGCTGCAGATTTTCACACGTTACGACTCTTAATCCATACACTTAAAATTTTTCCTATCTATTGCTGTAAATCCTGTGGAATCTGTTGGAGTCAAACTTAACCTGAACTTGTTTAAATAGGATTTTCTTAATGAATTGGAATGTAACCTGAAGTATTAATCTCATCTCTATTGGTCCTGAACCAGTCTGACTAAATATTTATTTTCAGCCATTGGCTTAGAATAAACATTGGTCTAAAACCTGATATCCTCTAATGAGAACCTGTTGAGCAATGTTTCTTTTCTAGGCTGGATAAGGAGAGCTGTAACTAAAATACAGTTTCTTGGAGATGCCAGTTTTATTTTGATGCCTGTTCTGATGGCAACAGTTGGCTATTATAGCCAACAGCATTCTATGAGTACCAGTAGGGCAAGCCAGCCTGTCTTCATCAGTTGTTACTAGAAATGTACGAATTATGTATTCTCTGTGTTAAAGTGCTTGGGAATTGATTGATGGTGAGGGAGGAAATGAACTAATAGCGCTCTTGCTCGTCCTTCCAGTAATCCCCATCTCTTCTTAAAAACTCTTCCACTCCTTATGTTCCCTGTGCAGCACAATAGCACATCTTCTTACTTAGTCTTTCCATACCCACTGGAGATTTAGGAAGTTAGAGAAAAGATGCAAGCCAGAGTAGCAGGGAATGTAATTCGTGCACAGAACCTGGAAATAATTGCAAAATTCAGCTGAAGAACTACCTTGGTGACAGGGGCCTTAATTTTAATTTTTTTCTTTATTTCACATGAACGGTTTAATTAACTGGCTTTGTACTGAACAAGAAACTAAAGTGGAACAATTTCACTTGGAGATGAATCTGAATCAGATTTGAAAAATGTGGAGCTTCATGTTCCACATTTGTACCTCCTAATCTTTGTACCATTCCATGAGAGAAACATAGCTTTGGTGGTCTTAGACTTTAGGAAACAAGGACTCCTTCTCAACGTATTTTGGAGATGATGTGAGGAGCTGCATAATCTGTAAATAATGCATCCGGGACTTCTTTACCCCATAGGCTCATAGAAGTGCAGTACACATGGAAAACATTCTACAGTATAAAAATACAGTGTGATTTAATTGAAGATTTCAGCATCATGCAAATATCTAAAGAACAGAGATGAGGCTATATGTGTAACTCTTGCTTTACCATTTCCTACAGTCAGAAGTTTAATTTTATAACATAGATATTGTTGCCATTTTTTTCCTACTGGCATTTCAAATAGTTTTACTAAAAAGACCAAAAAAAAGTCCCAGGCAAAATAAACCTTTAGTACAGATCTGTGCATGGGTCACAATTCTTTTAGTCAGTAAAACTTGGAAAGGCAACCACTTGTAGAAATAAAAACAGAGGTGATAAGAACAGGAAAGCAAACAGACCAAATTCCTACCCCTCAGTTATTTGCCAGCACAACTGAATGGAGTTAATGAAACTGAAGAGAGCGAACAGCAAAGGAGGATCAATGTTAGCTGCATATTCTGCATATCTCCCATAGCTGGCTGTAGGCGATGTTACAATATTTTTTAAAAAGGAAATTGAACAGTGCTTATTATATTTAACTGCAGTATTCTGTGTGAAGAAACTGAAAGCCATTCATCTGTGCCAGTGCAGTCCAGTGTGCTTGAAAGTATTCATGCTCATAAGGAGAGACTCCAAAACCTCCAAGTAAATTCTGTGGACCAGGGTGTAGAAGTGTGCTGTAAGTTCTGGTGTCAGCACAGTGAATGCACCATAGCATATCGCCAGGGACTAGTATTGTATACAGAGATCCTTACTGGCTCTATTCCTCTTCAACATCTTCATTAAATGTCTGGATGATTGGGCAGAGTGTATACTCAGCAAGTTTGCTGATGACAGAAAACTAGGAGCAGTGGCTGATACAGCAGAGGATCATCCTGCCACCTGGAAGGACCTCAGCAGCCTGAGGATAAGGTCTGACAAGGACCTGGACCTCATACAATTCATCATGGGGAAGTGTAAAGTCCTGTACCTGGGAAGGAGCAACCTCAGGCACCAGCACATGCTGGAGGCCAGTG